>JARBWK010000009.1:57261567-57510675 GCA_030556195.1 Anolis apletophallus
TGGGTCATGGGGGCTCTGTGTGCCAAGTTTGGTCTTGATCCATCATTATTGGGAGTTGCAGTGGTATCATGAAATTACTGAAGGTAGTGGAAGTCCCATCATCTCTGGTCCACCCTCCCCCAAAGTGTAGTAGGATGTAGATTGGGTCATGGGGACTCTGTGTGCTAAGTTTGGTCTGTATTGGTGAATGGATGAGGGTTGCATTGTTTTTAGGAAGTGAGTGAAGGTACTTCAAGTCCCATCATCTGTGGTCCATCTCACACAAAACAGCACCAGGATGTAGAGTGGGTCATGAGGGCTCTGTGTGCCAGGTTTGGTGTTGATCAGTCATTGGATTAGGTTTGTTGCAGGCTTGGAAAGTGAGGGAAGGTACTGCAAGTCCCATCATCCATGTTCTGCCCCCCTCCAAAGTTCAGTAGGATGTAGAGTGGGTCACTGGGGCTCTGTGTGCCAAGTGTGTTCTTTCTCGGTGTTTGTTGGGGGGCGCAGTTGTCTGTGGGAACAGAGGGGTGTGAAAGTACTACAAATCCCATCATCCATTGTCAGTCCTCCCCCAAACCTCACCAGGACGTGAAGGCAGTCATAGGGGTTATGAATGCCAAGTTTGGTCTCAATCAGTGATTGGATGAGGGTTGCAGCGGACTTGGGAAGTGAGTAGAGGTACTTCAAGTCCCATCATCCATGGTCCACCCTCCTCCGAACTGCACCAGGACGTAGAGTGGGTCATGGGGGCTGTGTGTGCTAAGTGTGGTCTGTATTGGTCCTTTTTGGTGGCCTCAGTGGTCTGTGGGAACCAAAGAGTTTGAAAGTACTACAAATCCCATAATCCGTGGTTCATGTCCCCCGAACTGCACCAGGACGTAAAGGGGGTTAGGGGGGTTATGTGTACCAAGTTTGGTGCAGGTCCATCACCTGCGCTGGTCGCTGTGGCCTGTGAAAGTGGCTGCCACATATCCGCCCTTCCGCCTTCCCGCTCTTCCGCCCTCCGCACACATATATACATACAAACATTCCGCTTTATAAAGGTATACAGACAGAAGATAAGTATTATGTATAATTTAAAATATCAGGGGGAAAGAAATATTTCAGGTCAAAAGTGTTTGAAACATTTCAAGGCAAACATTGCTTTTAATCCCTAGAGGCATGGAGCGTCCAGTAGCATAATGCATTAAACCCTTGTGCCGGCAGGACTGCTGACCAATAGGTCAGCGGTTTGAATCCGGGGAGAGCAAGTTCAGCTCCCTTTGCCAGCTCCAGCTCCCCATATAGGGACATAAGAGAAGCTTCCCACAAGGATGGTAAAACATCAACCATGTGGGCATTCCCTGGGCAACGTCCTTGCAGACAGCCAATTCTGACACACACACACACACAAAATCCTAGGGGCCCCTGAATTGCATTTGAGGAATTCTGGAGCAATATATATGTGACTCTAAATGGGGGTTGATTTTTTTTAGTGAATCATGAAAAGTAGTTCCATAACACAAAATAATTTAAATCGTATGGTTCATACTGAGCTCAGAACTATAATATATATAAAGCAAAGACAAACAAACATTAGAAATGGTTCATACTATATTTTATATAGACTTAAATAAATCAATTTTCTTGTTTCCTTCATGAGAGGCTTCAAATCCCACCCATGCCTTAGGCTTTGCCTACTATTTGTGGGTGGGCCAACTTGGTTGCTTCCACTATACCGCTATTGCTGCAACTAATGACTGTAAATAAATTGTCAAAATTTGCTTGAGATAGTGTTTGCAGTTCTGAAGGGACTCGTTCAATTTTTGCTTCTCATAGACTTAGCATGGGGATTGGGTTAACCAGTTAAAATTAATAAGTAAACCAGATTTTTTAAAAAACCTACAGCCCTGCACACACACACACATACAAACATTGGTATTTATATTTGTGTGTGTTTGTATGCACAGTGTTCCCTTACTTATTGCTGGGGTTACGTACCAGGACCTCCCACAATAAGTGAAAAACCGCAATATAGGGATGCTCTATATCTTTTAATATTTATACATTATTTTAGTAGTTATACACTATTTTTATTTATTTATTTTCATCATTTTTATCCCGCTCTTCTCAACCCCCGAGGGGGGGACTCAGAGCAGCCTAACAAAAAGCAGCAATTCAATGCCGAACACAATACATACAATATAAAACCCTAAACATTCAGGATTAAAATACAATTAACATTATCACATAATGCACATACACTTAAGTTAAAAACAAAGTTCCGTCGACCACATTGAGCCATAACCATCAACTTACCCATTACAATTCCAATCCAAAGTGCTGTATTGTGCTACTGTGCAAAGCTTGGTCCCAGAGCCACGATTTCACTTTTTTCCTGAATGCCAGGAGGGATGGGGTTGATCGTATGTCGCTTGGAAGCGCATTCCACAAACAGGGAGCCACCACCGAGAAGGCCCTCTCTCTCGTCCCCACCAACCGCATTTGAGAAGTTGGCGGAAGCGAGAGCAGGGCCTCCCCGGATGATCTTAGATTACTTTATACACTTAAAATAAAGTGAAAGGAAGGAAGGAAAGGCTGTAGGGAGGACTGAGGAGGGAAAGTGCCTTGGAGAGCGGCGGTGGCAAAACCTCACAAAACAGCAAAAATACTATATTTTAAATTAATATTTTTTTTTAAATCCGTGAAACAGCGAGTCCGCAATAAGCGAACTGCAAAGTAGCGCGGGAACACTGTATGGAGAGAGAGGGGTGAGGGGGAGACTCAGTTGTTTTAGAGCAGGGGTGCTCATTAGGTAGCTCGGGAGCTACTAGTAGATCTTCGGCCCTCTTCCATGTGATCTTCTGGCCTCACCAGCCGGATGGGGTGCTCCTGCCATGCGCGCGCACACCCTGCGTGCATGCGCGCTCCTGCTGCTGGCTTCCGCTCTCGTGGTGCTTCTTTCGCCTGCGGGGCATTGCAGGAAGAAGGAAGCACGAGGCGGGGCCTCTGGAGGGAGCACCCTGCCTCTCTCTCGTCCAGAAGCAGCTGGGCAGCCTCCGTTGCCGGCGAGACAGGCAGGGCAGAGCGCTCCCTCTGGATGCCCCGCCTCGTGCTTTCTCCTTCCTGCAATGCCCCGCAGGCGGAAGAAGTGCTGTGTGGGTGGAAAACAGCAGCAGGAGCACGCGCAGTGGCAAGAGCGCGCAGTGGCAAGAGCGCGCAGTGGCAAGGGCGCGCAGTGGCAAGGGCACGCAGTGGCAAGGGCGCGCAGTGGCAAGGGCGCGCAGTGGCAAGAGCGCGCAGTGGCAAGAGCGCGCGGCGGTGGGAGCGCGCAGTGGTAAGAGCGCACAGTGGCAAGAGCGCACGGCGGCGGGGGTAGATCTTTTGGACTTGGTTGCTTTAAGAGTAGCTCACATGCTGAAAAAGTGTGAGCACCCGTTTTAGAGGGTCACACTTTGTCCACCCCAGGGTCGTAGCTAGGATTTTGATTCGGGGGGGGGGGGGCTGAGTCTGAGTGAGAGAGGGTCTACCCTAGCAAACCTTTTGCATCATTAGCCCAATACCCCCATGCATATCTATTATATAAATGGGTTCACGTCATGTGATGTATACCTCAAACAAAGAAACCATACAACGCAGAAACACAATACTTGCCAACAGAAACAGGCCTCAAGCAAGGTACGTTTGTAGCAAAGAAACTTTCCCCCCCAAAACCTAAAAGGCCCCCAAAACAACGAGTAAAAATAAAACTACATTTACCAGCATCTTCCGGGGCAGCCAAAGACTCACCCAGCCTCTACATTCTGAACAACATGATTGGCTGCCAATAAGGGCGGATTTGCATAACTGCTGCACTGGCCAGCCAACATGAAAATTCCGATCCATACTAAACTGCCAAAACAGAATAAGGAAAAGGCCTGAGCCAATCCCCAACACAAACACCAAAATCACTTCCAACCGACAATTTACACCCCAAAAAATCACAGACCACGCCCAAAATTGACAGTAAGGCTTCATTAACTTGATTTCCCTAACTAGCCTTCACTTACTGGGAAGCTGTTTACGCTCTGAATTGACAGTAAGGCTTCATTAACTTGATTCTCCGACTAGGCCTCAGCTCATTGGACATTGTGTATGGCCTGAATTGACAGTAAGGCTTCATTAACTTGCTGTTCCTAACTAGGCCTCAGCTCATGGGACATTGTGTATGGCCTGAATTTACAGTAACCTACCTTGGCACACAGAGCCCCAACCATGCATGATGGGACTTGAAGTACCACCATGGAAAATGGGATTTGTAGTACTTCAAAACCCATCATTCCCCACAGACCACTGTGGCCCAGAACCAAGACCAATCAAGACCCAACTTGGCACACCATGCCCCCCATGACCCACACTCCATCCAACTGCAGTTTAGAGGAGGACACACCGTGGATGATTGGACTTCCTCGCATCTCCTAAAAAGGGCACAGCAACGCGTGCCGGGTACAGCTAGTGGGATATATTGAACATAGTGATCAGATCATGATATGAATACACATAACAGTTTAAATAATGGCCTTCTCATGGACCACCCTGAAAATTGGGGGAGGGGGAAGGCTCCCCCCTGGCTACATGCCTGGTCCACCCCCCTTCTATACAGGAAAGGGATCCTTACCTACAGATACTATATCAGCTCTGGAAACAATTGTGATTAATTGCCTCAAATAATGCATAATTCATCTCTTAAAAAGTGCATCTACACTGCAGAATTAATGCAGTTTGACTCCAACTTAACTGTCCTGGCATAAAAGCGATGAAATCAAGGGAGTGGTGGCTTCACAAGGACTTGAGCCTCCTTTTCCAAAGAACCTTGGGGACTCCACACACTGCAAATGCCATTATTCCAGATAGCATTCATTCTAGTTCATGCCTGGGCGGACTTCAGCCCTGCAGGTGTTTTGGACTTCAACTCCCACAATTCCTAACAGCCTACCGGCTGTTAGGAATTGTGGGAGTTGAAGTCCAAAACACCTGCAGGGCTGAAGTCCGCCCAGGCCAGAGGGAAGCTTGCTCAATGACGTCACACGCGCCACGCGCCCGCTGGCCCCTCCCCCAAGGGAGGATTGAAAAAAGAGTTTTGGCGCATCTGGAGCCCCGGCGCGAGCCTTCGCGCATGCGCCGAGGAGAGGGGCGTGCCAGTGGCTCGAGGGTGAGAGGCGAGGATGGCACGAAGCACGCTCTCTCCCGCAGTGGCCGCAGACTGTGAGAACAACTGGACAGACGACGACGAGGACGACGTCTGGGATATCGGGGGCAAGTCTTCCCCTCACAGGAAGGTCAGCAAGAGCTGGGGCGGCCTGGCCTGGCCTGGCCTGGGGTAATTTCAGACCCACCAGTCACTCAGTCAAAGAAACAAACACACTTCAGGAGCTTTAGGATGTGTGTATAGTTTGGTGAGGCAGAGAAGGCTAAAGGCCTTGTAAAACTACAACTCCCAGGATTCCAGAGTGTGTGTACACATGCACACATCCACACACAAATGGTATGGAATCTCCCAAGGATGTGTGTGTAGTTTGGTGAGGCAGAGAAGGCTAAAGGCCTTGTAAAACTACAACTCCCAGGATTCCAGAGTGTGTGTACACATGCACACATCCACACACCAATGTTATGGAATCTCCCAAGGATGTGTGTGTAGTTTGGTGAGGCAGAGAAGGCTAAAGGCCTTGTCCAAAACTACAACTCCCAGGGAATCCCAGATGTGTGTGTGTACACATGCACACATCCACACACAAATGTTATGGAATCTCCCAAGGATGTGTGTGTAGTTTGGTGAGGCAGAGAAGGCTAAAGGCCTTGTAAAACTACAACTCCCAGGATTCCAGAGTGTGTGTACACATGCACACATCCACACACCAATGTTATGGAATCTCCCAAGGATGTGTGTGTAGTTTGGTGAGGCAGAGAAGGCTAAAGGCCTTGTAAAACTACAACTCCCAGGATTCCAGATTGTGTGTACATGCACACATCCACACACCAATGTTATGGAATCTCCCAAGGATGTGTGTGTAGTTTGGTGAGGCAGAGAAGGCTAAAGGCCTTGTAAAACTACAACTCCCAGGATTCCAGAGTGTGTGTACACATGCACACATCCACACACAAATGGTATGGAATCTCCCAAGGATGTGTGTATAGTTTGGTGAGGCAGAGAAGGCTAAAGGCCTTGTAAAACTACAACTCCCAGGATTCCAGAGTGTGTGTACACATGCACACATCCACACACCAATGGTATGGAATCTCCCAAGGATGTGTTTGTAGTTTGGTGAGGCAGAGAAGGCTAAAGGCCTTGTAAAACTACAACTCCCAGGATTCCATAGTGTGTGTACACATGCACACATCCACACACAAATGGTATGGAATCTCCCAAGGATGTGTGTATAGTTTGGTGAGGCAGAGAATGCTAAAGGCCTTGTAAAACTACAACTCCCAGGATTCCAGGGTGTGTGTACACATGCACACATCCACACACAAATAGTTTGGTGAGGCAGAGAAGGCTAAAGGCCTTGTAAAACTACAACTCCCAGGATTCCAGAGTGTGTGTACACATGCACACATCCACACACAAATGGTATGGAATCTCCCAAGGATGTGTGTATAGTTTGGTGAGGCAGAGAAGGCTAAAGGCCTTGTAAAACTACAACTCCCAGGATTCCATAGTGTGTGTACACATGCACACATCCACACACAAATGTTATGGAATCTCCCAAGGATGTGTGTGTAGTTTGGTGAGGCAGAGAAGGCTAAAGGCCTTGTAAAACTACAACTCCCAGGATTCCATAGTGTGTGTACACATGCACACATCCACACACAAATGGTATGGAATCTCCCAAGGATGTGTGTGTAGTTTGGTGAGGCAGAGAAGGCTAAAGGCCTTGTAAAACTACAACTCCCAGGATTCCATAGTGTGTGTGTACATGCACACAGAATGATTAGGAATCTCCCAAGGATGTGTGTGTAGTGTGGTGAGGCAGAGAAGGCTAAAGGCCTTGTAACGGGGATTTTAATGGAATGGATGAAGAGGGCCAATGTTTTTATGGAGTGAATATTGTTTTAACTTGGAATGACTGTGTATGTTGTTGATGGAACTGTATTTTAATGTTGTTTTAATGTATTTTAATTGTTGTGGGGTTTTGGGGTTTTATACTGTATGATGTGGCATCGAATTGTGCCGTACTGTAAGCCGCTCTGAGTCCCCCCTCGGGGGTTGAGAAGAGCGGGGTAAAATCCTGAAATAAATAAATAAATAAATAAAACTACAATTCCCAGGATTCCCTAACAGTTCTAGTGTCATCAAACCACATTAATTGAAAGTATAGATGTATTCTCAGATGGTGAGATCTTTGCTGTGTACTCACACATTGTTTCAGGCACATTATCAGAAACATTGTCTTAAATTATGTCCGACCCATGTGTATAAGTATATATGAAACGTACATGAACTTACGTGTTTAGACTTGGGTCTCATCTTAACACTATATCTTCATGTACATATATGTGATAACAGGTGTTCTCAGGAGATTCCACCTGAACATTAGGAAGAACTTCCTAACTGTCAGAGCTGTTCAGCAGTGGAACTCTCTGCCCCAAAGTGTGGTGGAGGCTCCATTGGAAGCTTTTATACAGACTAGATGGCCATCTGTTGGGGGTGCTTTGAATGCAATTTTCCTGCTTCTTGGCAGGGGATTGGACTAGATGGCCCCATGAGGTCTCCTCCAACTCTATAATTCTATGAAATCCTAAACACTTTCAATCCTATGCATTTTGGATACTTGCCCTATATATGCACGCACACAAATATGAAAATATATCAATTATATAATTGCAGTTAGTATAATTACATGATTATGTATGTATGTATTGTAGGAGTCGTGGTGGCACAATGGGTTAAAAACCCTTGTGCCCGTTGAATGGCTGACCTGAAGTTCAGCAGTTCAAATCCACGAGACGGAGCAAGCTCCCATCTGTCAGCTCCAGCTTCCCATGAGGGGACATGATGAGAGAAGCCTCCCACATGATGGTAACACATCCAGGCATCCCCTGGGTAACATCCCAGCGGACGGCCAATTCTCTCACAGCAGAAGCGACTTGCAATTTCTCAAGTTGCTTCTGACACAATTGAAAAATGTATTGTAATTTATCATGAGAAGACATGGCTCATTAGAAAAGACAGTAAGGTAGAGAAGGCAGTGTTGCTCACCACTTTGTGTCTCTCTAAGGGGAAAAAGCTGAATGTAAATAAAAAGAAGTAAAGAGGAAGACCACATTCTCCTTCTACAGTGCCATATAAAATCCAGATTATCTGCTTTGAACTAAACTATATAATAATACAACTTTATTTCTATACTGCCCTATCTCCCAAAAAGTACTCAGGGCGGTTTACAACAAAAATTGACAGACATTCAATGCCAAAGAAGCACAAAACAAAAACACATCAAATCACTGAGAATCAAATAATCAGCATCAAGGTATGCTTATTAAGCAACTGAAAATAGCACGTGAAAATTTAAATATGCAAATAGAACTATTGGGACATGTTTCTCTAATGACACTAATAATAATAAGAAATAATAAGCAATTAAAGCATTCAAAACAAAACTATATGACTTTTTGGCCTAATGCCCCCTTTCCAGAAAAAATATTTACTCACCGCCCCCCTAGAAATTATTATTTTTTAAATTTAATAGCAATTAAACAGAAAAATATATGTATTAATGCAGTGGTTCTCAACCCTTATAATGCCGGGAGCCCTAAATAAGGTTCCTCATGTTGTGGTGACACCATCCATATTTTCATTGCTACTTCATAAATAATGTTGCTACTCTTATAAATTCTAATGCAGATATCTAATAAGCAGGATGTATTTTCATTGTTACAAATTGAACATAATTCAAGCATAGTGATGAATCACAAAAACAAAATGTTGGGGGAGTGTGTACAATGGATGATGGGATTTGCAGTACCTTCGACCATTTCCGCTCTGACTTCCACAGCCGAGACCCCATAAATGACAGACCTGGACCAAACTTGGCACACAGAACCCCCATGACCAACAGAAAACACTGGAGGGGTTTGGGAGGAATTGACACTGATTTAGGGGAGATGTAGATGTAGCGTATATATATACAGCGGCATATATACGCTATCGTACTGATGGTAGCGTGTTCAACTTAAGCCGTCTGCGGGCTCGCACTAAGACTCTCGACTATCTCGTCCGTGAGCTACTTTTGCTGACGATGCTGCCCTTGTCGCCCATTCAGAAGCAGCCCTGCAGCGCCTCTCATCCTGCTTTGCAACAGCTGCAGAGCTGTTTGGGCTGAAGTCAGCCTGAAGAAAACAGAAGTCCTCTACCAGCCCGCACCACAGGAAGAACACCACCATCCTCACGTCAGCATAGGCACATCTGTGCTTAAGTCCGTTCAGCAGTTCACCTACCTGGGAAGCGTCATCTCTTCAGACGCCAAGATTGACAAAGAGATAGATCACAGATTATCAAAGGCATATAGTGCATTCGGAAGGCTTCACAAAAGAGTCTGGAGCAACAAGCACCTGAGACAAAGCACCAAAATCAGTGTGTACAGAGCTATCATACTGTCCATTCTCCTCTATGGGTCTGAAACATGGGTCACCTATCGCCAACACCTACGACTCCTTGAGCGCTTTCATCAGCGCTGTCTTCGCACAATCCTAAATATACACTGGACCGACTATGTGACGAATGTTGCTGTCCTTGAGCAAGCAGGGATCACCAGCATTGAGGCCATGCTATTGAGAACACAGCTGCGCTGGGCAGGACACGTCTCTAGGATGGAGGACCACCGCCTCCCAAAGATACTACTCTACGGTGAACTCGCCACGGGTCAGCGCAAGAGAGGCGCCCAAAAAGAGATATAAGGACTCCCTGAAACAACATCTCAGGCTTGGCCAGATTGATCACCAACAATGGTCCACCCTGGACTCGGGTCTCGAAGAGAAACGACAACGCAGAAAGAACCGCAACTTGGAAAAAACATCACCCAAGGAGACTTTCTGCTGCGCTTTCTGCAACCGAACTTGCCTATCTCAGTAGTTCACCTACATTTGGAGAGCACTCTGAACCCAAACAACCCTGGATCTGGACCAGATTTGGCACAAATACTAAATATATCCAAAGTTGAACACTGGTGGAGTTGTGGGGGATTGATTTTGTCATTTTGGAGTTGTAGCTGCTGGGATTTATAGTTCACCTATAATCAAAGAGCATTTTGAACTCCCAACAGCAATGGAATTGAACTAAACTTGAGCAATAGAGAATACTGGACCTTGGAAATTGGGAGCTGCTTGCATTTTCCTTCGTGCCACGGCCATCTCCCAGGAGGCGCCTGCAAACACCGCAGCGACTCGGGGTGTTTGCAGACGTGGAGGCTTTCCTTCTCCGCTGGACCAACTGGAAGGCACACACTTGCAAGCGCACGACTGTCTCAGCCTGCCAGTTGGAATTCCTGGGCAGGCGTTGCCTGGAAACTGTATCGTCCCTTCCTTCCAAGGGACCCGTTGGATTGGAAGGGGCGATACAGGACTGCGCCATGGGCAAAGTTGAGGAGAGGAAGGGGTCGCGCGCGGCAGTTTCCAGGCAGCGCTTGCACAGGGTTTCCAACTGGCAGGCACACACTCGCGCGCTTGCGAGTTGGAATCCCGCCACCACCCCCTTACAGGGTTTCAGTGCCCCCCAAATTCTCCTGAACCTCCCACCGCCACCTTGGATCGCCTCACCGCCCACTAGGGGGTGGTACCGCCCACTTTCGGAACCACAGGTGTTGATTCATACTGATTATATGAGTTTACACTGTCATATAGTATTATACATTTCAAAGCAGATTCTGGTGATTATCTGTTTGATAATCTGGATTATATGGCAGTGTAGAAGGGCCTCAGTCAAGAAAGACGCAGACCTTTGCAGAACTCTTTGCAGGACTGTTGCGAACAGGGTGATTTGGGCCCTTCCACACAGCCATATAACCCAGAATATCAAAGCAGATAATACACATGCTTTGAATTTGATTATCTGAGGGTCCTTCCACACTGCTCTTTCTCCCAGGATCTAATCTCAGATTAGCTGCTGTAAACTGCAATATATGAGTCCCCACTGCCAGATAACCTGGGATAAACAGATAATCTTTGATCCTGGGATAAAGGAGCCCTGTGGAAGGGCCCTCAATCCACACTGCCATGTAATCCAATTCAATGTGGAGGTCTTTTTTGTAATTATTATTTTATTTAGACGGATTAAGACAAAACATGCAGAATGCCAAAAAAAAAAAACACGCAAGAAACAAAACAATATTATCAACAACAAAAGATTAAAAGTACTTGAATAATATGATTAAATCCTAAATATAAAAAATAATTGCAAACAACCTACATAATCTAATTCAAGAGCTTTTCATTTCATTTTCAGTCTGGTAGTTATATTTTCTTGGTTTTCTACACTCCTTTAGTGAAAATGAACCATTGGTACATCCTGTCCCATCATAATATCACACTTCTAGTCCAAAAAAACAGTGATGGAGATTTGGCCCCATCTTTGCTGGAGGAACACCATAAATGGGCCCCAGTCTTTTTGAAAGTTCAGCCTTTTCTACACTACCATATAACATTAAGATTATCTGCTTTGAACTGGATTATATGACAGTGTAGACTCAGATAATCCAGTTCAAAGCATGTGGATTATCTGCTTTAATAATCTGGATTATATGACAGTGTAGAAGTTTATCCATTTCAGCAAGTTTGCTTATTTTCATAAGTCAATCATCTTGTGACAGAATCATCTAATCTTTCCATCTTTGAGCATAGGTACAGTTGGGGGAGTATTTCGTCAGATACCAATTGTACGAGTTCTCGCATTTAAAAGATGAGAGAGGCCTGTAATTGACCTCATGGGTAGACTTGAACTGTGAGGGACAACATGAGAAAACACATAGAAAATCATATTGTCTGATTTTAACGAATTTATTTGCAAATTATGGTGGAAAATAAGTATTTGGTCCGTAACAAAAGTTCATCTCAATACTTTGTTATATATCCTTTATTGGCAATGACAGAGGTCAGATGCTTTCTGTAAATCCTCACAAGGTTGGCACACACTGTTGCTGGTATGTTTGCCTATTCCTCCATGTAGATCTCTTCAAGAGCAGTGGTGTTTTGGGGCTGTTGCTGGGCAACATGGACTTTCAACTCCCTCCAAAGGTTTTCTATAGGGTTGAGATCTGGAGACTGGCTAGGCCACTCCAGGACCTTGAAATGCTTCTTACGAAGCCACTCCTTTGTTGCCCTGGCGGTGTGCTTGGGATCATGCTGCAGGACCCAGCCACATTTCATCTTCAGTGCCCTTGCTGATGGCAGAAGGTTTGCACTCAAAATATCACAATACATGGCCCCATTCATTCTTTCATGTATACGAATCAGTAGTCCTGGTCCCTTTGTAGAGAAACAGCCGCAAAGCATGATGTTGTCACCCCCCTGCTTCACAGTAGGTATGGTGTTCTTTGGATGCAGCTCAGCATTCTTTCTCCTCCAAACACGACGAGTTATGTTTCTGCCAAGCAGTTCTACTTTGACCATATGACATTCTCCCAATACTCTTCTGGATCATCCAAATGCTCTCTAGCAAACTTCAATTGGCCCCAGACAGGTACTGGCTAAAGCAGGGGGACACGTCTGGCACTGCAGGATCCCTGGCGGCGTAGTCTGTTACTGATGGTAGCCTTTGTTACATTGGTCCCAGCTCTCTGCAGGTCATTCACTAGGTTCCCCCGTGTGGTTCTGGGATTTTTGCTCACTGTTCTTGTGATCATTTTGACCCCATGGGGTGAGATCTTGTGTGGAGCCCCAGATCAAGGGAGATTATCAGTGGTCTTATATCTCTTACATTTTCTAATTATTGCTCCCACAGTTGATTTCTTCACACCATCTGATTGCAGTTTCAGTCTTCCCAGTCTGCTGCAGGGCAACAATTTTGTTTCTGGTGTCCTTCGACAGCTCTTTGGTCTTCACCATAGTGGAGTTTGGAGTGTGACTGCTTGAGGTTGTGGACAGGTTTCTTTTATACTGATAACAAATTCAAATAGGTGCCACTACTACAGGTAATGAGTGGAGGACAGAGGAGCCTCTTCAAGAAGAAGTTACACGTCTGTGAGACCCAGAAATCTTGCTTGTGTGTAGGTGACCAAATACTTATTTTCCACCATAATTTGCAAATAATTTTGTTTAAAATCAGACAATGTGATTTTCTGGATGTGTTTTCTCATGTTGTCTCTCATAGTTGAGGTCTACCTATGATATCAATTACAGGCCTCTCTCGTCTTTTTAAGTGGGAGAATTTGTACTATTGGTATCTGACCAAATACTTTTTTCCCTTACTGTAATTCTTGCTGCCATTATCATGTATAGCAATAACCTTCCACATTTTCTATCCAGATAAGAGTTCAGGTTGCATTTCAGATTTGACTTTAACAACTTCTTTTGAAATCGTATGTATTTGTTCTCAGTGTTTCTGGACCTTTTAGACAACATATGATAAAAAGTACCCACCTTTTGCCTACACTGATCATTTAATGCAGTTTGAAGCAAACTGTGGTGGCCAAATGACAAACCCCCGCAAAAGCACATGAAAGAAAGCCCCTAATGACCATCAGTGCTCTGTGGTTTGTGTCATCACCATGCTGGCCCTAAGATTTCATAGGTGGAGCTTATTTTCAAAAGATACCAAATCCATCTGAGTAAATTTTCAGTCATCAAAAATGTGCTGAGGCTATTCCTTTGCTATAAAATGTAATTTTCCCAAGCCTTGTATAGAAGTGATTTAATATATTTTGATAGTTTTGATTTGCACATAATCTACTAGTCACTTACAACTCTTGTTCATTTTTTAAATTTTTGTTACGTTTTAGAAATAAACTTCAAATGCTGTTTTGCCTTTCATTTCCTATTTTATTTAAAATTAATGGCCAGTATTTCCTTTTCCCAGTAGGTATGTCTTGTCTTCCCTTTAATAACATCACCTGTATTTCCTCAATTGGTATAAAAGGTAAAAATAAAGGTTTCCCCATGACATTAAGACTCTGGGGGGTGGTGCTTATCTTCGTTTCTAAGTCAAAGAGCCAGCGTTATCCGTAGACGCCTCCAAGGTCATGTGGCCAGCATGACTGCATGGAGAACTGTTACCTTTCCGCCGTAGCGGTACCTATTGATCTCACATTTGCATGTTTTATTTATTTATTTATTTATTATTTCACATTTGTCTGTCGGCCCCCCAACGGCTCGGGCGACTTACAACAGTTCGTAAAATACAATTGTCAGATAACTCATAATAACTCACAGTAATACCATTAAGATGGAATTACAATTAGAACAGTTGAAACAACAAATGGAGTCGCAGTGGGCTGACAGCTAGGCGGTGCGAGCTAAAGTTTAGCTAACTCCGAAGGCTTGTTGGAACAGCAATGTCTTAACTGCTCTCCTGAACGGGAGGAGGCCCTGGGTGGCACGGATGCCGGCGGGCAGTGCGTTCCACATGGTAGGGGCTGCAACAGAGAAAGCCCGGCGGCGGGTTGCGGACAGATGGTAGGTCCTCACATTTGGGATGACCAGGAGGTTTAGCTCTTCGGAGCGCAGTGATCTGGTGGGATGATATGGGACGAGGCGGTCCCGCAGGTACACTGGCCCCAGACCATGTAAGGCCTTAAAAGTCAGGACTAACACTTTGAAGGCAATCCGGCATTCAATTGGGAGCCAGTGCAGTTCGCGCAGGATTGGCGTGATGTGGTGGCCAATCGGGACCCCTGCCAGGAGTCGCGCTGCAGCGTTCTGCACCAGCTTGAGTCTCCGGATTACCGACAGAGGAAGGCCAATGTAAAGAGCGTTACAGTAGTCCAGCCTCGAGATGACCGTAGCTTGGATCACTGTGGCTAAGTCGCGCCGGGACAAATAGGAGGCCAGCTTCCTCGCCTGGCGAAGATGGAAAAATGCTACCCTGCTGACGCTGGAGACGTGGGCCTCCATCGACAACAGGGGGTCCAAGGTTACTCCTAAGCTCTTAACAGAGGGCGACGGACATAATGTCACGCCGTCCAGGGTTGGAAGCTGAACATCCCTACAGCCCGGAGGACCCAGCCACTGGATCTCCGTCTTTGCCGGATTTTGAACTCCTAGGTTGACAGAAGCTGGGTCTAACAGTTGGAGCTCGCCCTGCTCCCTGGATTTGAACCACCGACTTTTCGGTCAGCAAGTTCAGCAGCTCAGCGGTTTAACCTGCTTCATCAACAGGGATTATTGGCATATCCTCTTATTCTTATATAACCTGATACAGTAAATTATGCAATATATACTATATATAGGAATTCAGAGCATATGCACAATAATCCAGAATGCTGCTTCATCTATATATATGCAAACATGCTAAATAACTAGTAACTGTCTATCATAGTTTACTCTCTGCAAAAGTACAGAGAGACTGTCAAATATGTAATGTTTATCTGTTTGAACTATAGGTTAAGCTAATGTTTCATTTAATTTTTTAATCAAATTTTCCCAAAGGATGCATTTTTAATTCCTGAAATGTGTCTGTTTTTTGTTTGTGATGGTTTAGCTTTACGATGAAGCACTGCAAATAGATGACAAAGAAGAGGCTTTCAAAAAAGCGTTGACTACTTTAAATTTGTCTGCTGTTGAAGACCTGTTAAATTCAGGTAAGATGAGTAGATTGTCTTTGGCATAATTCATTTTGGAAGGCATTGAAGTATACTCATTCTTTACTGATTTGATTCCAAAGCCACATTTTCACTTTCTTTCTGAAGACCAGGATGGAGGGGGTGATCTAATATAACTGGGGAGGGAGTTCCACAGTCAAGGGGCCACCACTGAGAAGGCCCTGTCCCATGTCCCCACCAGTCGTGCCTGCGAAGGAGGTGGGACCGAGAGCAGGGCCTCCCGTGACGATCTTAATCTCCAAGGTGGTTCATAGAGGGAGATGCGTTTGGACAAATAAGCTGGGCCTGAACCGTTTAGGGCTTTATAGGCTAAAACCAGCACGTTGAATTTGTGCTTGGTAGCAGACTGGCAGCCTTATTTAAAACAGCTTATTAAAAACAGGGGAATTACACAATTAAGATTGTTCACTGGTGGACTGAACAGATGCCCTTCATTATGAAAGGATGCGTATGATCTAACAGCTGTTTCTCAATTATACATTTTAGAATATTGGCAGATTACATTCTGCTTTCTTAATTTTTACAATATTTTCTGCCCTTTCAAAGCCAAAGGAATACTAAGTGTAATTCACAGTAAGCTGATGATATGACCTTCATGTGAATAACAGCTGGAATATGAAGCACTGCCACTAATACAAAATACTCATGTCACTATTCCTTGTTTTAATAGCTTTAAAGTTTACCAAGTGTTCTGTGGCTGTTGCTTTTTGCGGCAGTTGGTGGAGTTCTTATGGCAATGGATGTTTGAAACCCCAGGCCATAGTGAGACAAAATAAGGTTTTGGGGGCTAGAAGTATTTCAGAATTCTCTGCCACTCCAACAGGTGTTTGTTTTTGTTTTATTTTTTTGCTGAAACTTCTGATATTACTTTGAACTTAAAATACACTTCTGCTGTAACCTGTGATAATCACAGTTGTTTATTTAGCAAGCTAGTTAGGCCAAATCTAATTTATTTAGCTTTGCTATCTGTAGCCATATCTAACACATCAAAATTATATAATACTATATAATTTATAATCTGTCCAGTTAAATGCCTGGTTATCTTTTACATCCAAATATTGCAGGTGTAAGTGCAGAATCTACTTTTAAATTTGGATGGACTCCGCTGATGTATGCTGCCAACATTGCAAATGTGGAACTCATACATATCCTTCTGAGCAGAGGTGCAAATGCCAGCTTCGATAAGGGTAAGGTCTGACAAAAGTATTACTGCACTGCCTCAGGAGTTATTGCTACAGTTAATTTTATCTTGAAATCCAAGTAGATAATGTATTAAAGAGAAAATACGGACCAGAAGGAGGAGAAACCAACTTTTCAAATATCTAATCAAACAAAAGTGTATTTTATTTTAAAAAAACATTTTAAATCAAAAAGGCAATTGGGGGCAGGCTTTGTTTTAGGGAAAATATAGTGTAAGGGGCACTTAGATGGATTTGTAATTAGTTAAGCCAGTGTTTCTCAACCAGTGTGCCGGGGCACATTAGTGTGCCGTGAGCAATCATCAGGTGTGCCGTGGGAAATTGGAACCTCCGGGGGAGACTAGTTTCTTGAATTATAAAAACCCTAAGACACCTCGATAAAGGCACAAAATTACAAACACCCCCCCTCCCCACCCCTTGTCCCGCCTCCCTTTCCCCAAGTAGAGACCTCCTCTTGCCTCCTGGGGGTTTTATGTGGGAAGTTTGGCCAAGTTCTATCATTGGTGGGGTTCAGAATGCTCTTTGATTGTAGGGGAACTATAAATCCCAGCAACTACAACTCCTAAATGTCAAGGTCTATTTCCCCTGAACTCATCTGCGTTCATATTTGGGCATATTGAGTATTCATGCCAAGTTTGATCCTGATCCAACATTGTTTGAGTCCACAGTGCTCTCTGGATATAGGTGAACTACAACTCCAAAACCCAAGGTCAATGCCCACCAAACTCTTATAGCATTTTCTCTTGGATATGGGAGTTCTGTGTGGGAAGTTTGTCTCTTTCTGCCATTCCTGCCAGGATATCTATGTTGTGTTCATCGAAACAGGCCCAGGTTTCACACTGAGTGTATAAATACATTTAAAAACATATTAACTATATGTATGACTGTGTTAGAGTGTCATTTTGTGTCATTTTGGTTGGTGGTGTGCCCCAGGATTTTGCAAATGTAAAAAGTGTGCCGCGGCTCAAAAAAGGTTGGGAAACACTGAGTTAAGCGACTGAACTCAAAGAGTGCTCACCAGTGGTTCCTCTTCATCCTAGGTAGAAATGACTAATGGGGTGCTGCAGGGTTCTGTCCTAGACTCAATGCTGTCCAGTATCTTTATTAATGACTTAGATGAAGGTTTAGAGCAGATCTGGGCAATTGCCGGCCCTACAGGGGTTTTGGACTTCAACTCCCAGAAATCCTAGCCAGTTTACCAGCTGTTAGAATTTCTGGGATTTGAAGTCCAATACACCTGGAGGGCCGGCAATTGCCCACGCCTGGTTTAGAGGGTGTGCTCATCACATTTACAGATGACACCAAATGGGGAGGGATAGCTAATACTCCAGAAGATGGGATTAGAATTCAGAACTACTTGAGCAAATTAGAGAGTAGATTAGAGAATTAACAAAATGAATTTATTTATGTATTTCCTATATTTATACCCCACCTTTCTCCCCCCGAAGGGGGACTTAACAAAGAGAAACGTACAATACTACATTAGTCAGATAAAATGAAATGCATAGATACAGGATGGGTGACACCTGGCTTGACAAGAATACATGTGAAAAAGATCATGAACAAGTTGAACATGAGCCAACAATGTGATGCAGCAGCTAAAAAAGCCAATTGGAATTTGGGCTGTGTCAGAAGGAATATAGTGTCTAAATCAGGGCTGTCCAACTGGCGGCCCCCGGGCCGTATGCGGCCCCCAGCCCCTTCCCCACGGCCCTCTACCCTCCTGCAAGATATCTGCTTTTTAAGATTTTTTTTTAAAAAAATTAAATATTTTTTTTGGAATATTTTTTTGAATATTTTTTGAAATTTTTTTGGAATATTTTTTTCGTGGTGAGGGGGGGTGAGGGGCGGGGCAGGGAGGAGGAGCAGGCTCTCTTCCTCCTCCTACTTCCCTCCCTCCCCCCTCTCTCTCCCTCCCTCCTTCTTTCTCTCTTTCCCCCGTTCATTCCTTCCCCTTCCACCACCTGAAGGAAAGAGGGAAGGAGAGAGAGAGTGCAGTGAGTGAGAGGGGCGTGGCCAGAGCAAAAAGGGGCAGGGCCGAGTTTGGAGCAGCGGGGGTGCTCATCCATGTGAGGAATGCTTTGATTGTGTTTTCCCCTTATGGCAGAAGGAGATTGGACTGGATGCCCCTTGGAGGTCTCCTATTCTAGGAACCCATTGTAATTATTATTATTATTATTATTATTATCATCATCAGAGGCTGAATGGCCATCTGTGAGGAATGCTTTGATTGTGTTTTCCCCTTATGGCAGAAGGAGGTAGGACTGGATGGCCCTTGGAGGTCTCCTATTCTAGGGACCCATTGTATTATTATTATTATTATTATCATCATCATCATCAGAGGCTGAATGGCCATCTGTGAGGAATGCTTTGATTGTGTTTCTATTCTAGGAACCCATTGTAATAATAATAATAATTATTATTATCATCATCATCAGAGGCTGAATGGTCATCTGTGAGGAATGCTTTGCTTGTGTTTTCCCCTTATGGCAGAAGGAGGTAGGACTGGATGGCCCTGGATGGCCCTTGGAGGTCTCCTACTCCAGGAACCTGTTGTTGTTATTATTATTATTATTAGCAGAGGCAGAATGAATATTATGCCTTATCATTCAGGGTTATAGGCCTGTGTGGAAGGGCCCTGGATTCTTATTTGACTTCCTTTCCACACATCTGAATAAAATCCCATGTTATTTGCTTTAAACCAGATTATATGAGTGTGGACTCCGATAATCCAGTTCAAAGCAGGTATTCTGGGTTATATGGCTGTGTGGAAGGGCCCTGAGTCCACACTGCAATATAATCCAGTTCAAAGCAGGTTTTGTGGGGTTTCCTGCCTGGATATTCTGAGTTATATGGCTGTGTGAAGGGCCCTGAGTCCACACTGCAATATAATCCAGTTCAAAGCAGGGACTGGGACTTGAGACTGGGATTTTGGTGTTCATCTCTATCTCCAAGTCAAAGCCCCGGTGTCCTCCACAGACACCTCCAAGGCGGGGGAGAGGGCGGGCGGGAGGGGGGAGGGGCGGAGCTGGGGTGGAGCTGGGGAGGGGGCGGAGCCGGGGGCGGAGGCAGACCCTTCGGCCCCCCAGGTCATCAGTAACTGGAATTCCGGCCACAGGTCCGGTAGAAGTTGGACAGTCCTGGTCTAGATCAAAGGAAGTAATGGTGCTCCGCTATTCTGGTTTGGTCAGACCTCACCTGGAATCCTGTGTCCAGTTCTGAGCACAACAGTTCAAGAGAGATATTGAAAAGCTGGAATGTGTCTAGGGGAGGGCAACTTGTAAAATGATCAAAGGTCTGGAGACAATCCCCTATGAGGAACAGCTTAAAGAGCTGGGGATGTATAGCCTGCAGAAGAGAAGGTTGAGAGGAGACATGATAGCCATTCACACACACACAAATCTATTGCACATCTAATTTTGGGAATGTAATTTAGCCAAAAAAGGTGAGCACTTGATTCAAGTTAATACAGTATTAGTGTATGTGGTTATTTACCGATAGCTGTTGAACTCTGCAAAGTTGATTTACTGTGGTTGATTAATTTGTTCCCCGTGATTTTTGCTTAGATCAATATACAGTGTTGATGGCTGCATGTAATGCCCATGCTTCAGAAGAACAGATCCTAAAGTGTGTACAACTGCTTTTGTCAAGGAATGCTAATCCTAATGCTACATGTAGGTAAGCAAATATGTGAACTTCAAATTGCTGAATAGCTTATTGCTCTCATAATATGGCAAATAGAATCATTCTTGGTTATTGGGTGTGTTGTACTATGTTTGTTACCAATGGTTTACCGTTCATACTGATACGTTTCTGTTTGCTAACAATGTTTGCTGTATTTTCCTAAGCCTATTTGCCCACCAGTGAGCACGCTCACTGTAACACAACATTTTTAACCAGATGCATTACAGAATAAAGTTATAACCACCCTAATTCATTGATGTTCTTATGCATTATAATGTAATAGTTAATGTAAGGCATATTGATGTAAAATAAGAATTTAAAATAAGGTTATCTGATTGAAAAAGTAGCAATTTCAATGTGCCAGGGTTTGGAACCAATTAGTATTGTGTTTTCTTTCTGGAAACCTCAGTGAATCAGAGCCACTGAGTCAAGTCCAGGGATTTCTACTTTGAGTGGCACTGGTATAAGCTATCTAAATAACTTATTATTGAACAAAAGCAGATGTTGTGAACAATGAAAAATATTTTAGTAATTATTTATCAGGTTCTGTCAGTGAAAAGAGTAAACCTTCCCAGTTTCCGCAAAATACGCAATTCAGTCCTAACTGTGTTTACTCAGATGTAATTCTTGAGATCTCTGCCAGGTAAGCCTATATCTTAGTGGATAGAACATTTATTTATTATTTATTTGCGGTATTTATATACCGTCCTTCTCAATCCCGAAGGAGACACAGGGCGGTTCACAGTGTTGGCAACAATTCAGTGCCATTGATGAAAACAGTATAAAACATCAAAATTGACCCTCCCCTGATAAAACATTAAACATTATTAAACAAATCACATAAAATAAAATCACATGTGGAACACCTACAGCAGCAATAGTAAAACTAGATTAAGACCCCAGAAGTGGACATTTGTCACAATTATCATCCATAGGTGCAGTACACAGTTTGCTCTCCCTAGGCTCCCATAATGCCTAATATTTGACATTGCTAGTTCTTATTTATAAGAGTTCTTATTGTAGTTGCAAAAAAAAAGGATGTTGCTAGATGTATTTTTCCTTTAGGTACAGTGTTCCCTCGCTACTTCGTGGTTCGCTTTTAGCGGACCCGCTGTTTCACGGTTTTCAAAAAATCTTAATTTAAAATTTAAACAGTGGTATTTTCACTGTTTTGCGGGTTTTTGCTGCTCTCTGAGGCACTTTCCCCCTTCAGTCCTCCCTCCAGCCTTGAAGGGCCTTTCTTTGCCTTCCTTTCCTTCACTTTATTTTATCTTTATAAAGACTTAAAATAGTGTATAACTACTAAAATAATGTATAAATATTAAAATTAATATAGCATCCCTATATCGCGGTTTTTCACTTATTGCGGGAGGTCCTCTAACGTAACTCCGCAATAAGTGAGAGAAATGATCGTTTATATATTCGGAACAGATCCAATATATATAATTACATATTATCATTCAAAGGCAGGTGATACATTAACAACAATGAACATGCAAATAAAGTCCTGTTAAAATCCTCCTTTAAAAACAGTCAATTATAGATAGAGATACAGAAAAGAGGATGGATAGATAGATAGATAGATAGATAGATAGATAGATAGATAGATATTTATTTACGGTCAAAGACCAACGTCACAAAAAAAGAGGATGGACAATCTAGTCTACCTAAAAAGGAATCCCTTCAAGTCATTTCCAAGTTATAGCAATCCTAAGGCAAATCTGTCATGAGATTTTCTGGAAATATTTGTACACAGGAGGTTTGCTTTTGTCCAAAGCTACACTATACAGGGTCTCAAGTCACATTACATTTTTAAAAGCTTCCCTGACTAATCTGCTAGTGTAAATTCCCTTATCTTCTGGTGACAACACAGATTTCAGACATACACATTGAACTAAATGGGGGACAGTTATGATGTAAAGTCTGCTTTCCCCTTGAAATGTTACCATGAGAAATCCAGAGAATATTAAAATGACTACTGTGGATAGTACAGATGACTGAATAGTTATCTACTATAAGTTACGACAGAGTTGTCTATCTGTTAGGACTTAACAACTTCCTTACTTAGCAAGGCTAGCCTGGTGATACATGATGCCCAAGGTTCCCGGGAAATAAAAAGGTTGTGAGAGAACTTTCTAAAAACAATCCAGTTAGGATGAAGAGTAATTTTGTGATGTTTACGTTTGTTACTATGTTCCTAGCTTTTTGATCTAAGCACTGTTCCTAATACAATTTCTGCTAATTTTAGAGCAGTGATTTTTTGACCGGGGCCCACTTTGACCAGAGACCACTTGACTGCATTTCCCCCCAGTCCTCATGCGAGGGGGAATTAATCCCGCATGATGAAATTTTCGGAAGGGAAGGGAAAACCCTTTCCGAAAATGGCGATTTTCCTTCCAAAAATGGCGGTGGTGGCTTCGAATTTTGGTGATTTACTTCCAGGTTGCTTAAAGCGCTTCATAAATGGTTCTAAAGTAATTTAGAATCGAATTTAATACGAATTAGACGGCTATACGAAAAACCTAACCAGGTCTAGTATTTAACTGTCTTAAGGCAAAAGTTTCCATCAAGTTGTATTCTTTTTCCCTCCAAAAGGCAACTTAGACTCTGCAACAAGAGTAGAAATTGTAGATGGGCTTCAGAGCAACCTATAGACATTTTTAAACAACTAACTACTGTACTTTAAATGCTGAAATCTGAAAATTTGTATTTAAGAGTTTTGTATTTGCAGCAATATAAAATGACAGTGTACTAGCATTGTCCTAAATATTGGCTCTTGCTATTGTGATAAAACAGTTAATACTTTTAAGTTTTCATTTGATTGCTTAGTATGTAAGTTTGAAAGAACATATTTATTACAGTTGATAAGACAGTGCCAGCCTACACTACTGTGCAATTAAGGTGGCCTTGATTTTATCACCATATGATGGTTAACTTTGTCAGATCACATATCTCAATACATGCAAATAGCTTGGGAAAACTGTCACATTTATGTTTTAGACAATCAATTTTAATATAAATGGCATCAAAACAGATAACGAGTGTTACATAAACCTTAGTACCTTACTATAGTACAGATCTTTTATCTTTTTCTTTGAAAGCCTGAAGTATTTTATCATTTTCTATGGGCTTAAAAAGTTTGAAGGGTATAAATATATTGCCTCTATTTAATCATCGTTATCTTTTTAACTGTTCCTTTTTCTAGAGCTACAGGACTAAATCCATCTGCTAACTCCAACTAATGTAGATCTATTGAATAAATTCTTGAATGGTAACACTTGCAAGAAATTTCATTGTTTCAATGGGTTTTAGTCTAGTTGCAATTTCCAGTTGTCTTTAGGACATAATGTAAACTGAATTAAATTCTTACATTTTTAAGTACACTTTTAATGTAAAACAGTTCCATATGCCAAGTACCGTATTTTTCGCACCATAAGGCGCACCTGATGATAAGACGCACCTTGATTTTTGAGGGACAAAATTGGAAAAAAATGGGGGCTGGCTACACTAACATGGAGGGGGGGAGGCGCTGGAGCAGAGGGCGCGATGTACTTACGCTATATTCGCGCCCCCTCCGGCGGCTCCCGGGCTCCTGCCCATGCCCATACTCTCGCCGGCGTGTCGCTGCATCCAGCCGGCGGCGGAGGAACGGGGCGGAAGACGGGACTCGTGGGGGCGGCCTCGCCACTCACGAACCCGAGGAGGAGGGGGGGAGGCCACGAGGGCGGCCCCCACGGCGACGCAGAGGCAGCCGTAGCAGCCGCAGCAGCAGCGGAACGGCCCGAAGTCAGAGGCGCTTCTTCCTGACGTCAGGAAGAAGCGCCTCTGCTGAGGAGGAAGGGGAGGAGGCCGCGCGCTGTAAGAACGCCCGAAAGAGAGGCCGCAGGGAGGAGGGAAGGAGGAAGAGTTCCCTCCCTCCCTCCGGCCTCTCTTTAGGCCTCCTTACAGCGCGCCGCTTCCCCTTCCTCCTTGGCACAGGCGCGATGAAGTGACGTCAGTTCGTCGCGCCTCTGACGAGGGGGAAGCCCTCGCCGGCTGCGCGCTACAGCGTTCTTAGCGCAGCCGGCGAGGGCTTCCTCCTCGTCAGAGGCGCGACGGCGACGCCAGTTCGTCGCGCCTCTGACGAGGGGGAAGCCCTCGCCGGCTGCGCGCACAGCGTTCTTAGCACGCAGCCGGCGAGGGCTTCCTCCTCGTCAGAGGCGCGACAGTGACGTCAGTTCGTCGCGCTCTGACGAGGGGGAAGCCCTCGCCGGCTGCGCGCCACAGCGTTCTTAGCGCGCAGCCGGCGAGGGCTTCCCTCGTCAGAGGCGCGACGAACTGACGTCACCGTCGCGCCTGTGCCGGAGGAGGGGGCGGCCGCGCTGTAAGGGGGCCCTAAAGAGAGGCCGGAGGGAGGGAGGAACTCTTCCTCCTTCCCTCCCTCCCTGCGGCCTCTCTTTAGGGCGTTCTTACAGCGCGCGGCCTCCTCCCCTTCCTCCTCGGCAGAGGCGCTTCTTCCTGACGTCAGGAAGAAGCGCCTCTGGCTTCGGGCCCTTCCGCTGCTGCTGCTGCTGCGGCTGCTGCTACGGCTGCCGCTGCGTCGCCGTGGGGGCCCCACGAGTCCCGTCTTCCGCCCCCGTTCCTCCGCGCCGCCGGCTGGATGCAGCGACACGGCGGCGAGAGTATGGGCATGGGCAGGAGCCGCCGGGAGCCGCCGGAGGGGGCGCGAATATAGCGTAAGTACATCGCGCCCCCCTCTGCTCCAGCGCCTCCCCCCCCCTCCATGTTAGTGTATTCGCTCCATAAGATGCAGCTAATTTTTCTTCCTACTTTGGGAGGGAAAAAACTGCGTCTTATGGTCCGAAAAATATGGTCGTTTTCTCTACTGTGCTCTCTATGTATCAAAATCAGAAGAAATAAGTATGGATAATAACGTGACCAGACCCTTAAATAGAGTAGGTTTGTGTACATGAAGGGGGTTAATCAATGTCAAGGACTAATATTGTTAGTATTGAATGTGTTCATGGTTCTCTAGAAAATATTCTGAATCGTTGACAGACTAGAGCAGTGTTTTTCAACCTTTTTTGAGCCGCGGCACATTTTTTACATTTACAAAATCCTGTGGCACACCACCAACCAAAATGACACTCTTAACACAGTAATACATTTATTTATTTTATTTATTTATTTGTGGGACTTCTCGGCCGCCGACTCCCGGGGGCTCGCGGCGGCTCACAGAGCCAGTGGCACAGTGCCATGGGTTGAGAACAATAACATAAAACAGTTAAAAACACAGATTAAAACAGGCAGTACAGATTAAAAAGCAGCAGCAGAACTAAACAGCCAGGTGGAATCTACGCCGGCCACCTCTCCGAAGGCCGGACTAAACCGGTGAGCTTTACAGGCCCGCCTGAACGGGAGTAGGTCGCGCAAGGCTCTGGGTTCCGCCGGGAGGGCGTTCCATAGCGTAGGAGCTATTACTGAGAACGCCTCCGGCGAGTAGATGTTAGGTGGGCCAGCCTTAAGGGTGGAACTACTAGGAGGTTGGCCTCTTCAGACCGCAGTGATCTCGCTGGGCAATATGGGGTGAGGCGGTCCCTCAGGTACGCTGGCCCCAGGCCGTGAATGGCCTTGAAGGTAAGAACCAGCACTTTGAAGGCGACCCGGTGCTCAATAGGCAGCCAGTGCAGATCCTGCAAAATTGGTGTTATATGGCAGCCTGCTGGAGTCCCAGACAGGAGCCGGGCGGCAGTGTTCTGCACCAGCTTGAGCTTCCGGATCGACGACATAGGCAGGCCAACGTAAAGCGCGTTACAGTAATCTAGCCTCGAGATGACCGTGGCTTGGATCACCGTGGCTAGATCGTTCCGGGATAGGTAGGGGGCAAGCCTCCTTGCCTGGCGGAGGTGGAAGAAAGCAGCCTTGCTGGCCATGGAGACCTGGGCCTCCATGGTCAGCTGGGAGTCCAAATGGACACCCAGGCTCTTCACTGACGGCGCTGGATGCAGCGCCGCCCCGTCCAGGGTCGGAAGCCGGCCACCCGCCCCGCCCGGGCAGCCCAGCCACAAGATCTCCGTCTTCGCCGGATTCACCCTCAACCTACTGGCTCGCAGCCATCCAGTAACGGCTTCGAGGCAGTGTTGGAAAGTCTCGGGGGACGGACTCCGGCCTGCCCTCTACCCTCAGACTGAGCTGGGTGTCATCAGCGTACTGGTGACAGACCAGCCCATAACTCCGCACCAGCTGTGCAAGCGGCTGCATGTAGATGTTAAATAATAGAGGGGAGAGAATGGCCCCTGGGGGACTCACCCACTAGTGTGTGGAGCCCTCGGAGACCACCCCGCCCCACCTCACACGCTGAGACCGCTGGTGGAGGAAGGAGGCCAGCCATTTAAGGACTGTCCCCCTCACTCCAGCCATGGCCAGGCGGTGGATCAAAAGATTGTGGTCGACCGTGTCAAACGCTGCCGTGAGGTCCAATAACACGAGCAGCGCAGACCCGCCTTGGTCAAGCTGGCAGCGGAGTTGATCTGTGATAGAGACCAGAACCGTCTCCGTCCCGTGCCCCGAACGGAAGCCGGACTGGAAGGGGTCTAGCCATGCTGTGTCATCTAAGAAGGACTGCAGTTGCTCCATTACTGCCCTCTCAACCACCTTGCCCAGGTACGGAAGATTCGACACTGGGCGGTAGTTGGAGGGAACCGCAGGGTCCAATGATGGTTTCTTCAGTAATGGAGCTACCACCGCCTCTTTTAAGCACTCTGGAAAAACCCCTTGCTCAAGGGAGCTGTTAATGATATTCAACAGAGGCCCACGTAACCCCTCCCGGCAAGATCTAACAAGCCAGGAGGGGCACGGGTCGAGGAGCAGGTGGTAGGACGAACTGCAGTCACTATCTTATCAACAGCATCTCGTCCAGTGGCGAAACCGGTCGAGGGTGGGCCCGGCGGAGGGCCACGGAGTCTCTAGCTCTCTTACTGTATCAACTGTGGCCGGAAGGTCGGCGGAGGTTCAGTATCTAGTCTGTAAAAAAGCTCTGAAAAGCACCGGCGGTGAGGGCCTGATCACTATTTTTTGGGACGGTAGGGACCGTCGTCAACGATCGAATTACCTTAAACAATTGGGCCGGGCGTGAGCTTGCAGACGCTATCAAGGCAGAGAAGTATACATTTTTGGCTGCCTTGACAGCATGCTCATAAGACTCTTTGAATAGCTTATAAGCTGATAGTGAGGCTCCGTCACGGAGTTTCCGCCACTCGCGCTCTAGCCGTCTCCTTTCCCGCTTCATGGTCCTGAGGTCTCCAGTATACCAAGGAGACCGATGATTGCGGGGCCGGAGAGGGCGCCTGGGAGCAATCTCGTCGAGAGCTCTTGTCAATGAGGTGTTCCAGGTCTGGACTAGCTCTTGAGAGATTGCTAGTTAATATGTTTTTAAATGTATTTCTATACTCAGTGTGAAACCTGAACCTGTTTCGATGAACACAACATAGATATCCTGGCAGGAATGGCAGAAAGACATAAACTTCCCACACAGAACGCCCATAACCAAGAGAAAATACTATAAGAGTTTGGTGGGCATTGACCTTGGGTTTTGGAGTTGTAGTTCACCTATATCCAGAGAGCACTGTGGACTGAAACAATGTTGGATTAGGACCAAACTTGGCATGAATACTTAATATGCCCAAATGTGAACACAGATGGAGTTTGGGGAAAATAGAGTGGAGAAGAAGAAGTGTTCGGCAGGAGGGGGAAGAAAGGGTATTGGAGGTTCCAATTTCCCACGGCACACCTGATGATCGCTCACGGCACACTAGTGTGCCGCGGCACACTGGTTGGGAAACACTGGACTAGAGGACTGGGTCCAAAAGAATATCAATGGGGATAAATTAGAAGTTCTACATGTAAGTAGAAAAAAGCAGGTTAACTTAACTAGAATATCTGAAAAAGATGTGTTTTACTGGACCACAAGATAAACATAAATTAGCAGTGTGAAGTGTCAACTAAAAAGGCAAAGGAAATAAGCTATGATGAAAAAACATTTTTTTCAATATTGTAACTATATTTAATGCATTGTTGGGTACTAAATTTAAAAAAACAAAATGCAAATATAATAATACCATGCAGTTCGTTTACAAAATTGATATTTTTATCAATTCAGTTGTTACTCAGTTATTTATTTAATCTTTATTGAAGGTTTTCTTTAAAATCCATGTTATATAAAATCAGAAACAGTAAATTAATAAAAAAGAAAGAAAAAGAGAGAGAAAAAACATGTTTTAAAAAGGCAACCGTCATCCAAATAGATTTTTTTCTTGACTTCCTGAGTATCTTCAGTATCTTCCTTTTCTTCCTTTTCCTCTCATCTTCGATTCTTTCCTTTTCTCTCTCCCTTTCTTTCAGTTAGAGTCAATGAATTCTATTTATATTAATATCTTATAGTTTTTGTCTTTTAAATTTTCTGTTACTTTCTTCCAGTCTGTTTCTTTTATCGGTTTTCCTTTGTTTTTTGACATTAAATAGGTAAGTCTGTCCATATTTCTTATATCCAGTATCTTTTCCAGCCAATCTTCTTCTGGTATCTCTTGTTTTTTCCATAATTTAGCATAGCAGATTCTTGCCGCTGTGGTTAATAAGAACACAGGAGTTTGTCAAGATTTCTTTCTAGTTTCTTCTCTGTTATCCCTAGCAAAAATATCTCTGGTTTTAAATGTATGTTTATTTTTAGCATTTTTTTGTAAGGTGTCTTGTATGTTTTTCCAATATAGCTTCGCCTTCTCACATGACCACCACATGTGGAAGAATGAGCCCTCTTTCTTTCCACACTTCCAACATTTTGTATTTACGTTCTGATAACATTTTCCTAATTTCTGAGGTGTCATGTACCATCTATGTGATATTTTTATCCAATTCTCTTTTAGGTCTGATGCGTATGTATATTTCATTTTTCGATTCCAGATTTCCTCCCATTCTTCTTTTTTATAGTTCTTCCAATTTTTTCTTTCCATCTTTTCATATATTATTTTTCTTCATTTGTCCCAATATTCCATTCCAATAGTTTTTTGTAGATCTTTGTTATTGTCTTCTTGTCCGATTGTATTATTATGTCCCAAAAAGTTTTTTGTTGTTTATCTTTTTGAAAGCATTCTCTTATTTGCCAATGTTGCATCCACAAGATTCTGTCGTTGATTATTTTCATCTCCTGTTCTGTTTTCAATGTTATCAATCCTCCTCCTTTTTTCAATAGTTCTTTGTATTTAGGCCAGTTATTCCACCCTGATACTCTTCTCTGTGTGGCTTCTAACGGTGAGACCCACAATGGTGTGTTTTTTTTTGCAAAATTTCTTTTTATATTTTTCCCAGATTTTAAATATGGCCGACCTCACATTTAAACATTTCTTTATGACCTTTAGTTTTGCAGACCTGTTCAGCAAATAATAAAAATAATAATTAATAATAATCTGAAATGCAAAACGCTTCTGTTCTTAAACATTTTAGATAAGTGATACTCAACCTGTGCTATAATACAATACAATACAAAGATTTATTACGGTCAATGACCAGCATAAACCTGTGCTATAAAGACTTAGAAATACTGTATGTAGCCTGAGAATTCTCCTAAATGTAGCAAATAAAAAGATAACAGAAGAGTCTGTAAAAATTATTCTCATATTTGTCTGGTATTTGTGGTGTCTTGCAGATGAACTTCTCTATAGGAAATGTTATTTTGGGGTAATCCCCTGTTAGAAAGAAAAATATATTTTCTTAGAATAATTAAATATTATTGGGGTTAACAACCTCCTTGGTACTTCATGGTGCATGGTACTTCTCTTCACCATTCATGTTTGACCTTCATTTATTTGTTCTTGAGACCCATTTTTTGTTTTCTAGACTTGGGAAGTACAGTGAACTGTTATTTTCCCCGACATATGATTCTATTGTTGTTTTCCTTTAAGTAATTAGTGGCATACGGCAACCCTCAGGTAAATCTATCAAATCGTTTTCTTGGCAAGACATGTTCACAGGTGTCTGTCATGGATTTCCTTTGAAGCTGAGAGAATGTGACTCAGCCAAAATCACCCAATGCATTTCTGTGACTTAGTGGGGACTTGTTGATATTTGAAAATAATTGTGCTATCCCCTGTTTACTGTTGTACAAAGTTTCTTCCTTTGGCTTATCTTCTTCCTTCAATAGTGTTACCAACAGATGATCACAGTTCCTTATCAGATGATGTTTTAATAACTTTGAGTAGAATCCTAATGTTGAAGATGGTGATTCATTCCTGTGCGTAACAACTCCCATTGTGCATTGTTCAGTTTTATTTTATTGTTAGCAACTGACGTCTAAAGTATATTGCAGTAGCTTTAAAATGCATGCTAAGAACATAGGAAGAACCTGGCTGACCAAAGGTCTATTCTTTCATTGGTCTTCCTGCAGTTGCCAGCCAGAGACTTCTGGCCACTGTATAAACAAAATATGCAGGAACTCGTCTTTTCCCTGATCTGATGGTCCTCTCTCTTCAATGACCAAGAGGCTACATGTAATTATCCTGACTAGTAACCATTGAGCAGGACAATTGAGACTTTGGTGACCATAGAGTCTGACTTTGATGGAAATTAAATTGTAATGTGATCAAAGTTTTCTCCAATGCCCCTATGAAGAAATGTGTATACATCCCCTTAATGAAAATTATTACTAATGAGACTCGTCAAGCAGGCATAAGAATGAGAAATTTTGCTGAACTAGAGCTGGTGGTAAATGGCTTTCACATTCTCAAACTCCCCATTGGCTACCTCTAAACTGACTTCTCTTCTAGGGAGCTTCCTAAGAAAGTGTCACACCCAATTATCCAAGCCGGCATCATCTGTTGAGCAAACATTCATTGGATAAATCTAATAGAACCTTTTAGAAGCCCCAGGACCTTCATAAGAAACCTTTCTGTCAGGTTAGTTCTATGCCAGAAAAGGTCACAATCCTTTCTGTTGACTATAACAACTGGTTCCTTAGAGGATAGATTGTTGGTTCTAATTATCTTCCCTCCTTACTGTCCAAACACTTGGCCACCTTTGATCCATACTCAAGAAGAGCAAACCTGTAACTTGCCTTTCACTTGGCCACCTCCTACTTTTGAGGACACTGAGAAGGCAGCATTTAGGTCAAATAGAACATCAGGCACATATTCTTCTTGGCACTGCAACAGATATGTGACCTCTTTCAAGACAATATTTTTTCCACCTTCTGATGCTTAACTGACTCACTGTGTCTTCTGTTTAAATGGTCCCTCACAGAAAGCATGGGGCACACTCACTGTCTCATGGCTTCAGTTAGACTGCCTTTTTGTGGTTACTTTTGTTGTGTGTGTGTGTGCGCGAGGGGGGGGGGGGTATCTGAATCCATGTAACACTTCTGGATAAAGACCTATCATAACTCAGACTTTTGGGTCAGCTCACCTCCTTTGACCTAATATCATTACAGCACATTCCACAAAAACAGAAGCCATGCTAGAAGATGTCTCCAGTACTGTCCTTTCGGCAGAAATTTGTAGAACAAGTGTGTGGGTAAGGGCCCCTACTTTTAATAAACAATACTATATGGACTTGTTTGTGTATTCAGCAGCAATCTGGCAGGCCTCCAACAAGTCTCTCAGTAGACATGAATCATAGACTGTAGAGCAATTACTCTCAATTTCCCAGCTCTTACAAATTATTATTTATTATTTCCAGTATTTCTACCCTGTCTCTTCTCTACTCCAGAAGGGGGGCTCAGGACAGTTTACATTGGGAGCAATTTGATGCCGTTACATGTAAACAATTAAATACAATAACCGTTAATTACCAAAAACCATTAAAATACATAAACGGTTAATTAAAAACAGTACATAAACCATTAATTGAACAATAAAACCATACCCTCTTAAATATCACCTTGCCAATCCATTTCCAACTGAAGTACTGCTTTATGTCTGCTGTCCGAAAGCCTGCTCCCAGAACCACAAGTTCAATTTCTTCTCGAACGCTAGGAGGAATGAGGTCAATCGTATTTCATTTGAAAGCGCATTACAAAGGCGGGGGGGGGGGGGGGGGCTGGCCGAGAAGGATGATCTTAGATTACAAGGTGGGACGTAGAGGCAGATGCACTCGGACAAGTAAGCTGGGCCAGAACTATATAGAGCGTTATAGTTAAAAACCAGCACTTTGAATCGCATCACTCTTTGAGCCAATGGCGATGGTGGACCTCCATGTTCTCTCATGGAAAGTTGTCTTCTTTGTCGCGATCACCTCTGTCCGGCGACCATCCGAGCTGGCCGCCCTACGGGTTGGTGAGTGTCACGACTTGGCTTTTGGGACCTTGGGGCAGGGTGGACCTTTCTATTTTAGATCCCACCTCTGCCACCAAAAATGTGACAACCTGGGCTTTGGGACCTTGTTTTGGCAACGCTGCCACCACTCTATACATAGAGAAATCTTTCTTAAACTGCTAGCCACAATCCCCTTAAACTATAGTCTTGGCTGGCACCTGGCTTCCACCCAAACTGTGAGGAGACATTAATTTGTTTGGACCCTTTTGAACCCCCAAAACTGGAATCAATGGTCCCTGAGGCAATAGATAGAATCTTATGAGGATAAAGCAATTCCTGAGGCTTTTCTTTTAAAAGATGAACAGAGAAATGTTTATTACTAGAACAACTTTCCTGAGAAAGGCACAGAGCATAATGGTTACAGTAAAACTTGAAATAGCGTAACGGTTGCTTGGCAGAAGTATCTTCTAAACTTCCAAACTTGGTTCTTAAACGAACTTCCTCACAGTAACAGCTTCCCTGAATACTGTGAGCGTCCACAACCTGGAACTGCTAGCCACTCAAAGTTCCCTTGGTTGTCTAAACCAGCTAACAAACTCCTGCTCTAAGAGTTTCCTGTTAGCCCTCAGTCCCAGAGCCCACCTCCTATCTCTATACCCGGAGATTGCAAGGCTTCCTGACTGACTGTCACAAGTCAGCACTACCGGCTCTCACGCTCTCTCAGCTTCACTAGTATTCTCTTCTGACACTAAGCGCTGTCAGCTTCCCTGACCCTTAGCTCAGATAATCACTGGATGCTTTAGCTACAGAGCACAGACTGCTTCAGACTCTCTGCTTAGGCTTTGACGTTGCTCTGTCCAAAGCCTAGCCCCCCAACTAAGCTCTTCAGACAGGATTTTTCCCTCCTAACCAGCTCAGCTCCTCCCCCTCAGCTCAATAGCCAATCTGCAGGGACATAGTGTATCCAGACAGAGGAGCTCTAAAACCACTCCCCCCTTCTCTGAGAATACCTTCTTATAATGGCTGCCCTGTGGAAACTCCCTCTCAAGATGGATGCCAAGCTGTTTACCCAGGCCGACCTCACAGGCTCCGGCCTAGTCAAAATGGGTGAGTTCTTACAGTGAGCCTTACCAGGTGTTCCATTCTGACCATGCGGTCCTCCGATGGACATCTCCTTCTTACCAAAGGTGATCTCCTCCTTCCATATCAACGAGAACATTGTTCTTCTAACCTTTTTCCAGTGTCCGTCTTCCTCCACCGAGAGAAGACTACATCTTCTCAACGTCCTCCGAGCCCTTATGTTTTACCAGGACAGAACTTCTCAGGCTCGTCGGTCCCCGAAGCTGTTTGTGGCCTATGCTCCTGATAGGCTGGGACTCCCTGTCTCGTCCCAGCGTTTCTCCAATTGGATTGCTTCAACGATTGAACTTTGTTACAAACTTATCCGTCAGTTGCCGCCTCCGTCGGTGTCTGCCCTGGTAACGAGGGCAGTAGCGGCGTCAACCGCTTTTCTTAAAGGCATACTGTTGGACTCTATCTGTAAGGCAGCTATTTGGTCCAATCCACTGACTTTTGTTTCTCATTATAGACTGGACACTAGGACCAGGAAGGACACAGCCTTTGGAAAGTCTGTGCTCTCTTCTTGCCCCTCATAGACTGTATTACTTGGGGCTATCCGGTTGGATACGCGATCCCATACGTCACCCTTACTGTCGGTACCATACGGCATGCTCTGATATGGTATTCCTTTAAACTTCTCCCCACTGACACGGTGGTTGTCATGTTTTGTTTCTCTGTTGCAATGCCCTAATCTGTGCTGTACCATTGTATTTGAACTTATGTTATTCTCACTTATGCAATGTTTATTATATGTGTACCCAATGTTGTTTGTTCACAATGTTGTGATATCCAACTGTGCTTTTTCTACTGAGGTTGAACTAATCCCAGCCACTTTGCTGCTTGTCCTCCTCTATTTTATGTACCTTCTCAATTATTTGTAGAAGGGAGTTTTTTTACTTGAACCGTTTGGAACTCTTGGGCCTTGTTTACTGTACTCACTCTGTGAGTGAGCTTCCTCTTTATTGCTCCACCTGAATAAATCATATGTTTGGCCCTTATAAGCTTGTCGGTTTGCCATTCCCACCTCCGGGACCTTAGCTTGCTAGTCTCCACAGGTGTGCATTCACAGAGTCTACGGAGAAAAATGGTGGGTTACATACCTGTGACCATGTTTCTTCTAGTGGAACTCTGTGAATTCACACAAACCTGCCCAGCCTCCCCTCTGACAAACCGCCTCCTTTCTTGCTGCCTTCGCAGTGTAGGAACTGAGGAGGGTCCTTACGGGGCACCTTTTATGCCCTGCAAGGGAACTGGGCGGAGTTACTGCCAAAACTTGCAGTTTAAACTTAGGGAAGTTTCCGTTATGGTCTGCTCAGGCGCAGACATTCCACATGTGTGAATTCACAAGAGTTCCACTCAAAGAAACATGGTCACAGGTATGTAACCCACCAATATAAAGTGCAGAGCAGGCCTCTAAAATATAAAGTGCGATGAAATAAAGTGCAATGGAGATCAAAGTAGGGAATTTAAAATTAAAGACCAGGCTTAGCAACAAAGTTAGTTATAGCAGCAGAATACCAATAGCAGCAAAAACAGGTCAACAAGGTCTATAATTGGTAGAATAATGAAGATGATAATGTCCATTTGTGCTGGTCAAAAACTAATATCATAATTCTGTAATAGTTATGTAATTATGAAGGAGCAGCCTCACTGGCCGAGGTCTCAAACAACTGCCCACTCAAGAGACCAGTGGAAAACCAGCTGGCAGCAATTGGAATCGCAATAGTCCCACCCTCGCCCCAGTAAATCAACTCCCCAATAATAACTACAGGTGAACAGGTGCAAATGGAAATAATCTTTGTCGAGCTAAACAGTGGTGGATATAATTAAAAGGAAAAGGTTTGGAAATGGAGTGTCAGATGACACTATTTCAGAAAACCAAAATGCAAAATCATGCCTCCTTGGAGAAGCTAGCTCTGCTAGATCTTGCTACACCACTTTGCCCTTGTTTTGTTATATTTCAACATATAATGACAGGATGCAGCATTCAGTACTGCACCTTTTATCTTGCCCTTATTTTTAAATCGGTAATCATGTTATTTTTTATTTCTACAGTGCAGAGCATGAAATGTAACAGGTACAATGCTACTAGTACTTCTCACAAATTTAAAAAGATTTCCCACTACAGGTTCAATGTAATGTACTTTGTATAACAGGTCTGCATGCATTGCATCAGACAGACTAGTCAGTATACTCTCTGTGTCTGTCACAAATCCAAATTACTGAACCTCCAACTATGCACACTATTTTCTACCTCTTTCCAGAGTATGCTCTGTATGAGAGGATAGTGGGCATGAAATACCTAATAAGATTATTTCTGTCTCTTCTGAGATAATCCTCTTTTAAATATTTCGTATAATTCTCTTAATTTTGTGCTGGTCCCTGAACTTGTTCAGTGTGTGTCTGCTTTGTAAGGAATGAGCATTATGGTTGTAGCATCCATTTGTTACGCAGTCTTTCTCTTTTTGGAGTTGTGATACTGGGTATGTAGGTTGAGCATGCATTTTCAGGTTACCTGTCAACCTGTGATGACTCATGAAATTTTCTCAGGCAAGGAATACTCAGAGGTGGTTTTTCTAGTGTCTTCTAAAATATAGCCTACAGTGCTTAATGTTTGTTGAGGAGTTCTTATCCTAGTACCACAGTTGACCCTGGTTAGCTTCAAAGATCAGAAAGTGTCTGGGAACTTTAGGACAGTGATGCTCAAACACTATCCTTCCAGATGTTTTGTGTTTCAACTACTTGAAGCCTTCAATGCCTTGGTCAGGCTTCTGATGTTGGGCATGCCAAAACTGTATTTTCCACACAGCTAAACAAAATCTGAAATGATATCCCTTCACTATAGATAGTAATTTCATTTTCATTTCAGAGTTGCATGCAGATATGTCAACTTACTCCTGCCCTGTGGCACTTTTGATACAAATCTTTATTTTTTCCCTTTAATTTTATGATACTTTGTTTTTTTGGGGCAACTTCAGGAAGGAAAACCTAAGTTGCACATTTGCTAAGACAGCTTTTAAGCTCACATGTGTTTCTATGGATCCCTCTAGTGGTCTGAAATATAACTAACAGTGAACAAAAGTATGTTTATGTTTAAAATTATTTTCATAATACTTTTTCTTTAAGTAGGACAGTTCTACCTAGTATTTGCTATAAAACAGAAAATTCTAATGAACTGCAGTTAAGTGGCTGTGTGTTTCCTTTTATTTTCTGCCGTATAGTTTTTATGACTTATTGTTTGATATCTTTTCAATGGTGATATGATTATGTTAGCACTTCAGTGCAGTGTTTGGCAATTAATTCTATCAGCTGCTTTTAAACAACCCTATCTAGAACTTGTTCTTTCAAACATTAAACTTTATAGCTCAAACCATTCTTTCAGGTCAAAGTCTGGTGTTTTAAGTAGCAATAAAATTACTATTAAGTACTTCTGAGTCCTTTGCTGGTGAAGAAAAGCTATTGTGATTTCAGCATCATACTCAACACCCAAAGTTTCTAAATTGTAAAGTTATAGCAATAGCTGGAAATAGTGAGGCACTATTTAATTAATTACAGCTGTAAAGCAGTTTGGTGCCTGCATTGGTCCAAATCCAGGCATCAACCAACTTGCTTATTGGCCGATGAGTCCCATGGAATTATTGGAGATAACCACAGGGGCAGTTTCAAACCCGGCATGTTCTGTATATCAGGGCTCTGGGATCGGCTTCAAGACCTACTCCACTGCTGGACTTTTGGGTCTCCCTTAAAGCACACAATCTGTCTTTCCAGCAAGCAGAAATGAGTATCCTGGGTATATGACCCATGTTCAATGGTTCCCACAAAGCTCAGTAGTTGCTTCAACCACAAACAACTGCCTGGCTACTCCAAACATGCCATAAATGCAGGGTGGGTTGGGGGGATGCTGGTCAAACTCCCAGCGGCTGAGCTCCTGGAGGCATCTCTCTTCATAAACTTCATGGTCTGACCAAAGTGAAAACACATGACGGGAACATCTATGTACTCTTTCTAAAACTAGCCATCTAACTGGTTCAAACCCTCTGATTTAAACTGATTGGTTGCTTGTCTCCTGCGCACCATCTGGTGCTATAAGGGCACCTGGGCAATCCCTGTTGCCATGTTGGACACTGCTTTCCCTGCTCCAAACTGCAATATTGCTGCATGTTGAGTTACATACTCCATTATTAATTAACAACAAAATAAAAAAAATTTGGATTGAGAATGCTGTTAACAGGTGCTGTGGATTCTTTCCTAGAAAGAAAATGACGCCACTAATGTATGCAGCCCGTCAAGGTCATCCTCAAGTTGTTGCTCTTCTAGTTGCTCATGAATCACAAATAAATGCCCAAGACGAAAGTGGGTACACAGTAAGTTTGCAGTATTGAGTTGATTCTTTGCTGGTTTTTACAAATAGTCAAAGAATCTTCAAATGTGCTTTAAAATAGGTTCATCTTAAATTATTGATGTGTCATCGTACCAAACATGTTACTATGCAGAGTCCCTGGTTTGGTTTTGTTTATCCTTAAATGAAAATAAGAAAATATATGTTACACACTCAGATTGTGGAATGGTCTCTGCCCCTACCCATTCAGTCCACAGGCTGCCTCTCCAATTAGTTGTCCCAAATGCTGACTTTTACATTCATTTCTGTTGTCCCCTGTTCTTAGAAATTATTCTGTAAGTAGGATAAAAAAATCCCAAAGGAAACCTAAAAGTGAATGAAGGTACTCTAAAATAGTATATAGTAGAATGAAGGAGTGTAGTAGAAAGACGGATTCAGTAGCCATCAGGGACACCTCTCCCCTCTTTATTGTCTGTGTAGCAAAACTCCAGACTGAAGCCACAGGAAGCTTTAAACTCTGCTTCATATGTCTTCTCTTCCTATTCTATGTTCCTTTTTCTTGTGATTGTTTTAATACTTGGAAAGAGAGCAATTTGTAACAGATGTGAAGGCAAGACAAGAAATATACACTGTATATACTCATGTGTATGTAAACTTCATATATAAGTTGCGGGCAGGATTTGAGACCAAAATTTTGGATTTTAATAGCACCTGTGGATAAGTCGAGAGCCATTACATGGGAAAAATGGCACTGCTGGCACTTTTCAACTCAAACATTCAAAAAGCCAGGAAGCAGTGCCATAGCACAGAAAGTAGAAGGTATTGATGTTTCTTTTGGATTGTCCCGAGATGGATTAAGTTCCATCTTTCATTACTCAGAAATTGAAATGGTTATTTCGATCAAAGGAGGTCGAGTACTTGCATTGAGCCATATTTATGCAAGCTTTTTAGGTGGATTTCTAAATTAAAATTTCTAGACTTATTTATTTATTTACTGTATTTGTATACTGCCCTTCTCAGCCCTCATGGACTCATGGATCACAAATCACAAAACTTACTCATGAATAAAGACAGTACCGTATCTTTATCTTTAGTGGGAGGAAAAATCAGCTGCGTCTTATGGTGCGAATATGCAGGCGGGGGGGGGGGGGAGGCGCTGGAGCAGAGGGAGGGCGGCGATATACTCACCCTGTCGCCGCCTCTCCTCTTCTCTGGTCCGTTGCGGCGGCGGAGGGACGCTGGTTCGCTCGCTATCTGACTCCTTTTGCTTCCCCCCACCTTTGCTTCCCTCAAGGAAAGGGCGGAGGGAAGCAAAAGGAGGCGAAGGCGGAGCGAACCGCGTCGCGTCACAGCTGGCGACGCGGTTCCAGCCTCCCTCCGCCTCCTTTTTGCTTCTCCGCCCTCAAGGAAAGGGCGGAGGAAACAAAAGGAGGCGAAGGCGGAGCGAACCGTCGTCGCGTCACACTGACGCGACGCAGTTCGCTCTCTCCTCCGCCTCCTTTTGCTTCCCCCGCCCTCAAGGAAAGGGCGGAGGGAAGCAAAAGGAGGCGGATGGCGGAGCGAACCGCATCGCGTCACAGCTGACGCGGACGCGGTTCGCTCTCCCCTCCGCCTCCTTTTGCTTCCCCCGCCCTCAAGGAAAGGGCGGAGGGAAGCAAAAGGAGGCGAAGGCGGAGCGAACGCGTCGCGTCGCGTCACAGCTGACGACGCGGTTCCTCTCCCTCCGCCTCCTTTTGCTTCTCCCGCCCTCAAGGAAAGGGCGGAGGGAAGCAAAGGAGGCGGCGAGCGAACCGCGTCGCGTCACAGCTGACGCGACGTGGTTTGCTCTCCCTCCGCCTCCTTTTGCTTCCCCCGCCCTCAAGGAAAGGGGCGGAGGGAAGCAAAAAGTGAGGCGAAGGCGGAGCGAACCGCGTCGCGTCAGCTGTGACGCGACGTGGTTCGCTCTCCCTCCGCCTCCTTTGCTTCTCCCGCCCTCAAGGAAAGGGCGGAGGGAAGCAAAGGAGGAGGAGGGAGAGAGGCCGCGTCCGCGTCAGCTGTGACGCGACGCGGTTCACTCCGCCTCTGCCTCCTTTGCTTCCCCACCTTTTCTTCCCTCAAGGAAAGGGTGGGGGAAGGAAAAGGAGGCAGAGGGCGAGCGAACCAGCGAGCCCTCTGAGAAGACGCACCTGCTGATAAGACTAACCTAGATTTTAGAGGGGGAGCGAAAATATTTTTTTTCCTATTTTCCTCCTTTAAAATCTAGGTGCGTCTTATCATCCGGTGCGTCTTATGGTGCGAAAAATACGGTATGTCTTGCTGGATAGGAACACTCATTCCAAAGTACCTTATCAGTTGAAATTACTTTTTTTTGTTCTCGAATTGCAAAATGTATACTGCCAAAACAACTAATGAATAATTGCAGGCATTAACATGGGCAGCTCGCTTTGGACATAAAAACGTCGTGTTCAGGTTACTTGAACTTGGAGCCGATAAATCAATACAGACAAAAGATGGACAGACACCAGGAGAAATCGCAAAAAACAACAATCATTCAGAGGTATTGCTACTTTTACAATATCAAGCAATATGTGCTATCTACTTAAAACTGATTTTGCATTAGAGTTGCATGCAGTGATATAGTATGAGGCTAACCTTTTTATTCACAGGCAATTTGAATAATGTTTCTATTTATGAATATCTTCATTTGTTTCTAAGTAGGGATATATTTATTTCGAATAAACCAAAATAGGGCTAATCACTGTAGCATGCATGGAGGAATGAAACTAAAAATGAATATGCTTTGAAGAATTCTCGTAATATTGAAAGTATTGTACAAACCTAAAATTTACTAGTGAGTTGTTCCATTAAATGTAATGGCAGGGTACATGGGAACCTGACAAACTGACTTAAAACCAAGGAAACCTGTGATAAAACATATATTACCTATATAGCTTCAGCAGTTATTTTAGTCTCCAGAGTGCTCAGCAATCTTTCATCTCTCATGAAGAAAAGTCCAGATTCATATAATCACTAGCTTTGAATTAAGACCAGACACTTGAATACTGTAATGGTTGAAGCAAACTGATGTTATAACCCAAATTCATAAATGTTTGGTTTATATTTATCATGTACATACTTCTAGGTTTGTTTCTGAGATTGCCTGGATCTTTTATTTACTTTGCATTTTAGACCTCTTTGAAGGATTATAATGTTTAAGTGCTATATAAATAAATAGTTGCATGAGTAAATAGTCTCTGCCCCGAGAAATGTCTCCCCACATATTGAAATTATAAAGTAAAAAAAACTGTGTACCTCTTAATATCAATTGATTTTGTGTAGCATTATGTTGCACCTCAGCCGTGGGATCCCTTTTCACCCAGACATCATGTAGACAGAAGAATCCACTAAGTAAGGCTTATTAAGAGAAATATAAAAGATAAGGAAAAAACAGTAAAAAAAACCAATCAAAACCCAAAAGCTAATCCAGAAACTCCAAAGTTGCTGAGTATAGGTGACAATCAGTTTCATGAATCAGACCACCGGAATTTTTAAAAAAAATACTTCCACCCCCAAAACCCACTCCTGAAACCCTACAAAAACCCCTTCCTCATCCTCTGAAGCAGCTGATGATTCACAAACCACAATGCATTAGCTTTTCTCTGTACTACATTTCTAGAATCCAAACTGAGAGAAAATGGTCCCTTCTCCCAAAGATTTCTGATAACAAATCCACACAGGATTACAAAAAAGTGTACAAAAGTGAGGGAAATTGAGATGGGAAAATGGGAAGAATATGAAATTGTTTCTGTACATGTAGTTAAGCTTGCTTATTTTATGCCAGCCTGGTCACATGCGTATAGGATGGTGTATATATTCTTTGAGAATTATGGAGCAAGACAAGTGAATCATTTGTTTAAAAATGAACAATTCTGTTAACAACCAGTACAGTAAATTCAATTTTCACCTTGTAAGACTTGACAGCAAAAAAATAATGTCAGTTAATTGGCCCATTTCCAAAATTGATAAATATATATCTGGACATAATCTTTCAATCATTTAAGTTCCTGTCTATTGTGGCTTTCTGATTTAACAATGTCCAAGTGGACATGGTAGCCCTGAGTGCAGAAATAAACATTTTAGAATTCACATTAGGTTGGTTTTTTTTTTTAAAAAAAGGGCATTTTATTAATGTATTCATGAAAGCTTATGTAGCTATTTGTTCAACTTTTGAGATGCCATGAAAAGTTTCTTTATCTTTAGTCACAGAGGCCAATGCAATCTCTTTTGGATTTTTTTAAAATCCAGATGCACTTAAGTATATAATAAAAATAGTATTACAGGTATCAAATTGTCTTCCTGTGTAAATTATTTCAACTTATTTCCTTAGCTTTTTAGTTTACTTTCATTGATGACAAATCCTTTTCAAGGACGGTTTCAGAACTTTGTTAAAGGGGAGGCTACTCAGAGTCCTTGGAAAGCAGTCCCTGATGAAGTGAAAAGGTAAAAATTTCAGTATAATAGTAATATTTCTAACTAAAAAAGGCTTTTTTGCAAACCTTGTCCAATCTAGTACCCTCCATATTTGTTAGCATTGTCTTTCCTCAGCTAGCTTGCATTCCTCCTTATCTCACCCTGAGATTTTAGCGTTTTATCTTGCACATGCGGCCTGCTCAATGTCACTGTGATTGTGGATATTGTATTTCACATTTGTACTGTTTATTGTATTCATATGTTTTTTGTATTTTGCTCTGTTGTTTGTGTCTTTGGTTTATTTTATTGTAATTTGCTGTTTGGGCTTGGCCTCATGTAAGCCGCCCCGAGTCCCCGTTGGGGGAGATGGTGGCAGGGTATAAATAGCTGTTTATTATTATTATTATCATCATCATCATCTAGAATTGATCTGGGTTGGTTCTAATTAAACATATGTGGAGGGTATCAGGTCGGGGAAAGTAGGATCACTGACCCAAAAATGTATCCATTGTGCAGTTTTTATCACTGTTTCTAGTATACACTGCTCATGTAATTGATACACACACACACGCTCCCGCGGTGCTTTTTCCGCCTCGCGCTTCCTCGTTCCCGCTGCTGGCTCCTCCCGCGGGGCATTGCAGAGGGCAAGGGAGTACGAGGCGGAGTCTTTGAGGGCTCCGCCTAGCGCTCCCTTGCCCTCTGCAATGCCCCGTGGGAGGAGCCAGCAGCGGGAGCGGGGGAGAGCAAGGCGGAGTCTTCGAAGCTTTGCCGCGCTCCTCGCCTCTGCTCCCTCGCGGGAGCGGTGGCGTCTGCGTGCGGATGGTGCGCGCGTGTGCAAGGCGCGCACAAGGTAAATCTCGGAGTTGGTTGAGGTAGGCAGGATTTCCCTGGGTACTGGTTGTGGGGTCGGGAGCAGGTCAGGTTTTGCCCTCCCTTCTGCTCGAGTGTGTACAACTGGTGGGCCACTGTGTGATACAGAATGCTGGACTAGATGGGCTGAGGTATTCAGCATGGCTCTTCTTATGTTCTTATGTTTAAATCTTCACTTTTTAAAAAAAGTAGCTTGCATGCTTAAAAAGTGTGAGCACCCCTGCCCTACATAAACAGAACAAACTAATTGAATACCCATATGGTTTGGAGGGATTGCTCAAGATCAAGGTACTCTACATGCATCACTGTTCTCTTGGATTGCAGTATTAAGAATTTTCAGAATTCCCACTGTGTTCTTAGATCACAGTCCCAATTAGTGAAGATGACCAAGGGTTGGCTGAGTTGATTATAGAACCTTTCTAGGCTAGTGATGATTTAGGATGATGGTTGCCTTGACTTGATTTTATGCCACTTTTGTGACAGTGTTCCTAGAGGCGGTCTAAGCGATTCCGCCATGTAAGCGGTCGCGTAGAGCGCCACCGGCTGGGCGAGGCGTCACCGGCTGGGAGGGCGCCGCAGCGCCACCTAGCTTCCGCGCGCCCCTGCCGCCGCCCTGCCGCTGCACAGCTGGCCCCACGGGCCGGCTGCAGCACGCTCCCGAAGCACGGGCGCCATGCCCCTGGGCATGCGAATATCGCGCATGGGCACTGGGTCCCGAGCGCCTGCGGGCTTTGGAGCCAGCACACAGGCGCGCGGGCCCCAGTGCCCATGTAGTTCGCGCATGCGCAGAAACGTCTACAGGCGCTACAGCGCCTGTAGTTGCTTCTGGGCATGCGCGGAAATGTCCGTGCTCGGGAGGCGGTGCAGCCGGCCCATGGCCACTGTGCGGCGGCGGCGGGACCAAATGATGCGGCGCCGGGGGCGCCAAAATTTTCTTCGCATACTCCCCGGAAAAGGTCAGGCCGGCCCTGAGTGTTCCTTGAGCAGAATTTTAGATCTGGTGTAGCATAGCTCGTTATTTATTTAGAGTACCCGTATTTTATAATAATGAAACCTGTATGTGTATATAGATCTTATGCAGCTTTTGGTGACCTGGAAGTGTTTTTACATGGCTTTGGGCTGGAACACATAACAGAGATATTAAACGTGAGTTTTTAAATTGAAAACATACCTGGATGTCTCCATATATTCTTAATGATCGTGCCATTATTGTAGATCACTGTTAAATTTATGACAATATAAGTATTAAAGGTGTTTTGGAAGACGTGACTGTTAATTCTGAATATTAACTTACAGTAGGGCTTTGTGTATCCATTATAAATGTACATAAAGTATGTTATTTGGCTGAGTTTATTGATCTCTTATGTCACCTGCAAGGGAATAATTACCATGAATTATGGGTAGAAAAAAACTAATTAAATAATACTGTTTCATGCAGGAAAGAGGGATTACTTTGAGACAACTTTTGACCATGAGAAAAGAGGACTTCGTAGAGGTTGGCTTAATACTCCTGTTTCTTAATTCTCTATTTTGGATAAAATTTTAATGCCTATGTATTATTTTTATAGAGGAAAAATAATTCTGTTCAGTTTCTGATACAATGGTCCCCTTATTACAGAGGAACTGATCAGACAGTTGGTATTCTAGGACAGACATTGCTGCTGGAGTGCACAAAGATGTGTTAATATGAATTTATGAACAGTCTTGTACCTATAACATTTTCAGTTTATTGCTGTAAATTGAAAATATTTGCAACAACATGATTTGAATGGAGAACATGCATTAGCATTGATAGAGAGCTGTTCCTGTTTTAGGATCAGATAGGATCTGGTGTCTTTAAGGTATTTAGGCATACTCAAGACATATTTTTAAAATTGGGTTTCTTGTTTTGGTGGGATTTAGGCATATTAGAAAATGTCACTATCTTGACTCTTCTAAGATAAAATACACGTTGGTTGATTAAAACATAGCATTAATATTTTAAAAAGTCAAATTTCTTCCAAATCTTGTTAATTAGATATTTGAACATTTTGTCATTTAGATTGGCATTAAGGATCAGAGAGATCAACAAAAAATCGTAGATGCTGCTAAAGAACTGCATATAGAAGAAGTAAAGTTGGAAGAATTGTCAGGAGCGATGAATGTAGAATTCAGGTAAAATTCCACTTTTAAAAGAAATATGAACAAAATAGTAACTAAAACTATTGTTTTTAATCAAATGAACTGAAATGTCACTTGATGGACAGTCAACAGATCCCTGGTCATTATTCTGCACAGGACACCATATGCGTAAAATCAAAGTGATGTTTCAGACTGAATATCCTACACATATTATACAACATAAAACATAACAACAGCGTAGAATTGGAATGCACATGGTGGTGTGTGAATTTAAGTTTAATTTGTAATTGGTATGTATTGAAAAAAATCATAGCAGCTGGAATCATGTATCAAGGGGGGGGGGGCTAAAGAGCACCCACAGTAGTCTGAAATCTTTATGTCATTTACTGGTTAGAAAGAAAGTAGAAGAATACTCCTTCAAATGTGTAAAGTCAGTGTTTTCCTCCTCTTTCTGTTCATATAAGGCGTGAGTACCCAGCTCACACATTTCAAAGCTTGCTTCAATCAAAATAGCTTAAATCCAGTGGCCGACACTATACTGCCAGCAGTTTTGGGAATATAGCAATCTGTAGTGGGAAGGTGAAATTTCCCTTTCCAGTTCTGCTGATAAGAGAAGTTAAAAACAACAGTGCCACTGACTGCATGTTCAGTGTGTGTCCAAAAAACAAAGAGCCCGAGCCATCATGATTCTCTATAGTTCAGAGGATCAGTCTATACCATATGATGGGTTATCCTTATCACCACCCAGAGAGAGAAATGACCTCATACTAGACTTCTGCATGCTATCTTTTGTCTCTTCAGTTTTGTCTCTGTTGCTCAGCACAGAATTTTCCTGTCTGACTCACCTGAGGGTGGTAGTTACGAGATGAGTCTCTTGGGTGGATTCTCCAGGAGACACCATTGTCTCCCTTTTTCAGGATGCTCCACACATGAGGGAGCATGGGGAGAGAGGGCTGGTGAAGCATCTGATAAGTTTGAACTCACAGGTTCAAACTCATTGAGTCATTGCACACCAACTTGAATGAAGACTAGGTTTTTGGACTGGAATAACATTCATAAATCAACAGGCAGATTCGTCAATGCAGAGATCCAGTTATCATGTATTGCTGGCCAACTGTACTGTCAGCTGTAACCAATACAATTGTTGCTGTTGGTTTTCCATTGTACATTATTGTGTTTGTGGATCTTAGAATGGAGCAAAAGTACTCTTTTAGTCTTCATTTTAAAAGTATATAATTTAACAGACGTTCAAAAGACTTCTCAATAAACATTAGTCTAAAAAAGAAGAAGCCTTCTAATGTAGCTACTCATTTCACTCCAAGTAATGATCTCTTGCATTTTTGCACCTGTGGACCAAATTTTGAGAGTAGTACATGTCAATGGACCCTGTATTAGGTAGATGGATGATTCAGAGCAAGGTAACAGGATAGTAGGCAGCCCATTCCCACCCTTAAGCTATTTGGTGTCTCTCTCACTATATTGAGTAAACGGAACATTGGACATTTACTATGCATGTTCCTTTTCTGACTGTCGCAATGGGTTAATCCACACCTTTCCATATTGCTGGCTGCCTTACTAAGTTGATCTGTGTGTGTGTGAATGGCTCTGGGTAACCAACTTCTCTCTGGGTTGTTTATGTCTGTATCCATATTATCTTCACATTTTTTTTCTCTAAGCTCACTCTATTTGGCCTTTGAGATAAGATGAGTTAAGTGTAACTCTAGCAAAAAATACATATCCTTTAGCTTTGGACAGCATGGGGAAGGGTTAACACCCCTGTGGTGTTTGCTTTGCTGTCTGTGCCCTTGTTCAGAAGATTTCGCTTCATTTTTTGTCACTGTGATAATTGGATTTTGAAAAAAAAATTGTCGTGGAAACAAGGATTGGTGATGGAGACGTTGGTGATGAAGTTTCAATGGACACCTTTTCCCCACGACAACTCTTTCAGGAGTGAACTTCCCTTCAGAGGGTTTCTATCACTTCCTGTTGTCTCACCCGCATTCCTAATATGAGTCGTTTGTAAGTCAGAGGTTTGTAACTTGGAGACTGCCTGTAGTTTGCTGTGTATTGTGGAAGAGTGGCTGGAGAAATAGTGTTGGAAACCAATTATGCTGTTCCCTGGATTCATTCCAGTGGGGAGTTGTAGAAGTATGCTCACATAAAAAGATAGTTTCTTAATTAATTTTTGATCATAAAGTAAGCATACTGCTGCAAGTTACTCTTCACCAATAAACATGTTTTGAATATTTATTTATTTATTTACTTTATTTATATTCCGCTCTTCTCACCCCGAAGGGGACTCAGAGCGGATTACAGATACACATTCTTAGTAGACAATCCCTGCCGTTTCCACATACACAACATACAGTTGAACAGAGGCAAACTCTGGCCACCAGGGGGAACTGATGCACTCATCTCTCAGCGTTCCCAGCATCCCTTGTTGTTGCTTCCACATTCCTCGGCGTTCCTGGAGTTCTTTAATGGCCTCCTAATTCAGTCAAAATTTGCCTCCCCACTTAATGTGGTACCTTTATCTCCTACTTGACAGATGCAACTGTCTTTTGGGCTGCAAAGGTCGGCAGCAGGCTACACTTAAAGGTCGAGCACCCACCTCGACCCGGGCAGGCCTCAAACTCATGACCTACTCAGAGAGATCTTATGCAGTTGACACTTAGCCAGCTGCGCCATATTCCCGGATATACCTGATTTCCTTTGCTACTATTTCAATTTTTAAAAATTATTTCTGAGTAACTTTTTGTGTAATTGTCTCGTTTTATTGTTGCAGTGGTGATGAGCTGCTTTCTTTTCTTCTGAAACTAAACAGACAGTGTATCCATCTTACGACAGCCGTACAGAATGTGATTAATCAGTTCCCTACAGATGCTCACAAGGTATTTTTGAATGAAAATGGTCATAATACAAATTTGTGTTATTGTCTGTGTTAACTAAATGACCTTAAATGATGCTTCTTTTATTTCCATGTTTGCTCAAATAATCAAAGCAGTCTTTTGAAAATTTGTCATTACATCTAATATATTCATTTCTGTTTATTCATGCTGAGACCAATGGTGATACACATTCACACAGATAAAACAATATCTAAAAGCCAACAATATAAAACAATATAAAAGCCAACAATATAAAACGGTATAAAAGGACAGCAGTATAAAACATTATCAAAGTACTATATAAAACAATTGGCATAAAAACCTTGTCTGTTAAAATTCAATACCATTACTTTGTGTGTCAGAAGCAACTTGAGAAACTGCAAGTCGCTTCTGGTGTGAGAGAATTGCCTGTCTGCAAAGCCTTTGCCCAGGGGATGTTTTACCGTCCTGTGGGAGGCTCCTCTCATATCCCCACATGAGAAGCTGGAGCCGACAGACAGGAGCTCACCCCGCTCCCGGATTTGAACAGCACAAGGGTTGTAACGCATCATGCCACCAAGGCTCAATGCCATTAAAATACTAAAATACTATATATCAATAAGGATAACATTGTTTAGCCTAAAGCAGGGCTGTCCAACTTCTAACCGGCCAAGGGCCGGAATTGAGGTCACTAATGACCTGGGGGGCCGTTCGGCCCAGGCCCCAGCCCCGCCCCAGCCCCCTCCTAAAACTGTCATTCTCCCTCCTCCTCCTCTTTCCCGGCGCCGCGGCGCATGGGACACCAGCGGCGCCGGGAAGGAGGAGGCCCACCTCCGCCCTTCCCGGGCGCACCCTGTCCCGCCCTCCTGAAAAAGGAGGAGGAGGGCAGCTGCTGTCCTCTTTCCCGGGCACCGCTGCTGTCCGTGCGCGCCGCAGCGCCGGTGGAAGAGGAGGAGGAGGAGAACTCTCCCTCCTCCGCCTCTGTCCCGGGCGCCGCGGCACACGGAACAGCAGCGGCGCCGGTGGAAGAGGAGGAGGAGGAAGAACTCTCACTCCTCCTCCTCTTTCCCCGCGCCCTTGCCTGGATCCCGGGCGCCGGCGCGCGCGGGGGGAAAGAGGGACGAAGGAGGAGGCAATCAGCTGACTGCCTTCTCCTTCGTCCCTCCTCTTTCCCCCCGCCCGCACCCTGGCCCCGATCCCGAGCGCCGGCGTGGGGAGGGGAAGGAGGAGGGGCGAAGGAGGAAGAAGGCAGCCAGCTGACTTCCTCCTCCTTCGCCCCTCCTCCCCCCGCGGATGCGCCCGCGGCTCTGATCGTGAGCCGTGGTGCGGGGGGGGGGAAGGAGGGGCGAAGGAGGAGGGGCCAGCTCACTTCCTCCCTGCCCCGGCTCCCCCTCCCCCCCGGCCGCCATTTTTAAAAAAAAATAGAATTTTTTTTAAAAAAAATTTAAAATGGCGGCCGGGGGCATAGCGGGGGCCGTGTCCAACAGGCTGGGGGGCCGTGTACGGCCCCGGGGCTGCCAGTTGGACAGCCCTGGCCTAAAGCATCTTCTCAATATTTTAAAACAACTAGATGAGTTTATTTATTTATTTATTTCAGGATTTTACCCCGCTCTTCTCAACCCCCGAGGGGGGACTCAGAGCGGCTTACAGCAGGCACAATTCGATGCCACATCAACAGCGTAAAACCCCAAACCCCACAACCCATTAAAACATTAAGGCATTAAAATACAATCCTCAACACATCTACAATCATTCCAATTAAAACAGTATTCAACCCTAGAAACATTGACCCTCTTCCTCCCTCCCATTAAAATTCCGTCTCACATGCTGCCTAGTGCTGGTGAGGGAATGCCTGATCCCAGAGCCAGGATTTCACCTTCTTCCTGAATGTCAGGAGGGATGAGGTGGACCGTATCTCCGTAGGGAGCGCATTCCACAGGCGGGGCCACCACCGAGAAGGCCCTGTCCTCGTCCCCACCAACCGCATCTGAGAGGTCGGCGGGAGGCGAGCAGGGCCTCCCGGATGATCTTAGGTTACGGGATGGGACGTTTCACCTTCTCATGTCAAGATCTTGTTGCTTTTGCTTTCATATAAATTACTTAAATGTTCATTTGACATTTGAAACATTGTAATATATTTTAAAATATATTTCTGTAATACATTGCAGCAAATAAATGTAAAATATAAAATAAGATATTTTTACAGTATAGAATACTTCTTAAATGGTAAATTTAAATACCAGATTTATGTTCATACATTAAGCTGTGTCACCTACACATTCAACAGTCTTGATGATTAGTTTGCTGTTGGAAGAACATAACTTGCCAGATAAGAGATTGAAATAAAACTGATTATAATAGCGTTAATTAGAACTGAGTAGCAATTAATAGATGTATAGAAGTTCTGTTTCAGCTGGCTTGTATAAACTATGTATCAGTGTACAATCTTGTTTTTGTTTCCTTTATAAAAAAAAGCTGGTCCTTGAATGGAGTCCGCCTGAGAGCCTCACTAAAACTTGTGAAGATCTCATTTGCAATGTAGGAGATCTAAATAGAGAAGCTTGTAAATTAAGGAAGCTCATGCAAGAGGTATATACAAATTAACAACCAGATTTTTTACTGGACAATAGTTATACTTTGGGGGGAGGGGAGGTGCCTATAACCTGGTGGAAAAAGTTATGGGGCTTCCCTCGGCTGGCAGCTGCAAAGGGGAGAAGTGGGTAGGCGGGTGAGAGATGGGCAAAGCCTCACTCGCCCATGCACCTTTCCTCGAGTTGCAGCTTTCATTCACCCGCCTGGGCAGGTATGTGGGCAAGTAAAAAAGGGATACAACTATTATGCAATGAATAGGAAAAACATCAATTTTAGTACCCCAAAAATGACTTGTGTGCGCTGGTGACTATTATTCAATGAAATATGGTATTTGAAATACAGTAGAGTCGTGCTTATCCAACCTTCGCTCATCCAAGGCTCTGTATTATCCAATGCAGTCTGCCTCTCATCCGGATCCACAACTGTTTCAATACATTGTGATGTTTTAAGTGCTAAATTCATTAATACAGTAATTACCACATAAGTTACTGTGTATTGAATGGCTTTTTCCGTCAATTTGTTGTACAGCATGATGTTTTGGTGCTTAATTTGTAAAACCATAATGTAATTTGATGTTTAATGGGCTTTTCCTTAATTCCTCCTTATTAACCAACGTTTTTGCTTATCCAACGTTCTGCCAGCCCATTTATGTTGGATAAGTGAGACTCTACTGTAATCACTAAAAACATAGACTTTGACTTAATATGGGCATGAAGTCATATTTTTAAAATTATGCTGTATTTAAGTGTGTTTCAACTAAATTTTGTGAATATGCCTGCAAAAAGGGGTGGGGTGAGAGAAAGAATTAAAAGGAGATAGTGGTGGTGATGATGAAAATTAAAACTCTTATCCCAGAAACAGAATCATAGAGTTGGAAGAGACCTCGTGGACCATCCAGTCCAACCCCCTGCCAAGAAGCAGGAAAATTGTATTCAAAGCACCCCTGACAGATGGCCATCCAGTTTCTGCTTTTATTTATTTATTTCGTATCAAAAGCATTGCACAAATTAGTATAAAACTGATTAAAATAGAAGGTGTGCAGGCGGCTAAATATCTTTTGACCGAAAAACGGGCAACAGCATTGTCTGCATCCTCCAACAGTTCTCCTTCTGCACTTGACGCTGGTCACAGTGGACAAGCATACAGACACGGAGTTGTCTGTTCTGCTCCATAGTCACATAAGGTATGGGATTCTTTTAGATAGTGGTAAACAAAGAGAAGTGCTGCTTAACAGCGAAACCAAAACAAACCAAGAGACATGCGTCTATAATCTCATATAAATCAGAAAGAACAAGTGCAAAAATATTTATGTATTATGTGTCAGGACACGTGAGTTGTGCCACAACTGGTAGGCTGCATGGATCATATAAACACACTGAAAGACATACGATGTCAATTTACAAATAACCACAATTTCCTCAAAATACATGTATCAATAGCCAGTCCATTGCACGCTTAATTCCTTTAAGTGCATTGGAAGTCCCAAAAATCCATGCGCCATAGTCCAGAAGCATCTCCAATGACGCACAGAGTCTCACGGGAGTAGCGGGCGCTCTCGCGTGGCTTGGGCAAACCACGTGGAAAGAGGATGATCGCGGTAATCCTTGAGGGCAAACTGTACTCCGTATATAGCCCAAATGGCTGGTTAGTATCCCTTCATTATTACCAAAAATAAACAAGCCTCATGCACAGGTAAATAAATACTCTAATGTGTTGCAATCAAAAGCAAATTCTCAGCAAATTCTTTGGCCGCAGCCATCCCCTTACTTTACATGAACAGTGGTTTGCTGAGAATTTGATATATATTTGGATGGAATCTTGAATATTTGAACATTGGATGACAGCCTATAATTTGCCACGTGCTTTTGATTGCAACTACAGCCTTGATAAAGGTCAGCCATGACGAAAACAGGAGGATCCTAATACGTGTTTCCCCGAAAGTAAGACAGCGTCTTACTTTCTTTTCCCCCCCCAAAAGTCCCCCCTACGCCTTACTTTCGGGGTACGTCTTATATAAACTAAGACGTACCCCGTCCCGCCGCTGCCGCCGCCGCAACCGGCCCATCGGCCGCGGCACACCTCCATGGCGCACCTTTCTGCCAGGCCTCTGACGCGACGAAGGAAGGGAGGGGGAAGCGCGCAGGGGCGGAGGAAGCGCCCGGCGCGTCAGAGCGTCACTCTGACGCTTCGGCGCTTCCCTCCGCCCCTGCGCTCTTCCCTCCCTTTCTTGGAGAAAGAAGGGAGGGAAAAGCGCAGGGGTGGAGGAAGCGCCGACGCGTCAGAGCGTCACTCTGACGCGTCGGCGCTTCCCTCCGCCCACTCTTCCCCTCCCTTTCTTGGAGAAAAGAGGGGGGGAAAGAGCGCGGGGGCGGAGGGCGCGCCGGCGCATCAGAGTGTCACTCTGGCGCGCGTCGCGCTCCTCCGCTCTCCTGCGCCTTCCCCCCTCCTTTCTTGGAGAAGAAGGGAGGGGAGGCGAGGCAAGGCGGAGGGAAGCACCGGCCAGCGTCAGAGCGTCACTCTGACGCGTCGGCGCTTCCCTCGCCCCTTGCGCTCTTCCCCTCCCTTTCTTGGACGCGTCAGAGGCCTGGCAGAAAGGTGCGCCGTGGAGGTGCTGCCCGCTGGGCCGGCGGCGGCGTTTGACGGGTATACGACTTACATTGAGGATACGGCTTACATTAGCCGACCCTGACACTACACGGTACATCTTTGTGATCCCTTTGGCTGGAAGATATATGTACATTAGCATATTTATTTACCTGTGCATGAGGCTTGTTTATTTTTGGTAACAATGAAGGGATACTAACCAGCCATTCGGGCTACATACGGAGTACAGTTTGCCCTCAAGGATTACCGCGATAATCCTCTTTCCGGACACGTGGTTTGCCCAAGCCACGCGAGAGCGTCCGCTACTTCCACGAGACTCTGTGCATCATTGGAGACGCTTCTGGACTATGGCGCATGGATTTTTGGGACTTCCAATGCACTTAATGGAATTAAGTGTGCAATGGACTGGCTATTGATACATGTATTTTGAGGAAATTGTGGTTATTTGTAAATTGACATCGTATGTCTTTCAGTGTGTTTATATGATCCATACAGCCTACCAGGCTGTTGTGACACAACTCACGTGTCCTGACACATAATAAAGAAATATTTTTGCAATTGTTCTTTCTGATTTATATGAGATCATAGACGCATGTCTCTTGGGTTATTCTTTTAGGTAGTGCCATTTTGCCAGGTTGTCTTTTGATCTGCCCACTCTGCTTCTGAGTCTATTCAGGGACTTCCAAGCTGCCCATTCTTGGTTTGCCCCTGGAGGAAGACCCTTGCGGGGGGCCATCCAGTTGGGATTTCCTGGTGTAGCTGCCCAGAAGGATACCCTTGCTGTTGCTGGAGGGATGCCAAGAGGAGTGGTAGTTCTCATAAAGCTTTTCCTTGCTTTGAGTCTGCTGGGAGGAAGCTGGTAGCCATGTATTGGGTGGCTTTCACAGTGTTCAACCTTATTTCTCTCACATTTAGCAGCAACTTCCCATCACACATCATGGAGGGCAATGCCAGCTAGCTTGTAGAGTTTATTAACAGGTGCAGGTTTAAGACACCCTGTGATTATTCTGCATGTTTCATTCAATGCTATGTTCACCTGCTTTGCATGGGCACACCAATGCCAAACAGGGCAGGCATACTCGGCAGTTGAGTAAGACAAGGCCAGTGCTGATGTTCTTATTAATTTTGGGTCTGCACCCCATGTGCTGGCAGTAAGTTTTCACAGGATGTCATTGCGTGCAGCTACTTTGTGCTTGGTGATCAAGCCTTTCATACTGTTCTTTAGGGATGAACCGATCAAGTGTAGCCCACAAGTTGCATATAAAACTGCCGATTCTCAATTAGAAATAGTTGTAGATTTTCATTCTTATACAGAAGAGTTGATTTTTTTAATCAACTTATGGTGAATCTTGTCCCATGTGAATATGGTTTCTCGTGAAGAAAAGCAGATGTAAATGTGCTATCCTTGAAAGGAGAATTGTACTTTTAGAGTTTTAGATACTTTAATTTTGAAGATTCCTTGCTATGGTATAGACACCTCATCGCATTCTTGCTTCATAATTTTTCTCTAGCTACATGATGTGCAAAAGGACAATCCTTGTCAAACACAGCCTTTGGCGAAGAAGAGGAGATGGAAAAATACTTTTTTAAAAATGGCAGCAGTGACAGCAATTGGATCCGGATGTGTCTTTTTTATCAGCAAGTTAACTTTAAAAATCGTTACAGCTTAGCTAGAGTAATCTTTACACCTTTTAAGCAGACCTATTAAACAGACCTATGTGTGTGCCCCCCATATTAAGAACTTAGTAATAAGTTTATTATTTTTATATTATTATAATAAATATTATTATATTTAATAAGTTTATTAAAATAAAAATCCTAGTCACTCATGTTATCATTCATTGTTAATTCAGTTTATATCAGTACAAGTGCTTTGATTTCCACTCCTTAGTCTAAATCAATAGAGAGCAAGATATAACAAATTCTAAAAAATAATGACAAACTGTCTGCATTTATAATTTTGTATATAAAATTCAGTTTTTGTTTTTATGACAAATAAATCTTTGGTTATTGTGTTAGCCTACTACGAATTCATTTGTGTGTGTCAGCTTTTTAAGTGGGCTGAGTATTGCTGAATAACAATCAAATATTGCAAGCGATGGCTTATTGAAGAGAACTGTTGAATGTTTTGATACCCTTCATTTGATAAAAATTAAAATGCTAGTCTTTGCTTCTTCCAGCACACTGACATTTGTCCGCCTGTCTTCCCAAGAAATTTGCAGGATTTTTCAGAGGGCATGCTGATGGAATCGTTCCAGGAGTTGAGTGTGACATCTATGGACAGACCACATTTCGCAGGCATATAAACGGGATGGGAGGACAATAGCTTTATAAACGAGCACCTTGGTATCCCTACGGATGTCCCGATCCTCAAACACTCTCTGCTTCATTCGGAAAAATGCTGCACTCGCAGAGCTCAGACGGTGTTGTATTTCAATGTCAATGTTGACCTTTGCTGAGAGATGGCTGCCAAGGTAGCAGAAATTGTCAACATTTTCTAACATTATACCATTAAGAGGTATTTCTGGCATTGCAGAAGAATTGGCTGGAGACTGCTGGAAGACCACCTTGGTTTTTTCAGTGTTCTTGCATCCTTATGTTTAGAGTGGCTTGTAGATCTTTTGAATGCACACAGATTACTTTATCATCAGGATATTGGAGTTCCATAAAATATGTTGTTGTGACTTTGGGTTTGGCTTCCGTTCTGCTGAGGTTAAATAGCTTGCCATCTCCAATAGACTATTTCAACTGCTGGACTGGCCACATTGTCAGTGGCTAGTAACTGCTTTGGGAGATCACAGTTTCCCAAAGCAGGTACTATATTCCACTCAAGAACAGAAAACAGAATGTTGGTAGACAGGGAAAGAGATTTAGAGATGGTCTTAAAGTAACCATAAAAACTGGCATAGACACAGAGAACTAGGAAGCCCTGGCCCCTGAATGCTCTAACTGGAGGTCAGCTGTGACCAGCAGTGCTGTGGAATTCAAAGAGGCACGAATGGGGGGGGGGGTGAAAGGGGGAAAGTGCCAAGAGGAAGGCGTGTCAAGCCAACCCTGACTGGAACTACCTTTCACCTGGAAACCAATGTCCTCACTGTGGAAGAGCACACGGGTCAAGAATAGGGCTCTATAGTCACCTACATATCTACTGCCAAGACACTAATCTTGGAAGGTCATCATACTTGGACAACAAGGGATTGACTAAGTAAAGTAAAAATTAAAAGCTTTCTTTTTCTGTGAAGATTGCCCACACTACAGCCTAGACCCTGATTGGTTTCTTTCTTTCTTTCTTGCACTGGAGTAATTTCATATGAAGAAAGAATAGTGTGCAGAGTCTGAAATCTTGTCTGGAGGAATAAACCTTCCTCAGTCTTAAAATATGCCTTTGTGATGCTTGCTGTAAAGATTATCAGTATGGAATAAAACAAAATATAAATGGGTCCGCATTTAGGAAAGCTGGGATCATATACCTTAGATCAGGGGTGCTCACTTTTTCAGCATGCGAGCTACTTATAAAACAACCAAGTCGAAATGATCTACCTACCCACTACTCAGCCATAAAAGCAAAATATTTGGAAATTTATTTCAGTGAGAGCCATATCATATATTTTAAGACTGAATTCAACTAAATGTGAGTATAATAACCCCCTGAATTTATTCATAATAATAATGATATTCATTCAGCCTCCACTACTACTACTAATAATAGTAACAACAACAATAGGTTCCTAGAGTAGAAGGAGACCTCCAAGGGCCATCCAGTCCAACCTTCTGCCATAAGGGAAAAACACAATCTAAGCATTCCTCACAGATGGCAATTCAGCCTCTGATAATAATAATAACAACAATGGGTTCCTAGAATAGGAGCAGACCTCCAAGGGCCATCCAGTCCAACCTCCTTCTGCACCTGGGCGGAGTTGGGAGCCTGCGGGGTGGGACTGAGCCTTCCTCTCGCCCTGCCTGCGATCTACCAGGATTGAAAAATGTCAGGAACATTCTTATATTCAAGCTTTAGAGACTTATTGCCATGAAATTTAAAGTATGTTTTTACCTAGAAGTTTCATCATCCAGTACTATAATTTCATTTTGGATTGTCTTATAAGATTTTCATGGTGGTGTCTGAGACTTGCTTTGCCCAAGTTTTCTGTGTCCTAATAAGTCTTTTCCCCAATTGGGAAGGTTTCAAGAGTTTTATTTCTACCAAATCTGGGCAGAGGAACAGGACTTGATTCTACCAATTGCGTAGGCTGGGTCTGTAAAGTAATTCCTAGCTGTTCAGCTCTAAATAACAAAAAAATGACCCCCAACAACATGGGCAGAAGCCAGACCACCATATAAAAGCACCACAGGAATGAGAGCAACGAACATTGGAACAACCCAAAGGTCGGACCAGTAGAAAAGCTTTGTATCTGACATTGAGAATATAGTTCATGGCAAGGCAAGCTTTTCTGTCGACGAAATTCCACTGAAAAAATGTCAAATTTTGTGGTCAATTTGGCATTCCATTAGTAGTAGTTATGGAAATTCTCCTTGTGTCATCTCCTCTTCATTCTTTATCAGTTGGTTACTTGTTCTTTGAAAATGTCGTTTTTGCTTTGCCACCATCACCAAAGGAACTACCATGAAGGGGCAAAATGGTATTCAAAAGAAAAATTCTGCTTCCTGAATCAAGAGGGTCCATCTGGAGCACAACTTTGCCATTTGGGGGGACTGAGATTTTTTTTTGTGGGGTGGAAGGAGGGGCTGAGAGGAATACAGCTGGTTAAGTTCCATGAAAAGGCAAAAAGTGTTACAAGTATTAGTTTGTATTTTTTTTAAAAAAAATCTATTAAAGCCTTACACCATCAATGACAAATGGTGTGACCCTAGTTTCCTCTCTAATTATATTGTAAATATACATAGCTTTTCAGAGTTCTTCGAACAGGCAAACTAATGAAGACAGGTATATCAACAATAACAGCCACATTTTGTTGTAGATAAGTTTGTTGTTTGTGCTGTTTCTTTTGGTGGAATTTTGTTTGTCATCTCAAGGCCTTGTAGACGAGTTAAAACCTTGTTCCTGTGATCCTTGGAAGGAACAGGGACACAGAGGCCCCTTTGATTTTGGGTAGTTGCAGTTCCAATCTCAAGAGAACAGAAGAGGAGAAATGACAGCCCTGGTGAAGCCTCATGACAATGGGGCTGAGAATGGTGAGCTTGAAAACATTTTCCTAAAGTAACAATGCCTAAGTAAAATATTGAAACCTCTAAATTCTGCTTGGTTTGATACCATTTTTGCAAAACTGACAGCGGAAGAATCCTCCTTTTCTGCAGTTTCCTAGTTTCCCCACTGAGGGAAGAGATGTACAGATGAAAGCGTACCTGCTGTTGATGAAGAAGAAAAACAAGCTTCAACAATGACATTAAACAAAAGTTAGCGTAGACCAGTGGTTCTTAACCTATGGGTCCCCAGGTTTTTTGGCCTACAACTCCCAGAAATCCCAGCCAGTTTACCAGCTGTTAGGATTTCTGGGACTTGAAGGCCAAAACATCTGGGGACACATAGATGAGAGAAGCACTGGCATAGATGAATAAACCCGAGAAACCTGTGCACACTGCTCTTAATGTGTGTTTTATCTACTACCAGTTTATAATGTAAGGGTTGTATAGCTTGGGGTTTAAGGGGAAAACAGTTAAACATACGAGGGGTGGGGAGGCATGCAGATGGACAAATACGGTTAATTTTTTAAAGGTGTGTCCTCTGTAGAAAAACTTGGTTTTCTAGAGGCAGACAGGTGGGGGCAACAATCTGCTGCTGAATGGTTTCACTGTATACTATATACCAGGAATTTGGAGGCCAGTTTCCCAGGTGTAGGACACATTGAGCCCCTGTGTCCCAAACTTGGAAGTGCTATGAAGTCTTACTTCTTGTTGGATCAAAGGATTTTGTGTAGGGGTTTTGTGTGTGTGTGTGTTCCACCACTAGGTTACATTTGACTACAAGAAACTGCTAAAATTCATATGAAAACCATTACATGCCTGACATAACAGGGCCATTTTAATCTAGTGCCTTAAGACATCAGGTGTAGTGCTCTGAGCTAACATGGGTTGCGAGAGATCCACCAATAAAAGGTTAGTAGCTGAAGAAAGATGACGGCACCCATTATGGTCATGGTATTTGAGTAGGTAATACATATCCTGGTCATAGATAATCTAAAGCACTGCTGCTTAAACTGCATCCCAACCCCAAAATGGAGTCCTCTTAGCCCAATGTTTGGATCATGAAAAATTTGGCGACAGTAAAAGGTTTCTGAACGCCACCCATTTATAATCGTCTGTTAGCAGCAATGTGCAATGTTTGCAGTGGACTTTGCAGAAAATGCTTCGGCTGTACTCCACAAAAAGGAAAACCAGCCTGTTCAGCAAGCCTTTCAAATACTGATTTATTATCACTAAATATTAGATTTTTTAAAAAATATACTCAAGGTATATAAGTTTCTCAGAAGAGGACATGAGTGGAAAAAGATTATGAATTACTGAATTACAGGCTAAAGCATACACATTGGGTATGTTTGGAGAAACTAACTCAAAAAGCTCTTCAAAAGATGCTCATCTCTGTTCAATTCTGAGTGAACCATCTTGCAACACATCCTGATCAGTAGACACAGCACAATTTCTCTTTTGAGTTGTTTATATTTGTATAATTTTATGAGAAGCACACAGGGAAGGAGGAAGTGAGCAGGTTGGCAACAGAGAGGGGAAACGGATGCACAGGAGATAACTTGAAATTGTGTGTAGAGAAGACATAATTTTGGCTGGAGCATCTTTTGCCAGTCCAGGTAACAATCTAAGCTATCTTTGATATAATGAACAATAAGAATCCTGCCCTTCTTTTCATATTTGTTTATAAATGGCAGAAGATACAAATATAAAATGACAATTTGTTTAAAGATGAGGCAGAGTTCTGATCTATGTAGTCTTGTTTCTTCCATATTCAAGGAGCAGGAACTCCACTCGGTAGTACTTAGGTGATCCATCTTGAGGTGACTGGCCCAAGGCATATGGAACATATAAGGCAGGGCCACTCTATATTGTTAAGTCTGTTCAGAACCACCTGCAATTCTAGTTTTTATAGATCAGGCTGCAGACTGCCATACCACAAACTCTCTAGTTATCAGCGACACATGTTTTTATTGCTGGTGCCTTTTGAGTCAGCAGATCATCTAAAGCACTAGGTGCCATAATTAAATGGATGAATTACAGGGAGGATGTAAAATAAAAAGCTCCGTCCAATCACAAGAGTCATATTGGACACCTATAGCAGTGATTTTCAACCAGTGTGCCGCGAGAGATCATCAGGTGTGCCGTGGGAAATTATTTTCGAACTTCATTCATATAAGGCGCATCTGTCCCTTTAAGAAATGGAACCATAGCACTCTCGAGTCACCTAAGAAGTGTGTCATTTTGGTTGGTGGTGTTCCCCAGGATTTTGTAAATGTAAAAAATGTATTGCGGCTCAAAAAAGGTTGAAAATCACTGACCTATAGGACTGGACACGCCATCTTTTGGGCAGCGGAGGGCCTATCCAAAACTCCTCAACCCAACTCGGCAGGTACACATTTTCCCTTTTGCCCACTGAAAGTGGAAGATGAGATCACAAAATGAGTTGAAAACATCTGTCTGCATTAGGATTGTTGGGGGCATATGAAATTAAAAGTCTACCATCTCCCTCTTGTGGTTGGCTTGCAAATTTTCTCCCCCACAGCTTTAAAATGAGACTAGCTAGATATTGTGACATTGATTCATGTCATTTGAAGATTTCAATCAGTCACTAATATTTTTTGCAGGTAGCTGATTACAGCACAAACTTTCCAGAGGAAAAGATAAGCAGCAGCAGATTTCCATTTATTGAAACAGAAAAGGTTGCAAATACCTTGTTATTTGAGGAAAATAAAGAACTCCTTCAATTTAAAAAAGTTGATATAAATAAGATTCTGCATCTGTACATAGTTCCATGTGCAGTTTATGTCCTCCTCCTGTCCAGCAGGTGATAAGCCCTGAGAATGGGAGGTAATTCAGATCCTCGAGAAGCAGCTGGTCTCAGCTCAGGGATCCCACCTTCCTTTGTTTTTCCCCAGAAGCCCAGAGCAACCAGTTGCCCACAATCTGAATTATGTTTCCCCTCTGCCCAGTGATAGTAGCAAACATCCCTCTCTGATCTGGACAGTTGCTGGGTAGTATAAGGCTTTTGGATGGAGTGCAAGCCTACTGCTTATCTAAAAAGGGACTGGAGAGTACAGAAACTGCATTTATGATTTATTTAGTCTAGAACAGGATGCTGGTCATAGACATCTAACAGTGTTTTGTGAACTCTTAGCAGTTTTATGTTGCCTACAACTTTGGAATCCATGTGTGCAGGGTCGGTCTAAGGTAATTTTATATGGTAAGCAAACATTATTTTGCCCCCCCCAAATCATTTTGACGCCCCATGTAAAACAAATATACATTTATAATATCACAATACCATTAGTATTATATTGTATCAATGTATATACAATATATTATATTATACTACTAGCTGACCCGGCCACGCTTCGCTGTGGCTTTTTTAATTCCTTTCTGGGTTTTTTCCCTTCCCCCTCCTTCCATCCATCCTTTTTTTCTTTCTCCTTCTTCTCTCCTTCCTTTTTTTCTTCCTTTCTTCTCCCCTTCTATATCCTTTTATTTTCCGCTCCTTACTTTTCATGGGGTGTGTGGAGCTGGCCCTCGCTGGTGTTTCAGACACATGCTGGCACGGCGTCGTGAAAGGGGGCTCTTCCGCAGCCTTCTCTGTCGCTTGTGGTCCCGGGGCCTAGCGGCGTCGTGGCAGCCTCCTCTGTCGCCTTCTAGGCCTCCTCCGCCCGCCTCGTAGCCGTTCCTGGACCCGGGCTGCGCATGCTCAGGCAGCAGCAGGGAGTTTTTTCGGCGGCGCGGCCGGCGCGGATCCCTGCTGCTGCCTGCAGCACCTTCTGAGCATGCGCGGACATTTTCGCGCATGCCCAGAACCGCCGGAGCTGAACTTCAGCTCCGGCGAAAATGTCCGTGCATGCTCAGAAGCTGCTGCAGGCAGCAGCAGGGAGTTCTGCTTCGGTGTGGCGGCCGGCGTGGTGGCGCCCATCCATGATGGCGCTCCACGCGGCCGCTTAGGTTGCTTACATGGACGGACCGCCCCTGCATGTGTGGCCAGTAAACCCACTGGATGGTCTTGGGCAAATATCTGAACCAGTGGAACTTACGTATGTGTTGACTTACCGGATCAATGTGTTTCCTCAATCTGGGACTGGATATGAGCTAGGCTTATGATTTTCCATACATTAGTCTGCATACAGAAGACGAAGGAGATCCTTTGTATTACTATGAGTTACTTTTGTTTTGCTTTTAAAAAACCATTAAGACCTTTTTCAGATTGAAGAGCACAGTGCTTTGTGTCTAAGATTTCTTGGGCATTACAGTCGAGCATGGCAGCAGTGAAATTAGCTAATGTGCGTAAATATATTGATCCTTTGCCCTGGATCCAAATATCCATAATTACTAACAGCACAAGGTCTATTACATCAGTCTATTTCATTGACTTTCAGCCTTAACTGTTCTTTAAAACATAAATGCTTGTATTGTACAAATGATTGAAGTTTATTTTCCCCTGCCGACTCAATATGTGGTCAAATTTCAATCAGAGTAGTAGTGTCCGCATACATCCCTTTCATGATGGAAGAAGTTCGAACGAGCAGAGGCACGGGAAGAGCACATAAAAGAGTCCAAGGACCGAATTGCTGCAATACACAAAAGGTTTATTTTTTAAAGATTTTTTTGTCCTGTTTTTTTGAAAGCAAAATAGAATAGAACCAAACGTCAATGTATTTTGTACAACAAAAAATATGATAACAGACAATCCATGAAGAGCTTAGAACGGCTTCCCTTTTTTAAAAAAACATGCTTTCTGATAGTCAACAGTCAGTTGGCACAGAAAATGTCATGGCAGTCATTTGGAAGAAATTTCCTTCAGATTCTTGTCAACTGATGCCAGAGACTGGAGGGAAGGATGCTTTCCACTTTTTCCATCACAAAGTTCAACGGGGCAAAAAGGGTGCTCAGGAACTGCAAAGTCAACAGAGAAACAAGTAGATCAACCCAGGAAATTACTGTATGTCATTTGGCTGTATTGTGATTAGGCCTCCTGAAAATGTGGAAGTTGAACCCCACTCAGCCTTAGACAAGGGTAAGAAATGCTAGATGTTGGGAGTCCAAAACATTTCCCCTGGGCAAGTCACACTTTCTCCCCCTCTGGGGAAGGCAATGGGAAGCTCTCACTGAACGAATCTGTAATAGATTTTTCTTAAGATTGTCATAAATTGGAAATGGCTTGAAGCTACACAATTCTTTCCTCTTCATGATACATATGAAAAGAAAAGGTCCAAGGTCCACACACCTTGTAGAAAGCATGGTCAAACTCAGTAAAGGTGCATCTACATTGTAGAATTAATATAGTTTGACATCACTTTAACCCCCATGGCTCCATGTTATGGAATCCCAAGAGTTGTAGTTTTACAAGGTTTTTTTGTTTGTGTCAGGAGTGACTTGAGAAACTGCAAGACACTTCTGGTGTGAGAGAATTGGCTGTCTGCAAGTACGTTGCCCAGCAGATGCCTGGATGTTTTACCATCCTATAGGACATTGGTTCTCAACCTGTGGGTCCCCAGATGTTTTGGCCTTCAACTCCCAGAAATCCTAACAGCTGGTAAACTGACTGGGATTTCTGGGAGTTGTAGGCCAAAACACCTGGGAACCCACAGGTTGAGAACCACTGCTGTATGAGGCTTCTCTCATATCCCTGCATAAGAAGCTAGAGCTGACAGACAGGAGCTCACCCTGCTTCCCGGATTCGAACTGCCAACCTTTCGATCAGCAGTCCTGCCGGCACTAGGGTTTAACCTATTGTGCCACTGGGTCTTTATCCTATTCTGCCAAAGAATACAGGTACCTAACAATACTATAACAATGCTATAATTCCCAGGATTCTCTAGTACTGAGCCACGGGAGACTGAAGTGGTGCATTCATTCTACATTGCAGATGTGCCTATGATGGTCAATAAACTTGGCAAGCTTTTCAAGCCCTTCTCTATTTTTCACTGGTTGCCTTCTTCCCTGCTTGTATCCTTTTTGCTGTACTCTTCATAGCTCTTAATGAATTTTGCTTTCCCTCTTGCTTTCCCATTTCATTTTCTTTGGGGCTTTTTTGCCACTTAAATATGAAAAAACCATGTTTCTTGAGTAAATTCTTGAATAAGACTCTTCCTTTTTATGCTGTACTATTCATCAAGACTAGCTTACCACAATCCTGCCTTATGATTACAAGATACATTTGGCAGTATTAAAAAATGGATCTGCAATTTCGTTCCCAGCTAATCTGAAATGCTGCACTAAAACCTGCACAAACCAAACGACGCACATTACTTTCTAGAGTGCTGGGTTTCTGTCTGGGTTAAACACTCATTTGAACAATAAATGTTTTGTGGGAAACCCTGAGGTATACATTATTGACCCGAATAAACAAAGAAGATATGTAATCTATCTCTACAAAAACATTGACATTTGATGTGAAATTAAAACTATCGGAACGGTCTCGTAAATCATTTTACTAAATTAGAAAGACTCCCTCAGGGGAATGATTTTGCCATATGGTGGCTACTCTTCTGTAAAGGAAGCGGAATGCTTTTGGAGAGTCATCCATTAAAACAATTTGACAGTTGGGCCATTTTAATTGACATATCTTAATAATATCCCAATACACTTCACACACAATACAGTTACAAAATAGGTCAATATTATACAGCTAAATAGGTAGGCCAGCAAACAGTGACTTCCTAAGATTACCTAGTAACCTAGTTTGGTAACCTAGTGTGCTTCAAACTGCGGTGAAATGTAATCAAAAGCTGTCTGATTTATTACATTCTTGGGCTGGGATCCTACTCATGCCTTAAACTGGTGAAAATACTGTTGCACTAACTGTTGTGCTGTTTAGCAGTCTGCTTAAAAGTGGCATCCTGTTCAAGGGATTATGGCACAGGAGTTAATTTTGCAATATGGGAGTAAACACCACCTGAGAAAACTGAGTAAAGGGGGGGGGGGTGAGGCTTAAAGCTACCACAGCAAGGAAGGACTAAGACCAGATGGATAAGTATATATCGAATGCACAAAAGTTGGCAAAATCAATACAATAAAGCAATTTACTCACTGCGTTCCGATACCCAATTGCTTAAGGTTCAGCATATACTTTTTGTTTCCGCACAGAAGATTTATCAGTAACTCACCTCCTTGTGAACTGTTTGGGAGTTTGTTTACACTGCATCGGGAAGCCCGATCCAGGCTCCTCCCACAAAGGTTCTCCTACTAACTGCACGCCAGCCTTGGAGCGGTATAACGCCGCTGGATTTACTGAACTTTGGAAACTTTGTTGATTTCTCAGCAACGGTTGAACTTATACATCTCAGCTGTGAACCACAGCGGACTACTCTACGGGTCCTTTTTGCGCCCGGCACTCTTTAGAGTTTTGGCAGCGCCTTGTATTCATTGCAGTTCCTTGTTGGCCTTTGGAGCGTGTATTTTGCTATGTGGACTTTGATTTCTTTGTATATGCGGAACCTTAAGCAATTGGGTATCAGAACACAGTGAGTAAATTGCTTTATTGTATTGATTTTGCCAACTTTTGTGCATTAGATATATACTTATCCATTCGGTCTTAGGGTATAGTCCTTCCTTGTTGTGGTAGTGAACACCACCTGCCCATATTTACTCAAATTTAACATGCCATCAAATGCCAACAAATGTAATGTGCACCTCAGTTTTGAAGGTGCACATCATGCAAAATGGGTTTGCCATCAAACATCAGGGAAGGAGCTAGATTTGTGCAGTTCCCAACTGGCCTCATTCACAAGGCCTTCAAAACGGGAAAATTTTAAAGGCCTCGTGGACCAGGCCAATTGGGAACAGCGCAAGCCTGAGTCTTGGGGTGGGGAGAGACCTTGAGGGCTGCCTGGGAGGCAGGTAGTGCAGCTAAGTCCTGGTCCAGAGAGAGATGGTGAGGGCAATGTGTCCTGTTCCTTAGGCCAAATGCCCCACAGCCCCTCTATGGCTAAGTGGTAGGAAAGACTGGGTCACCAGCAGGTGCTCTTCCTCATTCTCTGGGACCACAGAGCCCTGAGGTCACTGCCAGGAACAGCCTCTTTCACCCCCTTGCCTCCCTGTCTGGTCTCTAGGTCCTTTTCACACAGGTAGGTTTATGTATGCACCATCAAATCTAGTGCACACCTCAATTTTGGCATTGTAACTGAGCCAAAAAGGTGAGCATTAGACTTTGGTAGATATGGTAAGGTACATTTTCTCGATTGTTTCTTAATTTAAGTCCCCAGAATAATTCATAAATAACTGCTGCCTACATACAGCTTGGCAGATATCTGCCAAATTACTGACACAATTGCATATTCAAGATGCAGCCAAGATCACTAAGGCCCCTTCTACACTGCCATCTAATCCAGATTATCAAAGCAGGTATATCACATCTACTTTGAACTGGAGTATCTGAGACTACACTACTATACATTCCAGTTCAAAGCAGATAATCTGGATTTTATATGGCAGTGTAGAAGGAACCTAAGATTACCCATGGTGAAAAAGAATGAAGACTACTGCAACAGAAAGAACTTTGGATTACTGTACAATAACACGATTTTTGGTCCTGGGTTATAAATGTCATTTCCTAATTGGTCCTATGATAAAAACATGGAAAAAGTTTATTAAACTGCTAACACTATGTTTTGCGGGACATCCTCAAGCACATTTTGCCATAGTTTCTTTAAAATGAATATCTCATTGAGTCTCAACCAATTCAACAAAGTTTGTGGCAGCCATAAAAACGGAAGTTTCCAGAGTATAACTACTTTCAAAGTAAGTATCGCACAATTAAACAGGAATAACACTTTCAAACCAGGAACAGAAAATTTTTCAAATTTTGTTGCATAGTGTAATAAAAGTTTTGTATCCATTATATCATCAGTACCAAAATTCAGAGCTAGACTCTTATCACCAAAGAACAAGTGAATCAGTTCACACATTACCACAGTTCCTGCACAACCAGTGGCCCCCCACGTGTTTGGGCCTCCAACTCCCAGAAGCCCAAGGCAGTTTGTCCAATGGTCAGGAATTCTGGAAGTTGGTCCCAAACACCTGGAGGGCCACCAGTTGTGCAGGCTTGCTCAACATATTCACACTGGCAGCATCGGGCCTGGAAGCATGTTACACCGTTGGCTCAAGTTCGTTACCTTCACCAATACTGTATTTGGAAGCATGAGATGAACAATCACCATCTTTTGTGGGGAAAGCTTTTCACCAGTGCTGCCTGGCCTTCTGAACTGGGTATATTTGGCTAAATACACTATTAAGGAATTGACAAGATAGTGAACAATCCTGAAGCCCCCAATTCGATGGTGCTCATTTGCTTGGGATGAAAATGGTATTCCACACATCCAGACCCATAACAAAATGAGAGGGACAAAAGAGGAAACTACTCACAGCTTTTGCGAAGACTCCCATTAGTTCTGGGAACTGGTGTGTCAGAAGAGCCAGCATTGCTGTGAAGGAACATAACCCAGCAGTGAAGAGAATAAAGAATGGAAGCTCCTTCTTGGGGTAAACTGAGACTTCATGGAATGCTGCAAGAAAAGAGGAATGCAAAATGGGGCACGTGCCAAGAGCGCTTTGAACCTTACTCCTTTTGCAGTTTCTGGGACACAGTTCAGCAAAGATAATTTCACCTCATATCTTCCATCTTCAATATTTTCTAAGAAATTTTCATTTTTAAATATATTGATGTCCTTATGATACATTAACAGACCATAAAGAAGACTCTTAATCAGGGTTGGGCAATTATTTTTTCCAAGGGGCCACACGAGAGCCAAAAAATATTATGGAGGGCCGCATCTAAAGGCTGAACTACATTCTAATCGACATTTATTTATTTACTATATTTACTATATATTACACATTAATATTAACTTATTAATATATCAAGAAATATTCATATATTATTAGTATTAATATAATTATATTATAGTATATATATAGACATAATATATTGAAATTATAATATAACATTATTATATTATATTATAATTTCAATATATTATAATTTTCAATATATTATTAATTATATTATAAAATTATTATAAAATCATAATAAAAACCACTAAAATTAAATTCAAGAAGACAAGGTGCGAACCAAGATGAAGGCTGACATCCTCAAGAGAGGAAGGATCTCAAGATGGAATGGCCCAATGGACCCAGCCCAGAGGATGGCAAAGCGGACCCAGCTGCCGCCGCAGCACAGAACAGCAGGCGATCGGAGGCTGCAGGCCTCCGCCTGCTCTCGCCCCCAGCCGTTCCCCAGCTGATCGCCCTGCTATGGAGTGCCTGCCATCCCTGGAGGCCAAGAGGAAGGGGTGCTGCTGCCGTCATCCCATTGTGGGCTCTGTGGGGCCTGTGTTGGCAGACAGGCCGGAGGAGCGGCGGCGTTGGAGTGTCTCCATTTTCTGGAGGTGATCCGGGCCTGCAGGGGGAGCACTCGGCGATCTGAGGCGGCTAATTGCCCTGGCGACCCGGAAGACGATCAAGTCTTCCGGGTTGCCAGGGCGATCAGCCCGCGCAGGTCGCCAAGTGCTCCTGCTGCAGGCCTGGATCGCCTCCAGGAATGGCAGGCTCTCCAAAGCTGCCGCTCCTCTGGCCTGTCTGCCGACACAGGCCCCACAGAGCCCGCGATGGGATGGCGGCGGCGGCACCACTTCCTCTTGGCCCCACCCCCTTCTCCCCGGGTTGGCCAGAATCGGCTGCCGGACCGGATCTGGCCCACGGGCTGTGGGTTGCCCACCCCTGCTCTTAACTCTCCCTAGTTCTTCCTTTTCTTCCCAGACTACACTGGTGTTAGGAAAAAACTACCCTAAAATATAGCAGAGCATCCAAAAATCAAACAGGATACAAAAAGTTGAGCACAAGCTCATCAGCGAGCAAAGCGTGAAGTGCCAAGAATTGGAGAAACAAAACTTTTGCTGTGGGTTCACTGAATTTAAGGGCAAAGATGGTACAGCCAAAATAGTAGTAATAATAATATTGTATATCCAGTTCCACTTGGTGGGGAAGGAAGTAGAAGGTTGGAGAAGTGGTGCGAGAGAGAACATAACTATTAAAACAAATATTTTAGGAAGGAGAGCCACCAAGGCCTTCACTGCAGATGTCCCTTGCAGTTGAGCACTGTGCACATTTCTGTGTGTGATAAAATAATATCTCATTTCTAGACTAATAATCTTGTTAAACATAGGACGCCTTGGCAACCCTTACAGTTGTTTGTGAGCGTAACACCAACCAATTCTGTGGTGAAGACCAAACCCTCTTTTCCTCTCCTCATTCAAACGTTGGAACAATTGAAAGCTCCACCAACTGCTTTTAGGTTTGTTCCTTGGCCAAAGGAAGAAACGGCAGCTTCGGTCCCACATTTTTGTGGGTAGTGATGGCAGAACGTTTTCATTATTCCTCAAAGCTGGGCTCAATGGGGGCAAAGCAGAGCAATATGTTTTATTCTTTCCAATCTACTGCAAATGTTTTTTTTATCTCTTCTAATCAAGGATGTATTTCACTTGTGAAGGCCAGGCATAGACAAATGGCTTTTTCTTTTACTCATACTTACATGGAAGCAATTCTCTGTCTGCTGTTTCTGTACAGATGGGGTAAGGGTAGAAAAGATGCCCCTTTTCTAATGGATAAGGGATCATTCTGAAAGCTACAAAAGAGGAAATGGTCACATTCATGACATTAAAGAACCTGGTTTTAATTTATAAAGCACTTTCAGTACATTTTTCATAAAACTACCACAGTGAGAAGAAAATATTTTGTTGCCAATTAATCAATACTGCAATTAAATATGCCATTTTAGATTAACTATGACATACCGGTAATTTCAAAAATGGCTGAGACTTTCAAAACACTGAAGAGATAACTAATTAGTATATAAACATGGCAGAAAATATTTTCAGTTGTTAGGGGCAATCATCATATATTCAATAGAGTGATACTTCATTGTGTAAAATTCAAGTTAATTTTCCTGTCAAGTTCCAATGTAAATAATTTTAATCCAGTCATACATAATATGATTTTCGATAGTTCAATATATGCATACAACAGAAAACAAACTTGTCTCTTTGAGAACATTAGTATTCAAGGGACCAAGGATTGAATCCACCCCACCCCCCCCCATAAAATCTGCCAGGGAGGCCCTCCTTTCAGTCCTTTGGATAAGCGAGACTCTACTGTATTTGGAAATCTTATATATGAAAAGAGAAAACACAGTTGATATATGTGTGCATATGTAACTATACGAACTGTGTTTTTTGTAAATTACGTATACCGTTTAATGTACTTGACAATCTTATATCGGTATGTGTGTATGTACATTAACTATATCAGATTTCCAAATACATTAAAAGGTATACATTATACAAGCACAGTTGGTGGGGACGAGGGAGAGGGCCTTCTCACTGGTGCCCCCCGGCTTTGGAATGCCTTTCCCAGAGAGATTAGACAGGTCCCCACACTATCCTCCTTTCATAGGGATTTGAAGATGTAGCTTTTCAAACAAGCAGGTGCACTTTATCCTATGCTCTCGCTCCATTGTTACAGCTTGCACTTATTCCATTCCTATTGTTTACAGGAGCCCCGGTGGCGCAGTGGGTTAAATTGCTGAGCTGCTGAACTTGCTAACCAAATTATTACGCCCAACTTCTTCCAACCTAGCAGTTCGATAACATGCAAATGTAAGTAGATCAATAGGTACTGCTCCAGCGGGAAGGTAACAGTGCTCCATGCAGTCATACCAGCCACATGACCTTGGAAGTGTCTACGGACAATGCCGGCTCTTCAGCTTAGAAATGGAAGTGAGCACCAACCCCCAGAGTCAGACACGACTGGACTTAATAACAAGGGAAAACCTTTACCTTTGCTATTGTTTACAGCTTGGCCATGTCTACCGCCACTGGGATGACCTCAGTTTTCTTGAATTTTAGTTGATATTTTTATATGGATATGTGTTTTATTTTATTGTATTTTATATTGTGTCTTATGTTTGTTTTCAGACACTTTGTGCCATCTGTAAGCCGCCCGGAATCCCTTTGGGGAGATGATGGTGGGATATGAGAATAAATCTATTGGGCAATAGATGTAGCAGCACTTTAAGGGACAAATTGCAATGGTGACGTGACTATCGAGAATGGTTTTATTGTTTAATCTTTGTGTGGTTTTACCTATTTATTGTTTTTATGATGTGATGTTTTAATATGTGTTTTTATTATTGTAATTTTGTAATAGCCTCTAATAGGGCTTAACTGTAATGCCGTCCTGAGTCCCCCTTCGGGGGTTGAGAAGTGACGGGATATAAATGCGAGAAATAATAATGTTGTTATGTTGCAGAATTAATGCAACTTGAAACCAATTTAACTCAATACTTTGGCAGAGAAGGCTAAAGGCCTTGGAAAACTACAGCTCCTGTGATTCTATAGCACTGAGCCATAGCAATTAAAGTGGTGCCAAATTGCATTAATTCTACAGTGTGGATGCACACTCATACACTCAATCTTAGGACAGAAACAAGTGTGGAGTGAGATACTATCCTCATTATGCTGGCTAAGATACATATTTGACCTAGTTTTTGAGATAAATAACACATGCCGCATGCCAGTCACCATCTGTTTGCCCACAGAAAATCATGATAACCATATCTAATTAATTAGAGCTGATGCAGTTTATCCAATGCAATTTTCTGAATCAGTGTCCCAAATAACCACAGGAACAGGCCTAAAAACCAAGACATGAAGATTTTGTTGTTGGACTGTGTTATCTTCAATTCAATCCTACAAATGTCTACTTAATGGTAAGGCACCACTGATTTACTGTGAGGAAAGCACATAAAGGATTTCAACCAAAGGCACACAACGAATGAACTCTTAACAATTGATTGGAAGAGCATTGCCCTTGAATATATCAGCCAGAGCCCTGTTTGGACATTGCGTGCTTCTAAGGAAGCTTCTATTTGTATGAAACAGAAGTGCGAAGATGCGCAACATCCATATCCAGTATGGAGCTCCTATTACGGAACTTAGTAGTAAAGCTGGCAAAAAAGACCAATCAGGATTGGTTATCTATGATCCCCAATGCGCATCACGTCCACTGTGGATGTCCCATTAGGCATAGTCACAATTCAGTACCTAGGTTTCTTAGTATCTTTACTACTTAAATGTTCACAAATTTGTCATCTAGGTCAAATAGGCTTCTGTTGATCATGTTTAATTCCAACCTCATAAGAAAAAAGGGGGTTGAGAATCCAAACCAAATGTAGTTGTTGCATACCATATGAGTTATATTATCCTAGCGCCTCCATCCGAATTTGTATTTGGAGCACTAACCAGAGCTGGCCCTGTGTGACTTCCAAGATCAGATATGACTTTGAGAATATGTTATGAGCTTTTTTTCACAAATGAGAGTCAACTATTGGATTAAATAGGAAACTCTCTCGGAATCCAAATTCAGGATCTCGGTCCCAATGCCTGGCATGGCACTGTGCCACTATGCTTGGCAACTGTCTGAGGAGGAACAGATGGCACTCACAAGGATAGCAGCGCATGCAATTGTGCTGGAATATATTGTGTTGGAGTATGTTTTTCCCCTGTAGCTTTTTTGACCTATGAATCCACCTTGGTCTTCATCTGGTGGGTGGAATCCTAGTGGTTAGTGGCAACCGGAGCAGACCCATTCGATGAATTATCGAACAGTAAGTCAACACAGGTAGATCCCAATGGGTCTGCTTTAGGTATGGATAGCAACAACATTCAAATTGGTGACTTTGATTTACTGCTACTACACTCTCCATCTATAGCAGGGGTGCCCACACTTTTTCAGCATGCGAGCTACTTATAATAAAACCAAGTCAGAAAGATCTACCGAGAGAGAAACAGGGCAGAGCAGAAGGCGGGGCTTGGCCTGGCTCCGCCCCCCTTGGTTTTAGCGCTACCACAGCTTCTCCAGGCTAGAGGAGGGTACTGCCAAGCCAGTGGTGGCATAGCTAGCCACTACTGGCTTGGCACTACCCTCCTCTAGCCTGGAGAAGCTGTGGTAGCGCTGAAGCCGGGGAGGGGGCGGGGCTTGGTGCGGCATGGCTCCGCCCCCTCTAGAAGTGCCCCATCCGGCTGGGATCGACCTTCTTCGGTCCTGGGATCGACCAGTCGATCGCGATCGACTTCCTGAGCAGCCCTGATCTACAGTATGTGTGTGTGTGTGTGTGTATAGTCAACATATATATGTATCTGTACCTATGCTTGTATATATTTTCCAAGATGGCTACTACATCCAGAGAGCACAGTGACTCCCACTGATGATGAATCTGAACTAAACTTGGCACACATACCCAACATGACCAACATAAAATATTGGAGGGTTTTTGGGGAAGATTGATCCAGGATGGTGGGAGTTGTTGTTCACCTTGCACCCAGAGAGCCCTGTGAACACGACTGATTATGGATCTGGATCAAATTTGGCACACATACACATCATGAGAACTTTAACCGCTGGTGGAGTTTGGGGGGTGGAATGACCTGGGATGATAGAAATTGTAGTTCACCCACACCCAGAGAGCACTGTGAACCCCACTGACAATGGATCTGGACCAATGTGTTGTTGAAGGCTTTCATGGCCATGTTCTAGTAGCATTCTCTCAAGCGTAATTAGCATTGAGTAGCCTTGCAGCTGCAAAGTCAATCAGTGAGGGTATTTGCATAGAAGCAGAACAGCCAGGGTACCTCTATACAAATACTCTATATAATCACAAAACTAAACATTTATCTCTTGGCGTATGCCTCTTAGAAAGTGAGTTACTTACTGCCTTCCCACGTACAATGTAAGAGATTCAGCGCCCCCTCGACCCGTTTCCAGTGCTGGAGGTGGAAGAAAGCATACGCTATTGCTTCGCTGTCGCCTCTCTTCAAAATGTGTTCAGGAGGCAATATTAAGCTTTTCATTTCTAGAAGGTACTGCAACAGAAGGACGGCACACAATTATTTCAAGAGCATGAAGGTACAGTCCTCATTTGAAGCTTTGCAACAGACAAGGCTCTAGCTGAGTTTCCTGCAGTGCGGATGTGGCAATTTGCTTGAAATTTCACCAACTTCACTTGATGTTAAATTACAGAGTTTTCCACGTTCAGTGGGTTTAGGAGCTCTGGTCCCCATGTAGGTGAAAAACTTCAAATTGTAAAGAAAATGCTTTTTTTTTTATTAGAGAGGACACGTCTCTAGGCATTTCTAGATCCTCCAGCATGACTCTGTGGTCAATTTCTGGAAGCCTAACCATAGAATCTGGGAGTTGAAGGCCAAAACATCTAGGGACCCACAGGTTGAGAACCACTGCTTTACAGCAAGCTGCACCATCACGCTTTGGCACCATTGGTGATGTGTCACTTTCTGAGGCATTTTGACTGGTTTGTGGTCTTTTCTTGGGTTTTTTTTGGACATGGAGGCTCTAAGGGGGACAAAACTGTTGCATTAGTTCCAATTTTTCAGTCGGTTTGCTCAATTTTCAGGTAACAAATGGTAAAAAAAACCCATGATGAAGACATTTTCCTTAAAATTTAAGGGGATCTGAAGAGCTTCATCCCATACACCAGTGTTTCCCAACCAGTGTGCAGCGGCACACTAGTGTACCGTGAGAGATCATCAGGTGTGCTGTGGGAAATTACAGTGTAGAGAAAGAGAGAGCCTAGCAGGAAACTTCAGGCAGCGGAAATGAGGCTTTCCTGGCTGAAGCAGCAATGCCAGCCAGCCTGGCTGCAGTCAGAGAGCCCTCGACGTCCAGAACTTTCCTCCTCCCTCCTCTCTCTCTCCTTCCCTTACTTCCTTCCCTCCGTCTGCGCTGTGGCTCCTCCTGCTTCCTGGCTCCTGGGTGCTCTTCTGCCATCCTCCACTCCGGCAGCAAGGAGGAGGAGAGGGAGGAGGAGTCTGCGGGAGCTGCTCCCGGAGGCTTGAGGTGAGGCTTTCTGCCCTCTAGTCCCTCCACGCCAGGGAAAGGGAGCAACCCCTCATCTCCTGGCCTCTCCTGGCTGACCTCCGGGTTCGCTGCAGAGCAGAGCAGAGGCCGGGATGTGCAGCTTCACAGCTCAGCTTGGTTCCTTCCCGATCTGGCCCCAAGGCGACAGCAGGGAAGCCGAAGGCACGCGAGGGGGAGGCACTCCTGGGGGGGCTGAACCCCTTCGGGAAGGAGAGCTGGGGGTGGCGAAGGCTGCAAGCTTCCGCCGCAGTTTGTTTTGAGGCTCGGACCCACCCCGTGTGCTCAATTCCTATTTGTCCTGCTCAGCCGAGCCCGCGTGCGCTTCGGCCACTCAGCGCAGCCGCCCCCCGCAGAATGGTGGCGGGCCTCCTGCACATGGTCCTCCGGGGGGGGGAGCGGGTCTAGTGGAAGCAGCGGGAGGGTGACAGTTCGTAAAATGACAGAGTGTCATTTTGGTTGGTGGTGTGCCCCAGGATTTTGTAAATGTAAAAAATGTGCCGCAGCTCAAAAAAGATTGAAAATCATTGCCATACATCACACTTTATTCGCTTTGGTGATAAATAGACTACAGTTATTTTTTATTAGTGTTGCAATACCTTAAATGGAAAAATGCATCTATAGAAACAAGTTGCAATATATACAGGAAATTGTTCAAATATTAAGTGTGGAAAAAATTTCCTTGAAGGAGCTAGAGCTAGTAAGCAAGAGAAGTCTTGTTTCTGTTTGTATACATGGCACTCAGTTGATAATCTTGGACTCTGTTATGCAAATCAAATCATTTTTAAAAGACTTGCAAACAGAGGCACGTGCAAAGTACCATACAAACACTTGCTTTTGGATCCATTTGAAACTCCTTGTCTGCCTCAATGAAATGAAGCAATATGAATATAAATGTTAGGGTTTCTGGGAGTTGAAGGCCAAAACATCTGGGGACCCACGTGTTGAGAACCACTGACGTAGAGATTGTACCAGAGGCACATCTGCAATAAAGCTATGGATTTTAGACCATGATGCAGAATCTCAAACCATGTTTGTTTGTTTTATATTTCTTTATTTCAAGGCTTCCTCTCTATTTTGAGAACTGTCCAAAGAACTTTGCTTATTCAAAAGTATAGAAATACATACAAATAACAGAATGGGGAAAAAGATAATAAGGAGAAAAAAAACCCGAAAACGGTGTGATAAAATAAAATTGTTAGGAAGTACAAGAGCAAACACACAAATTCCATGGATGCATCATGTAGAATTAATAGAATTAATATTAAAAGATATTGATATAAGGGTAAAGCTGTCTTTACACTGTAGAATCAATGCAGTCTGACACCACTTTAACTGCCAAGGTTCAATGCTATGGAATTGAAGGATTGTAGTTTGGTGAGGTAGCAGCTCTAGTTGGCAGAGAAAGCTAAAGATTTTGTAAAACCACAACTCGCATGCTTCTATATAGCATAGAGTCATTAGCAGTTAAAGTGGGGCCAAACTGCATTAATTCTACAGTGTAGAATTAATGCAGAGTACAATCTGTTTTTACTCTGGCAGGGACTAAGAATCAGTTTCAGACAAAGTTTATTTTGAATAGTTTTGGCACTAACTATTTAGAACTAGAAATGTAAAAACAGATATGTGGATAATGAAAGTGCTTTACAGTTGGAATAAATGATTTGAACTGGATCCAGGATAAACGTGAGGGGACAGCTACATATCCATGTGCATGTATGCAAATATGGCTTTAACCCTTCTATCTGAGGCTACAATCCTATAGCTGTTCAACCGCAGGGGTGCCCACACTTTTTCAGCATGCGAGCTACTTCTAATAAAACCAAGTCAGAAAGATCTACCTTCCATGCGCGCAGATCCCGCGCTGCGCACCGTCCACGTTTGCTTCCGGACGAGAAGCAGGGCGGAGCAAGGGGAGGGGCTTGGAACGGCCTGGCTCTGCCCCCTCTGGCTTCAGCTCTAGCAGCAGCTGCTCCAGCCTTGAGGAGGGCAGGGCCAAGCCAGTGGTGGCATAGCTAGCACAAGGCTGGCTTGGCCCTGCCCTCCTCAAGGCTGGAGCAGCTGCTGGGAGTGCCGAAGCCAGCTGAGCGGGTGGGGCTTGGTGCAGCCTGACTCCGCCCCCGTCTGAGAAGGCGCCCCATCCGGCTGCGATCGACCTGCTTCGGTCCCGCGATCGACCAGTCGATCGCGATCGATTTCCTGGGCAGCCCTGAACTAAAGTAAGCCCGATTAAATGCACTAGGATTTACTTCTGAGGCCCAGAGCACTCTTGTTGATATACTACTACATGTACATGCAACTGATTGAAAAATGTTTAGTGCTCTTTCACGTTACAGTGAACCACTGAAGTGAATCTATGTGCATGAACTGTAGCCATACATTTGCATGTATTTGCATGTATAGTACATTATAAGCCTTTTGGGATGGCCCTGCAATATCCACAACTCTTCATGGAAAATATAAGGGTATATCTACACTGCAGAATTAATACAGTTTGGCACCATATTAACTGCCGTAAGTCAATTCTATGGAATCATGGCTTTAACTACTCAATCACTACACACTCCGGCCCCTGCCCCAAACTGAGCTGGTACAGTAGGTCTAAAGGTTTCCTGATTATACAGAAGCTTAGCTCTGACAGGAGCAACTACACTCCAGCATAGGACTTTATTCACATTGCAATGCCATGCAACTTTATTCAAAAGACAAACAGTTATGATTACTCCCTATTAAAAATGCAGTTTAAATCTGGGGAGCGAGGTGAGCTCCCATCTGTCAGCTCCAGCTTCTTATGTGAGGACATGAGAGAAGCCTCCCACAGGATGCTAACACATCCGGACATCCCCTGGATAACGTCCTTGTAGATGGCCAATTCTCTCACACCAGAAGCGACTTGCAGTTTCTCCAGTCGCTCCTGACACGAAAAAAAATTCCGAAGAGTGCCTAGGATTTTATCTTTTATGGTTTTATACCGATTTGAGGCACAGGGACATGAGAAAAAGGACACTCTGATAGAAACAGAAAGTCATTATACTGTTTATACTCATAAAAATGTTAGTTAAAAAAATAACCCCAAAAGCTGGGGCGTCTTATCCACAGGGCAGTAGGAGTACTGTATCTTAACTCTTATCAAAAGCTGAGTCGAGTGTCACAAGGCTTGAGATTAGCCCATCCTAGGAGAATCTAAAAGAAGCAACAATCCCCTTAACTCTTGGTAGGAAAATGACAGTGGCAATGGCAATTTGCTTCAAAGGAACGCCAAGAGAGGATGGGTGAATTCGTGCTTCTTTTAGGCTCTCTAGGGATGAACGAAGCTTTCACCTTTTGCCATTACTCAGAGAAGGTGAAGTTTCTTTCTTCCCATAAGAATTGATACTGTACCTTAACTTTAATCATAAAAAACAAACCACCTCTGTCTCTGAGTTGAATGGCCAAATGCCTTTTTGAATGCCTGGGCAAGAAAATGGTGATGGCAAGGGCAGCCAGGGTGAGTTGGGCCCCTGATGCTTTCCCCTCTCCACAAAATGACTTATCCCCAAGTCATATCAATCTCCATAATTTTCCCTCCCAAATTTGGCCCCGACTTATACATGAGGTTGAGTTATACTTGAGTATACACTGGGCAGTTTTTTCTTCCATTTAGGCTTCAATGAGTCAATATGAGCTCTTTGTTTTTCAGAAACTCAATATCTTGGTTGTGTGGGGGGTCTTTTTTAAAAAGGGGGTTTTAGGAATCTTTTATTTGCAGTAGAGGCTCTCTGCTTTTCATACAGTATGATATCTCTGATGGCCAAGGAATCATTGCTCCCTGGTGGCACAATGGGTTAAGCCCTTGTGCTGGCAGGACTGCTGACTGAAAGGTCGGCGGTTTGAATCCGGGGAGTGGGGTGAGCTCCAGTCTGTCAGCTCTAGCTTCCCATGCAGGGACATGAGAGAAGCCTTTCACAGGATGGTAAATCATCCGGGCGTGCCCTGCGCAACATCTTTGCAGATGGCCAATTCTCTCACACCAGAAGCGACTTGCAGTTTCTCAAGTCGCTCCTGACAGGAAAAAAAACCCCCAAGGAATAGTCCATTGGCGGCATCAATGAAAAGAAATAAAAACGGTGGAGTTGTTGGCAATCTGTGAAGGGCTATATGAAGGAGATGTGTCCTTTTGGGGTTTATGGGGAGCTCTCACTCTGATTTTTTGCATCCAATCAGAAAACCTTGTAGCCTCGTTGCATTAACTGCTCACTCCTTCCTATTCATCTTGATTCTTACTTCAAAGAGTAGAAGAGACACTTACTTTTGGCACATGTGGATTGAATTCTACTGCTCTGTGAATAGCTTCCACTGCATTCATCTCTGCTGTGCTCAGCCCTCGTCTTGAAGCTGCCTCTGGAGAAAATCTATGGAAAGGAAAACAGAGGCACGGAGGTCAACATCAGCACCGGAAGAATGAAGATATAAGCAGCCAGGGTTTGTGAAGCAAGTGTCGGCAAGTTTCCTTCGCTCTCTCCCAATCCTCCAGTGCAAAAGGACATTCTAAGTAACCATATTAGATTGATCCGAAAACCCAGCAGAAGTTGGAAGCACAATTGAGGATGGTATTCAACGAGTTACAGTTCTCTCATTCTCTTCCTTTCTCTTCTAATTCTAAATTTTCTTTATGTGCTTTAAAAAAAACATTAAAAAAAACTCTTGGGGGGAAGGAAAAATGATGCCAGCAATTATTCAAGAGTGGGGATATTTTAAAAAAGAATTTTAAGGAAATTTTTTAGAGGAAGTCTCAACCCAAAACCACTTGGGCAGGCTGAGATGAAAGCTTGGTGCAGATACAGTAGTGGGAGATCTACTTCCGGCTGCACCCGTTCCTGGTAAAGGTGGTATACCCGCAACTGTGGGCAAATAGGATCTGCCCCAGTGAGTGGGGAAGGGTGGATACCCAGACCATGCAATCTCTTTCTCACCTCACACAACCCAACGGCTAACTCCATAGCTGTACTTGGCAGGCAGACACCACAGGGAAAGCTGTGACAAACCTAGCCCTGCCCTCCCAAGCTGGAGTCGCTGTGTAGGGAGGAAAGATGTTGCAGTTGGTACTGGCGATCTACAGGACAAAAAGAATGAAAGAAAAAAAATTACTCAGGTCTTGAAGTGCATAGACACTATTCACAGCAAAACTGCCAAAAATAAAAATAAATAAAAAAGCAGGAGGGAAAGCAGGCTTTCCCATGCTGCTTGGGCCACAGTCTCAGCTCCCAGGTCACATGTACGTGCTGTGACTCCTTCGCTGTAGGATTTTAGTGCTTCCACCTTGACTCATCCTATATATGGCACCCAATCTGTGGACTCTCTGCATGTTTTCTCAAATTTGGCAGCGGCAAAATGGGAGGAAGGGTAAGGATGGTGCTCCTGACAGACCACAACAATAATGCATTCTTTGCCTGCCAGGAACTCTTACATTCGGGCTCTCTGCCACAATGAAATACCAACGCCCACACTCCCAAACACACCATTATTGACCTGCTGGTTGGGAGAAGATACCGGAATTACATTTATAGTATTTTTCGGACACAAGAGGAAGGCAGCCAACAAATCTCCATTTCCTCGTTGTGTGGGTTATTTCCTGAAACAATGCAATACTATGTTTACACTGATTGCTGCTTTTATTTGTGCAGTACACAAGTGATATTAATTATGAGACATCTAAAACTCAGAATTGTATATTTCTAAAGCATATATTGAAAATTAATGGCAGGATAAACTACTTCTTGCTAGGGTAAGAAATCTTCCAGCTATGAAAGAACCACTCGCCAAGTTCATAGACCGCATAGAAGTTCTTCTGGACTTACTTGTCAGAGACGGCTCTCGCTTTGAGAAGAGCAGCTGTGTAGCATATTGTTGCTGATTTTGGTAGACTTATATCTGTGAGAGGGGGAAAAAGTAAGCACATGTCCTTAAGCTTAACAAAATTAAATCCTGCAGCTCATTATAATGTTTAGATTCTTTCCATTACTGTATTAGGATACCAAAATTTTAAATTACCATATGTACTCATGTATGTCGACCTCGTGTATAAGTCAAGGGCAAGTTTTAGGGGCAAAATTGTGGATTTTGATATGTTCCATGGATAGATCATGGGTGGTTCCACTGAGAGGGGAAAGCAGCAATGCTGGCATGGGAGCCAGTTAACCCTGACTGCCTGTGCCATCTCTCTATCCAGGCATTCAAAAAGGTGGGAGCCGCACAATGGCAAAGAGTGGACAGGGACTCAGTGCTTCCTTTAGGTTTTCCTGAGATGGACTAAGCTTGTGGCTTCAATGTATTGTCGAAGGCTGTCATGGCCTTTTAGCTCCAAAGCCTCTCTGCTTGCTTTGTTCCTTGAGAAATATATGTTGGGGAATATGGAAATGTGGGAGAAATGGGGTGGTTGGATGTATTTTTGCATGCCCCTTTGTTTACCTTGCTGAGTATTAAATGGCCTTGCAGTTCAAAAGCCTCTCTTCTTACTTTCTGGCTGATAATATGTGTGGTAATATGTCAGTGTGGGAGAAATGGGGTGGTTGGATGTATTTTTATGCTCTGTTTTATATTGTTGTTATTAAATTGAAATGTTGATGTTTTATAACTTCATTTTATGTAAACTGCCCCGAGCCTGCTGGAAGGAGCGGTACATAAAAATGCATAATAAATATAAATAAATAAATAAGAACATAGTTATACGTTTTACATTTCTGGGTAGGTGATCTTTGGGACGCGGTTTTTTAATCAGTAGCTCCCATGCTGAAAAAGTGTGAGCACCCCTGCTGTAGATTTTCTGGGCTGTATGGCCATGTTTTAGAGGAGGTAACATGGTGTTGCTACCTGATCTTAATCTCAGATCAAGTGTCACACAAATGTAATGAGAAATGACAAATCATGGAAATGTATGAAGTAGTTAAAGATAGAGATAACCTCAGGCTCGATGTAAGACCTAAATGTTTTATATTGTGTTTGTGATTTTGTTTATATTTTTAATGGTTTTAATGGTTTTAATCTATTGCTATATGTAGTTAATTTGATATGTGATGTTTTATTTATTTATTTATTTGTTTGTTTGTCACGTTTCTATACTGCCCCTCTCAGCCTGAAGGCGACTCAGGACAGTTTACACAAGGCAGTCTCTGACCTCAATACAACACAAGCAAAAAAACCCCCAAAAAACCATATAGCAACAAATTAACAATTATACGTGTAAGGCATTGAATTTTGCCAAGGATTATGTTGTGAACCATTTTGAGTCTCCACAGGGGTGGAAAAAGTGGCATATATAAAATATATATATATATTAAATAAATATATTATCATCTTACAAATCATATACTTTAAAAATATAAATGATTTTCATGAAATATGTTGTGATCCTATACATCTCATTATCACAACTTATGTATGTCTCTGTATCTCTTAATAAGGGGTTGTTTCACCTCTGGTTTGCTAGTAAAGCTGGATTACCGTGTCATGAAATGATGCAGGTTCCAAAAAGTATGTCACCAACATAAATTGTTTGGAAAGATCTGGTTTAGATTCTAAAAATGATCTGCCTGGGGAAAAAGTCTTAAATGAGGGAAGGTAAGAAATATTTTAGCTTTCTTCGCACATGGTTTCTCTTTTAGATTACAGTAAGGCACATCTTCAGCATCCATATAAGATGTGACTGGAGCAAACAAAGAAATAAATATGGTGGCACTGTAATGTCTACCTAAACCATTAATAGTTCCTGCTTTGTACCTCAAATATATTTTGTATCTAAACCAAGCTTTTGTTCCCTTCACATTTTAGAACAATCACTTATCACAAAACCAGTGAACAATCCATTTTCCATATACAAGCAAGTTATCTTGCTAATACTTTTCCAGAAAACACTGTTACACAAACACTATAGTCCTTTGGGAAAAGAGATCCTTTGAGAAGCTAAGATTTTAAGATCTCCATTTTCACTTCACTGCTGAGGTCAGAACCTAACAGTCAGACTCAATTCTCACTGAGCACCATTAGTAAAAGATGCTTTAATGGAAAACAATTTGATATTACAGTAAGGAATGTTTTCATATACAGGAAGTTCCCAAGTTACAAACACAATAGTTATGTAGTTTTCTTCTTAAGTTGAATTTGTATGTAAGTTGGAACAGGTACATTTTAAGTGTAACTCCAGCCACACACACACACACACACACATTTAGACACATAAGAAGACAGTGCCATCTTGTCTTCAGTGTCATCAGTTGGGAGCTCCTCCCCCAACACCAACTGCTGCTCAGACTCCAGAGTGAAAAGAGGGATCAGAAAGATATTGTATTTATTGTATTTACATTTTACTTGTAAGCTGCTCTGAGTCCCCATTGGGGTGAGAAGGGAGGCATATAAATGTCATAAACAAACAAACAAGCAAGGTTTGGATAGCATAGGGAAGGGTATACTTCTGTGACATTTGCTTTGATGTCTGTGCCCTGTTCAGAAGATTTCGCCTCCCTTTTTGTCCCTGTGACAACTGGATGTTGAAAAATTCGGCTTATTGTGGAAACAAGGATTGGTTATAAAGCTTCAGTTGAGAAACCTTTTCTCCATGATACCTCTTTCAGAAAAGAAGTGTCCTTCGGAGGGCTAGATTTCTCTCCCTTCTTGTTGTCTCATCTCAACTCTGTGAGCCATTTGTAAGTTGGATGTTCGTAACTCAGTGACTGCCTGGACTGTGAAATCTGTGGACAGTGATTTCACCTAAACAAGTTTTAATTATAATAACAAAGGCACATCTTTAACCTACAGCAGAGCTTTCTAAACCGTGTGCTGCAACATGTTAGTGTGTTGACTGAAGTGTGTAGGTGTCAAGCAAATGTAATGAGAAATGACAACTATCTTGAAAATGTATGTTATGATCTTATAAATCCTATATTTTATAAAAAATCAATGAGACATATGGTGCCACAATAAACCACATCTTAAAGCATACAATGTACTAGTAGATTTTATGTTTTGGATTGCACACCTAGCAACTGCATAGCTTGGTAAAGGGAATGTGTGGGGGTTCAGTTGCAGGAACAACATGTTGCCAAATAAAATTATAATGTTTTCAGAGTTCATCCACTATCACTCAAGTTTTGCTCCTTTAACATTGTCTCTGAACGTATGCTCAAGTGCATTTCTACCCAGAGGCACGTTTTCCCTGTGGAAACATTGCCAAGTGCTTCTATAGCAAAAGTAACAAATTACAGAAAAATGGTAAATAAATGTTCATGATGACAGAAGCCCAGATGTAGGTTGCTCTCTCAGAAAGAATGCCCCAGTGGCAAATTTTTGCAGGAGACTAAGGTTTCCTGTGTAAATAGGTCACAGGGAAGGAACACTCTGCAATGTAACTACCAGAGATTACACAGAAATGTATGGATAGTGATCTTGCCAGAGAAGTATTTCACATCAGATGCTTGGCAGAGATTCAAAGGTCATCTCACCAATATGGATGGAAAGAGAAACCTGACACACAAGAGATGTACTAAATCAGGTAGCCTAATGACCCAGCACTGCATCCTGAAACATTCCTCATCCTTGGGGTTCCTTCTGAATGTATATTGCAGTCTGAAGCTACTCTAAGCTATTTAAACAGGAAAACAAACACAAAAATCTCAACAACTGCATCATGGAGGCCTCTGCTGTACAAGTAGTTCCTAATCTAATGCTAGAATTAGAGGAGCTCTCTAAAAATATGCCTTTATTTTAGTACAGTAAATATCTACCATCCAACAATTACAATATTTCTCTGAGCAGTTATTAACAAAAACTAAAGACAAAACAAACCTGTCAGTGAAGGGAACATTGGGGGGGGGGGGGGAATGGCCAGAAGCAGACTTATGCTCCTTATTCATGCCCAGTTTTCCATGGTTAGCACATACGAGTGGAAGAAAAAACAAAAGAGGAAAGTACATTCTAATTTACGTACTTCTCATTTAATCCTAAAATATTGGTATTCCAAGAGGGAAAATGTTTGTAAACCTAAAAGGTATATGATGAAGCCAAGATGACTCATAGATTGGGAACTATTTGCATCTTCAAGTTCATTCTTACCAGAGTCGATCAAAACATTATGAAGCCAAGAAAAAATGGAAGAAAGAGGGAGAATGCGATCTATCTATTTTTATGTTTCTATGTATATATCAACTTAACTCTCCCGCACTACCTCAGAAACAAGTTTTCTACATGACAGAGAATGTGGAATTATATGATGAAACCTAGAATTTCTTAACAGCAGCAGACATTATAACTATAGATGAAGGCTGAAGAAGAAGAAAGTGATTTCATCATAGGAGGCTGTTCTCTTTTCTCTCCACATACACAAAGTCAGAGATATTTATACTCACCATCATATTTTGCTAAAACTGCCTGGACATCTGCATATGCTTGTAACTCCAGCAGCGCTTCTAGCAAATTTTCATGGATGTTGAACATGCTAAGAAGAGGAAATTCTTTCATTAACTGCAAAAAGAAAGTGAGGGGTGGGGAGAGAAGATGGTTTAGATTTACCTGGGAACCTGCAGCACTAAATATGTACATCAGCTAAATATTCACCAAATAACTGACCCACTATAATAAAAAGGTAAAAAGTTATTAAATTTGTGCTCATTTTATGAAACAATCCACAATTTAAAAAAATACAGGAGACTTCAAGAATATATTGCAATACACTCTTGGATTGTGTGTGTATTTGCTCTGTGCAGCAACTAAATACTGCTGTTAAACTGAATTTACATGGGTGTGGACCATGTAAAACCAACTTTAAGCCATTTCCACTTAAAACTGGTGCTGGAAAAGAGGACAACACAAGGTGTTTTGGATTATATTGATGATAAGATTACTGAGAAGCCAAGGGAAGTAACAAGAGGCAGAGCCATTTCTTCTATTTCTATTGAAACCCTCAAAGAACCCAAAAACCGGATCCAAAGAGTTGGTAAGCAATACAGAGTTAACTCCAAGGACTACAACAAAGAGGGTAAAGGAATGAATATCTGCCACTCTGTCCTTCTAGTGCAGTGGTTCCCAACCTGTGGTCCGTGGACCACCAGTGGTCTGTAAGAAGTAAAATATGGTCCGCGGCCTTACTTTTACTACATTGTTGCAACGAGAGCATCTGGTCTCATGAAACCCTCTTCTGGTGCCAAGACTTATTAAATATGGCTTTCTGTGGGTGAGCAGATGGTGACTACTGGATGGCATATGTTCTGTATCAGAAACTAGATGTGGCCTATTAAATGCAATTTTCTGAATCAGCACCCAAAATAACCGAACCGAATCTAAAGTTGTCCAAAAACTGATTCATAACCTGATTGGCACTAATGTTGGAGAGTGGTCCATGGTCAAAGTGGTCCCTGGTCAGGTGGTTCCTGGTCCCTCATCAAAAAAGGCCGGGAACCACTGCTCTAGTGCCACAGCCAAACTATATTGAGGAAAGTTTTGTGGAATGTACACTATATCCATAGTGACTTAAAGACATCATCACTGAACACATGGCGATTTTCATATGCTGAAAGACATCTCCTTTATCATCATTTCTAGGTCCAAGTCCAGACAAAGAAATAAGGAAAGTACTAAGTCCTGTCTCAAATTGTGCTACAGTGTCAGAAAATGTTATACTAAATCTAAGACGAACATAAGGCTCCAGTGGTAACTGTAAAGCTAAGGTCAAGTCAATTATCGGAAAGGAATCTCTCATTCAAACTGGATTGGAAAACATACTGTATCTCTTTTTTAGTTGGGTCATTGATTGACTGACTACTCCCTTTTCGCTCTGTTAAAGAAGAATTACAATCCCATATCCTGGTCTGAAAGAATGGCAGCATTTCAATTCAGTTTACCCCTGAAACACTGGGCAACTGGAATCCATACTGCAGGCACAGAGCACAAAAAGTAATGCTTAAGCAGTAACAATAAACAGCTATTGCCTTTCTTTGCACAGTGAAGAAAGTGAGGAAAGTGTTCACAACCTGCAAATTTCCTCTTAATTCATCATGCCTATAAGATCTCAAAGAGAAGGGGGAATAAAACCTTTTTAACTTTTAAACTGAAGGCACCTCTTATGAGGTGAACTGCAAACAGATAAATTCAGTTTAGTCTAAACAAAGTGTGAGTTCTGAACAACAGAATCAATGTAGCTGTCTTTGTGTCATCATGCACAAAACTTGCATTGCTAGAAAGCTAATATTTTCAAAGCCAACAAATAACACAGAAGGCTGATGATAAATTAGAAATACATTACATCCCCACCCATTTTTCGTGTTCAATTTTCTTTCTTTCTGGCTAATAATATCTTCCTTGAATCTGCCCCCCTATAATAATCTCTGCCAGACGGAGAGGCATGGGCATGAGATGACAGCAAGGACAAATGTATTGTCTAGACAGCAGGGCTTGCAAATCAACAAGAAATCCGTCAGAAAGGGGTTCTTTAAAAAAAATCCTTTGCCTTTTACTGATGCTTAGATCAATTTGGACTGCAACTGTGAAACCAGGCATCACTTTTCTCTCTCAGAGTAAATGTAATCCAATAAAAACACACAGACAGATAAACTGTGGACTCTAATGAGCCTCTCACTCTCAAATTGAGGCCAACTGCTTTCTCTTTCCTAAAGTGGAATAATTTTTAAGTAAATCACCATGAAGTAGGGTGAGCGAACAAGTTGACAAGTAATGTAAATGGAGGATTGCTGCAAGAATGAAATGTTCTGTTCACTATAGTCCTCAATTACATCAAAAGGAAATGCACATGTTATTGTGCAATTTGCCTTTCCATTTATAGAAGATAAAAGCTATTTTATCTATTTTTCAGGCTTAGGTTGTGTGTGCATATGTATGTGTTGAGCAGAATCAGGTTGCTACCAGTGCCCTGGGATTCATGTTTTCCATTGGGATGCCTTAGGACAGTGTTTCCCAACCTTTTTTGAGCCGCGGCACACTTTTACCATTAAAAAAATCCAGGGGCACACCACCAACCAAAATGACACACTAACACAGTAAAGAACGGCTGGGGGATGGTGGCCTGCTGGGAGTGCTGAAGCCAGGGGGAGGGGGAGGAGCCAGGACCCACCATGCCCCACCCTCTCCCCGGCTTCAGCTCTCCCACAGCTTCTCCAGCCTTGAAGGGGCAGTGCCAAGCCAGCAGTGGCAGAGCCAGCACAAGGCTGGCCTGGCACTGCCCCCTCAAGGCTGGAGAAGCTGTGGAGAGCTGAAGCCGGGAGGATGGGGGCGGAGCCAGGCCGCACCATGCCCCGTCCCCTCCTCCCGGCTTCAGCTCTCCCACAGCTTCTTCAGCCTTGCTTCTGGTTTGAGAGAATTGGCCATCTGCAGAGACGTTGCCCAGGGGACGCTCGGATGTCTTACCATCCTGTGGGAGGCTTCTCATGTTCCCACATGGGATGCTGGAGCTGACAGATGGGAGCCCACCCCGTCTTGCGGATTTGAACAGCTGACCTTCAGGTCAGTAGTTCAGCTGGCACAAGGTTTTAACCCATTGCCCCACCGCGGCTCAGTGAAGACCTCAGATGCCAATAGTAGCATTATATGCTGTATATATAATGTAGTTCAATGCAGTCAGACTGCATTATATGAGCCTACACAGTGGCCATATAATACGGTTTCAGTGTAGCTGTACCCTTCATTATCATTTCAGAAGGTTAACAAACAAGCAAACACACTGGCAGGCAAACACAAAGAACACAGTTTTTCCAACACTGGAACCATTACAAAATATATCATGCATCAAGGTTACAGCAACATTTCAGCAAAGGACGATGGTAAGTTCAAAGGGATAAAGTCTCTTAAGGGAAGGCAAATATTTTCAAAAGTGTTGTATCTACAAAGATAATGCATCTTAAAACACTGTCCTAACTCTGAAAATTAAGGCTCCCATTCCATCTGTGGCATACATTGATGTTAAATCTAAACTACAGCTTCACATGGCTTCTCACCCTTCTTGCAGTAATAATAATGATAATTTTGTTTCTTAGCCACCTCTCCTCATGTCTTGAGGTGGGTTACAACATAGATAACAACACATCAACTAATCACTATGAGCAACTGTCTTAACATTATCATTTTCCTACAGCTTCTTGACAATTAAGAGTCCAAGAATCATCTGCCTATGTTCTGAAAGCTGAATGCACAACAGTGTTGTGAATCGTTGTTAATTCAGCTCTCAGAATATAGATACATTATCCTTTCCTTGGTCATTATATATCTATGTCCTGTGGTAAGATGGCAGGACAACAGCGAAGAGGGAGATATGGCATAGTCCAATCTGGGAGAACTTTATGCTATGTATCCTTGATGCACAAGTCCACTTCAAAGTTGAAATTGAAGAATTTCTGCAAACGGTCCATATGTTTCTCAAATAACGTACACAGGTTGCACGTAGGCAACAAATTTGAATCAAAATCTACTGAATAATTTACAATTACTGGTTATTTCTCACAAGTCAACTATTTGCTCTGTGCCTTATTTCCCCAGAGGCATCAATATGCTTTAAAACGTCATGTTCATATCTTAGGGATAAATAATTTTCTTCAGTCTTTTATTTATTTATTTATTTATTATTTGCATTTCTATTCCGCCTCTTCCCGAGGGCTCGTGGCGGGTTACAAGACATACATAGTGATCGGCAGGCAACACTCATGCCGACTCACGAACAAAATAAAACAATACTATAACCATAAAAAATATAACAGGAATGGTACTAAAAACATCATTAAACATTAAAACATTGTTAAAATTACACTACGTGACAAAAATTTTAAACAAATTCTTAGTCTTTGCTCTGATTCCAAACGTTTTGGAAACTGTTTCCAAACATTTTGGAAACTGCAAAAATAGACATAACGTATGTGCAGAGAACATCTAGAACTCCATCTGCCCATAACATTACCTATAACTCTTTCCCTTCAAAGTGAAAGTCTTTACTTGGGTCAGGACAAAGTAACACAAGGTTTTCTACACACATTAAACATTTAAAAATACACATAAATAAAAAGAAGAAAAATATAAAAATGAAAAAAGTATAACAGACGCAAGAAATACAAAGAACAGAAAGAACTAAGAATATAAAAGTGACTCCTGCCTTTATTTCTGGGGAGATAGATAGATAGATATAGTATAGCTATATCTCATCTCTTATCCTTCTTCCAATAATCAAGTCACACTAATTTTCAAAACCTTCAATCTGTTCATTTTAATTTTTTCTCAAAAAGTCTACTTGAGGTTTTCAATCTTTAAAAAAATCTTACTAATTATTTTTCTCTAATTAAAATCAGTAATTTATCCATTTCTGCTAGTTCACTCACTTCGACCACCATTCTTCTTTACACATTTCCATTTTTGGGTAGAAAACACTCTTGCTGCTGTAATTGTACACTGCAATACTCTTCCATTGTTCTTTTTTTAGCTTTTAAAAAAAATTATCTGCATCAAAATATGCACTTGCACACAGAACTTTTTAGCTTTTTCACAAGCCCACCATATAGGTATTGAACATGGGATCTTGCTGTTTTCATTTCCAACATATATTTGAAACTGCCTAATACATCCTGAACAACTTTTCTGGTACCATATACCTGTTCTTTTTAAGATCATAACATGAGGTTAATTTTTAATGATTCAGCTGGCTGCCCTGACATTTCCCCGTGATGGAAGAGAATCCTTTTAGATGGATACACCCTATTCACTAATGGCCATCTGTCAGAATGATAATTTCGTGACTGTGCTAGTACCAGTAGCTTCTCAGATTAACACAAAATGTAACAGAGCCAGTGATGATAAGGTTGGAAAGAGAAATCAAAGCTTCAATAACTAGTCATTAAGGAACAACGACCATGTTGGGATATGAAACTAAAGTCTCTGTATATTTAATTATACAAGACTCTACAATAATGTATTTGTTTTGAAATGCTTATTTATGTTTTATTTTATAGATGGTTTTATGTGTTATATATGCTGATTGTTTTGGACTTGTATTGCTTTTAATGTGTTGTAAGCCACTTTGGATCCCTTTGTGGGAGAAAAGGAGGATACAAATAAATATTTATATTATTACTATTATTATGTTTGTTTGCTTTAACTTTAGCAGGATTCTGTGTGCTATCTGTTCTGGATTGTCTAGGGACCTTGCCTTGGCTTGAAGTATATTAGAGACAAAAATAGCCAAACCACCCTTTGGGCGTCATGCCTTGTGGACCTTCAGAGCTTCCAAGGTAAAACTAGCAAATCCACCTAGAGTTACGGGAGTTATGGCCCAAGATTCTTGGCATAATATTATGCCGAAGGAGCTAACATACAATATTTTACTTACCAATCTAATTTGTGTAGGACCCTTTAGAAAAAGCTGGGTTTGGCATGAAGGCTAAGAAATGTCCCATGTTCAGATCCTTTGGCTGGGTCACCCGGGCGGGTGTGAGCTCCGGTTACCTGCTCTAGACGGCGAGGCACTACGCTCGTTGTCTCTAGTAAAGTGCTTGGGGGTCCAGCTGGACCCGCTGCTGACAATGGAGGCTCAGGTCTCCACTGTCAGCAGATCTGCCTTTTACCATCTGCGGCAAGCGAGGTGGCTGGCGCCCTACCTCTCCGGAAATGACCTAGCCACGTTAATCCAGGCAACAATCATCTGAAGGCTAGACTACTGTAACGCCCTTTACATTGGTCTTCCTTTGTCAGTTATCCAGAAGCTCAAACTGGTGCAGAACGCTGCAGCGAGACTCCTGGCTGGAGCACTGGCCAGGGCTCACATCACTACAACTTTGCAGTGTCTGCACTGGTTACCAATTGAGCACCGGGTCATCTTCAAAGTGTTGGTGTTGACCTTTAAGGCCTTGCATGGTCTGGGGCCGGTGTACTTAAGGGACCGTCTACTCCCATATGTTCCCCAGAGATCCCTCCATTCAGAAGACCTCAACCTCTTACAGATCCCGCCCTTGCGGACTATCCGTCTGTCATCAACCAGACAGAGAACTTTCTCCGTGGTTGCACCATGTCTGTGGAACAGCTTGCCACCTGAAGTGCGCTCAATCAGTGAGCTGACGGCTTTCCGGAAAGCATGTAAAACTGCTTTGTTCCAGCAAGCATTTAGTGTATAAATATCCTGAGAAGGTGGAACTGTCTTACATGGAATTGCTGTACAATCCTTGTGTGTTTATGATCTTATGTGGTACCGTTTTAAATTTTTATGTTTTAAGCCTTTTGTTTGTAGTTCGATATACTGTAAACCGTCCTGAGCCAGCTGGAAAGGACAGTATACAAATCGAAATAATAAATAAATTAATAAATAATGTAAAGCTCAAATTTAGTTTCTACCAGTCATAAAATAATGGAATAGAAGCAAGGAAGATACAGAGAAAAAGCCAATGAACCCAAGAAAGTCTGAAATATACCGTTGGGTGGTGTTATACTGCCTGTAAAAGGTATGCGAAAAGAAACTACGATGACTATTTTACCATTGTTTTGTATATCTAGGTTACGCCTGATCTATACACAAAACAAGCACTGCATTTAGTTTGACTGGTCATGGGAATAGACAAATGTTAACACAAATCCAAACTCACATCTCTCATCATTTTCACAGCTTCCCTGGTCCTCCCCAGCTTTCTTGCACACATAGCCAGCCTCCTTTTAATGTAGACTAATACATTAGTATCCCGTCCTGGGGAGAGAGAGAAGGAGAGAGAGAGAGAGAGAAAGGAGAGAGAGAGAAAGAAGGAGGAAAAAAAGGTTTTAAGAGTGTGAGTGTTTTCAGAAACAGACAGAACAAAAGGTCCATTTAACATCTCCAGTGTGTCATGTACAACCCTTTAGGGGAATTATTATTGCTGGCTGACAAGCGTAAAGGGAAAAAACATATACTGACTTCTGCTGCTGGAGCCTGCCTGTCAGTAATAGTGTTAGTGAAGAAATAGATGGAGAGCAGAGGTTTTAGCGTAATGTCTACGTAATGCCACTACGGCTTCCAAGCACGGATGCCAAATTATTCAATTCATGCCAAAACACATGTCCTGGCTGCTTAGTGCAAAACGAAATGTTCTCTGAGGTGACGGGCTATAATGGATAAAATTGATCTGCATCCCTGTAGGTCTGGCGTATCATAAATAGTGTACACATAATAAGAGAATACACACAGATATCATTCTTTTACATTCAGGTCGGAAAAAGATACAATTTAATAACACTTCTGGATCCAAAGGACTTTCTTATGAACATAAAGCTAGGGATAATTCAACTGATTGTGTAGATGTCCACCACTAGTGTATACAGCTGATAAACTTTCTTGTGCCACTAGATAAAGGGATGAGAAATCTATATGCCTTGGGATGTTATTGAGATTTTAACTCATACCAGTCCCAAGACACAACACCCCACATCTATCCAGGATAAAATTGTCAGAGTTAGCACCTTTCAAGGGTGTACTAAATATACTTATCACCAAACATACAAGCATTTTGTGCTGCCAAAATGAACAAGAATATAACATACGCCAATAAGGGGTGGAAAGGTACAATACAACTCCAAAGATATTCACTACGAAATAGGTCCTACTGATTTCAGTGAGATTTATAGCCACATGCATATGGAAAGGGTTATACTGCATACCCATGAAACCAAGATTCCAGTAATACATCAAAATATGGCATTTCCCCATCCACACCATTCTCATTCAGCCTTCAGGGGAAAAGGATGGTACAGACGTAATGAGCACAGTGTTGCATGATTGTAGGTCAGATTCTACTTGAATCAGTGAACGGTGACTACACAAATCTCAGTCTGTGAAAGGCTCATTCTCATTTTGGCATAGCATGTTTATGCACAAAAGAGCTAGAACTGGATCTACAAAATGCTTGTTTTTGTTACATTTGGATATATAATATGCATTTCTGTGTACATCTATGTAAGGTCTTGAAAATATGAAACTCATCATTCCTAGAACTACTATTGCATTACTCCTGCTTGCAACGTTACTCAGAGGTTCTACTACAACACTCAGTGGTGATGCTGACTAAGACTGATGATAGAAATTGCAGTCCAGGAAACTGCAGGTCCACACATTCCTGTTTGCTTTATTAATGCTTGCATTCATACACTCACACAGAACTTTCCTCTCATTGCAGATAACTGCTCATTTATCTGCAATGAGTTATCCACTATTATGCATGGATAGAAACAAATTTCAGATATGACTGGGATAAAGAATTATAAAGAACACATTTTTTCCTATTTATAAAGTATTTTTTGAGAATCATTCACAATAATATTTAATAATCATTATTTATTTATTTATTTATTTACCCTATTTATACTCTACCTTTCCCAACCCCGAAGGGGACTCAAGGCAGCTTACATATAGACAATTACACAATGACTTAAAGCAAAATACAATTCCAATGGCCTTTAAAATTTAAATTGATACATATTAAACATGTAAAAACATTACATTCAGTATTAAAAATCACGTCATCCATAATTGCAGTATAGGGGCGTTCCAACAGTTATTGCACATATTCTATATCTATTATTTCACTGCAACTATTCTCCGAAGGTTTGATTCCAAAGCCACGTTTTCACTTTCCTTCTGAAGGCCAGGAGGGAGGGGGTTGATTAAATGTCACCAGGGGGAGGGGAGTTCCACAGTCAAGGGGCCACCATTGAGAAGGTCCTGTCTCTCATCCCCACCGGAATTATAATGTTTCCTCTTTTAAACCATCTTAGATCAATTTGCAGATAGCATGTACAGGTTGAGTATCCCTTCTCCAAAATGCCTGGTTTTGGGATTTGGATTTTTGAATGTTTGAATATTTGTATTTTTATATATGTACATAATGAGATATCTTGAACATGGGACCCAAATCTACCAGTAAATATGAAATTAATTTCTGTTTCATATATACCGTATAAACATAGCCTGGAGGTAATTTGTACAATATTTTAAATACTTTTGTGCATTAAACAAAATCTGTGTGCACTGAATCATCAGAAAGCAAAGGTGTCTCTATCTCAGCCATCCACATGAATCATTTTGGATTTTGGAGTATTTCAGATTTCAGAATTCCAATTATGGGATGCTCACGAAGATTACTATATATAAAATCACTGTATCAAAACAATATGCCTCCTTTGAGGTTATGTATTCTATACACATACAGTTCTCACATTTTAAGGCTAAGAACAATATGTAAGCCAAATATACCGAGAATATACATTATAGAAATTATCCCAAACCCATGTTTATACATTCCAGATACAATTACTCAGTAAGTTGAAAGGCCTAACTTTTAAACAGAAAATAAATAACGCAAAAGGAAGTTCCTTTAAGATGTACTTCATTATTAAGCAACCATTTATCTCTAAACTTATTTTTCCACATATAATAATGGACTCATTAGCTACATCTGTTGTTGAAGACCTTAGATCACGAGTGTCAAACTCATTTTCACTAAGGGTCACATCAGCCTTATTGTTGCCTCCAACAAGCTGGTCGTAACTATAAGACTGTATAAATGTAACTTTGTTGCCCTGGCATTCAAAGCCTCACGGACCATGTAAAATGATATGACCAGCTAGTTTTGACCCTCAGGCCTTGCAGTTGACACATGTGTCTTAGATTTATTTATTTATTATTTCGGCTTAATAGACCGCTCTATCTGAACCTCAGAGTGGTTTACAGCACATAAAATATACCAAGTTAAAACACATAAAAACGACATCATAAATGATACAATGAAACTGGTTTGTCTTCAAGCCTGTGTTACAGAACTTTTGGTCAAGTATGTTTGTTTAGAGAGACAGCATGTTGCATTGGACTATAATTATGGAAACCAACGTTCAAATCCAAGTTATAACTTGGAAATGACTTGAAGGCACAACACTCACTATGAAGACTGCCACCAGATTAATTGGCCAATGTAATAAAGGCTAGAATTTCTCAAGTAAACAAGGGACAGATTTCCTGTTTCATTCAAGTAATGGCTTGATAAAACCATGCTTGGCAATCTTGGGTGAGGTTGTTGTGTCCCACTAGTATACATTTCTGGGTTCTGATCTGCATATTTAAAGTCACTGAGAAGTTTACTGTGCGGAAAGTACCCCAGCGTCTAAACCGTTAAGATGTTTTCATTTGGCTCATGACTAAAATCCGTATTGCCAGATTTTTTAAAACAATACTGAGTCTTCCGAATCCTAAAACATTCCTTTACTAGATCTTCTGCACAACTAATTTATTTATTTATTTACTTTGCTTCTAGACTGCCTCTCTCAGCCCGAAGGCGACTCGATGCGGTGTACAAATAGCAGAAACTGCTCAAGACAAACAAATCAACAGTTATCAATACAATTTCAACATATACAATTTAACATTTAACGTTAAAAACACAATATCAGTGTCTCATTATTAAGTCGATTTCCAGTTGCATCGTCGTCGTTCCTTAGGTCTCTATTTGATAATCATACTTCATTTGCAAACATTAAGAAACTCCAGTGAGTATACCTGCCACACTACTGTGCTCTTTGTAGCCCTTCTTTCACACCACTTAAGCCCCCCCCCCCCAATAACAGTATTTTATGTGTTATCAAAGGCTTTTGTGGCCAGAATCACTGGGTTGCTGTAAGTTTTCCGGGCTGTATTGTCATAACAAAATGCTTCTGGAACTGTAGCACAGCAGTTCTCGTTTGTGCCTGGGGACCAGGGAACAGCACCGGGGGTGCCATTAGCATTAGGGCCTGCACCAGCAGAGATAGATTCTGAAGAGGATTTGGAAGGGTTACCTGAAGGAGCGTTTCCCATCACTGGGCCTCTCTCCCCCACTGAAAGCTTGGCTTGGGATGAAAGTTGGCTTGACCCCTATGCAGACATAGATGATAACCAGGTGCAAATGGAAAGCAGTGATAGTGGAAGTTATGAGCATCCGGGTGGGAGAGGTTCACAGGAGCTTCTGAGTGAAAACATGGAAGAAAGCGGCTGGGAGGATTCTAGGGAGGAGAGCTCTCATGGAGATAGAGACCCAGGTGCTGAGAGACAAGGCCGAACCTTTGATAGGAGAAGTAGCATTGAGTCCAGGAGAAGGGGATGGCACCGCAGCCTAGACAGGCCGAGGTCCGTCAGCAAAGATTGGAGACGACAAGGCCTAGAGCGTCGGGGACCTCAGCCGAAAGATTAAGTATAGGATCCGTGGGAACGAATCCCCAGTGCTTCGGCCACGTCTCTTCTGAGCAGACGTGTAGCGAAGTGGGTCCACGGAGCTAAGTTGGCTAGTGGCCACCAAGTCTTGCCTTGCATTTACCTTGCCTTGTTCCTGAATCCACATTGCTGCGCGGAGCCCTGCTTAAGCCTTTGGATTGCCTTGCCAAGCTGTTTTGGACATTGATTGCTTCAAGCCTTTTGGATTACTTTGCTATTCTTATGGACAATACCTTTTGAACTGTTTTTATATTCAATAAAGTAGTTAGCCTTCAGTCCGTCTCTGTGTGTGTGATTAAGGGGCCGGTCAAGTCCGTGCATCGTGACAGGAACATGGCTATACAGCTCGAAAAACTCACAGCAACCCACTAACGGTATCTAATTTTTCTGTTCAAGATCACTGGGTCTGAAGCTCCACTCTAAAAACACTTTCAACAGACATTAAGTGGTAGGGATATTGGGAATAAACATATTCTGGTAAATGCTAGCTGGAAAACATTTATATTTTACTACATGCATATTGAATGGAAACCTTGGTCTGAATCCAATTACTTGTAACAACTATAGTATAACTGCTGAACCAGGCACTGAATGACAACTAGCAATGTGTGTAAAATGATGAGTCAATGACTCTACTCTTGTTGGGATTAGTAGTTGGATTTGGGCTGTGATTCCCCATCTAGCAAAGCTTCAGCCCTCAAACAAGTTAAATATGTTGAGCTTTCACAGCCTCTTGCCATGTGATTTCTCTAGTTGCCTCAGTACACCTTCTTGAACACAACTCACCACAGTTAGACCTCACAGTCCTTTTTTTAAATCAACGGCCTAATCCTTCTCAATTCTGCTTGGACGTTTCAAGATTCACATCCAATAACTGCATTTCTCTCAGTAGTAATACTTATGTCATATTGCTATGAGAGTTAATTTATAAGAGTTAATCTACCCCTCCCCCCTAGCTAGCCCCTAGCTAGCTCTACCAAGACCACATCTACATATATTGCCAAGAACATTTCCATAGCCATAAAAATAAAATTTTGTTTGGTGCTTGTTTGTTTTTAATTAAAAACTCAGATTCTGAAGAAATTGAATTTATGCGATCAAATAAATATGGAGTAGTTGTGTGGTATAAACAATACTTAAGGACACATAAATGTTACAAAAGGGGGGCATGAGTGATGCATATTTTCAACTTGCCACAAATTCTTTATCAGTTAAAATAGCACATAATTGGATAATATGAAAGAAAGAAGGAAAATTAAAAATTAGATGTTTTTTCTCATTGGATATCTCTATAGTTGACAGATGGAGACCTCTACACTGCCATATAACATCCAGATCATCTACTTTGAACTGGATTATATGACTGTATAGACTCTGATAATCCAGTTCAAATCAGATAATGTGGATTATCTGCTATGATAATTTTGATTATTTGGCAGTGTAGAAAGGACCTAAGAAAACCAGTCATTGCTACCATGACACTACCGATTCGTTTTTGGTTTAGATTACAGGCACAAAATAACATGTCAGTCTCCTGACAAATTTAGGTGACACACTAAGAAAAACAAAAAATCCCATTTCAAGTCAAACTGTAGGTGTTATGTAATGGTCTGAGACAGCTGGGAGCCCCTGTACTAATCCCAATCTTGAGCAGGTAATTATGGTATTTTTTGATAGCAAATAAAATACAGGACAAAGTAACTGTGTGATCCATTAGTAAAAACAAAAGTCATGCATGAATGAACTACTAATATTTATTTATTTATTTAAAACTTTTGTATCCCAATCTTCTCTACCTCCATAGAGGGACTCAGATCGGCTAACAGCAAAGATTAAATGCCAATAAAACAGTCTAAAACATCATACAACAAGATGAAAATACATGTAAAGTAAAATACATATAAGCCAAGATAAAATCATGTCCACTTCAGTTCGCATATGTGGTCAATAACTTTAGTCTATTGCAGGTCTTAGCCATTATTCTGGGAATGCTTTGTTCCATAGCCAGGATTTCACTAGCTTCCTGAAGGTCAGGAGGGAAGGGGCAGATCTGATCTCAATTGGGAGAGAGTTCCATAGCTGAGGGGCACCACAGAAAAGGCCCTGTCTCTCGTTTCCATCAGACGCGATTGAGAATGTGGCGGGATCGAGAGCAGGCACCCTCCAGAAGATCTTAACAGCCTTGATGGTTCATAGGGGAGAATACGTTTGGACAGGTAAACAGGGCTGGAACCGTATAGGGTTTTGCAGGTTAACACCAGCACTTTGAATTGTGCTTGGAAGCTAATTGGCAGACAATGGAGCTGGCACAACAAAGGCGTTGTGAGCTCCTTGTACCCTGCTCCCATCAGTAACCTGGCTGCTGAGTGTTGGACTAATTACAGCTTCCGGGCAGTCTTCAGAGGCAACCCCACGTAGAGAGCGTTGCAGTAGTCTATTTGGGATGTAACCAGAGCGTGGACCAACATGGCCAAGTCAGACTTCCCAAGGTACAGGAGCAGATGGTGCACAAGATTTAACTGTGCAAAAGCTCCCCTGGCCACCACTGAGACCTGGGGTTCCAGGCTCAACAATGAGTCCAGGATCACTCCCAAGCTGCGAACCTGCGCATTCAGGGGGAGTGTAACCCCATCAAGTACAGGCTGTAACCCTATGCCCTGTTCGGCCTTGCGACTGACCAGGAGTACCTCTGTCTTGTCTGGATTTAGTTTCAATTCGTTCATGCTCATCCAATCCATTACAGCAGCCAAGCACCGGTTCAGGACTTGAACAGCCTCCTTAGTAGCAGGTGGGAAGGAGTGACAGAATTGGACATCATCTGCGTGCAAATGACACCGTACCCCAAAACTCCAGATTATCTCCCCCAACGGCTTCATGTATATGTTGAATAACATTGGGGACAATACTGAGCCCTGCGGGACCCCACAGTACAATGGCCATTGGGCCGAGCAGGAATCCCCTAACAACACCTTTTGGGAACGACCCTCAAGGAAGGACTGGAGCCACTGCAAGGCAGTACCCATTCCTGCGAGGCATCCCAGAAGGATACTGTGGTCAACAGTATCGAAGGCCAATGAGAGGCCCAGCAGAACCAACAGAGACACACTCCCCCTGTCTAGCTCCCAGCAAAGATAATCAATTAAGGCAATCAAGGCTGTCTCAGTACCATGTCCCGGCCTAAAGCCAGACTGCGTCGGATCTAGATAATCAGTGTCTACCAAGAATTCCTGGAGTTGTGAGGCCACCAGACATACTAGATGTAGTCTGGCTGCCATATTTTGAAATGGAGTTTCTGAACTTGGTACAAAGGTAGCCCAATGTATATTTCTCTACAGAAGTCCAATGTTGAGATTACAAAGCACCACCTTTAGAACTAATTTAAGGAAGGGTGCAAAGGCATTATTTGTCTTTGATATTTATGTTCAGTCCCACAATCAATACTACAGAATTGCCATATGACTTAAGAGTCATGGGTATACATAATGGTACAGAACACAGTGCTTAGCTATTCCTAATAAACCATAGGAATTCTGTTATTTAGAGATCCCAAAACTGTCAGTGACAAAAAGAAAGACTTACTGTGTTGAGCTTCATACTGGGCACCATGATGCTGTAACTGTTGGCTACGTCTGTAACAGCCTTCACCAGCCTTCAGGGCCTGTTTAAACAGTTTTTCTGCTTCCACAATAGTTGTTGCTTCCTCCTCTGCCAAGAGTATATAAGCAGTGGCACATCTACCAGTGAAATGACAAAAATTATCATCAGGAAAGGAACTCGAGCAGACGAACAGGTGAATGCAAGGTTTTTCTGATAACCCTGGTTTCGAGAGTTGTAGTCCAATGCTCAAATTAAACCAAACTCACTGAAATTCCCATTTTAAAATGAAGCATTTTTACCATATACAATATTCACTGAATATTTTGGAGAAATTATAAATAACAGAGACATGATTTTAAAACTCAATGCCTATTATTAGTACAGTACAAGTAATTTTTGTTCCTGATTTTAATAATAATAATAGTAGTAGTAGTAGTAGTATTTCTGACCCGCCTCTCCCTGTGGCTCAGGATGGGTTACAGAATAGTTTAAAAACATAGACATTGTAAAGATTCTATAAATACACATATTAAAATATATTTCTATAAAAGATGCATATTAAAATGTATGTCTATAAAATATATATTAAAATATACAGAACAGAAATGAAAACACAGGACATGAGTTTAAAATTGGCTGGGTAGGCCTGCCAGACAAAATAGGTCATTCGTTGGTTTTAAAATTCTGATAGGTCATTTCTCCCCTATTTGGCATTGTACGTCATCCCTTGTTATGGGACAACCTATTGCAATGTTTCCAGTATTAGTATAACTTCAGTTTCAATAAATGAAAGCCTATAGACCGTCTGCAATCACCCTTCTCCATCCTGGTATATGTCTGGTGTAATACATCAGAAATACAAGGTCATGGTGGCTAGGGAGGACAGGCAATGTACTCTTTTGTGCTTGTGAAAAGAACAAGATTTAAGACAACTGATCTATATCTACAAAAGACTTTGAAAGGATTGTAAGTATGCTTACTCGTTTAACTCTAAGGCTTCGTGTGCTGCAGAGATTCTGGCTTGGGGGTTTCTCTCTCTCCATGCCTTCTGCATTACTATTAAATAAAAGATAGACAACAGACAGATAGTTGAATTTGGGCACCAATTTGAAAGGACACTGCTGGAGTCTAGACCAACACACATATGAGGCATTTTATTATGTGAACAACTCATTACATTTAAAAAAAAACCAACCCATTGTCCAGCACAAACGAACCTTCTTTCCAACCCTGCAATCTTCTCTTTCAATAAATTCAGCAAATATTAACATGGCTGCACACAGAAGAGCCAGCAACGGATGTTGGAGTAAAATGGACTAATCATGATCCACTCAAAATCCAGATATGAAGATCAGTTTGTTTACAGGAAAAGAAAGATCTGGTGGTAAGGTCAAAATAAATGCTTTCCTTTTGGTTTTGAGATCTGGAAAAGCCTTATATTGATTCATGGGAAAGAGTTGCCTCAGTTGGGTCAACATTGGAATTTCATGACCGTCTTGCTTTCAAGTGTTCTTAGTTTCATGTACTAAGTTTTTGAAAAGCTCCCGTTTTGTGTATTGGATTTTTCATGATGCCTTGTTTCATGGATTGTTGTTCCAATGGATCTTATTTTGCCTTGAGGCTCATGGGAACTTCATTTAGGGAACTTTACTGTTTTTGCTAATTATACCACTTTGCCTACATACATTATTCAATACACTGCTTGCTGATTTTACCAAGCTGATGTAGTGTTTAAAGTCAGAGGTGTCCCTGTTCTGGTGTACGACACAATCATGTGTCACTAATAAAGCTCATATTATAGCAGTAACATGTATCAGAATTTGGAATCAAATTATTGAAACTCTGGAACTCCTACCAGTATTGGCACATAAAAGTGATCACTTCAAATCACACCCTGCAGCACGAGATACAATGCAAAACAATGGGAAAACCTGTGAGTATGGTCAAGTGACTATGTCAGTCGTGTACAACATGAAGCTAAATGGAGCCACACCATGTAAGAGTAGTCCATGTGTTGATGAAGATATGTGTGAAGGGAGCACCTGCAAGATATGACGTAGTATATTGACTAGAAAGTGCTGCATTTGCTCTAGCCCTCATTAGGTCTAGACACCATCTCCTAACTAAAGCTCCTTCACTACATGGTTGTGATTGTATTTGTGTGCTTAAAGGGAACCTTTGTTCTTCTTCATTTCTGAACGACTCTTCCTGCTTATCCTGGCAACTGCCTCTGCACACTCATTCTCTCCTGGCAAAAGGAAAAAGCAAGTATGTGCCAAGGCTAGGCACAGACTCAGTCTCGGCCTGCTGCTACTCTTCACAGCTTGTCACAGCACAGAGGCTGGGCAAAGGCTGATGCCAGTGTCGTTTCTGTCTCAATTCATCAGGAAGAAACACCTGTGAGAAATTAAGCCGCTCTCACATGCCACCCACCAGGCATGTAGCCAGGGGGGGGGCTAAGGGGGCTTCAGCCCCCCCCCCCCAATTCTCAGGGTGGTCCGTGAAAAGGCCTTACTGGTATTAGACAGATTCATGGATACCAAGGGAATCAGTAGTTACTGAAATGGACATCCAAGTGCCACCTCTGTGTTGATGGAGGCAGGCAGGATTTTCCCCGGGTACTGGTTGTGGGGGGTCGGGAGCAGGTGAGGGTTTTGCCCTCCTTTCTGCTAGAGATCCCTGTGTACAACTAGTGGGCCACTGTGTGACACAGAATGCTGGACTAGATGGGCTGAGGCCCGATTCAGCATGGCTCTTCTTATGTTCTTATGTTCTTATGGTACATTATTTAAACTGTTATGTTTATTTATATCATGATCTGATCACCATACTCATTATATCCCACATTAATGGGGTTATTGGGATAACAATACAAAAGGTTTGCTAGGGTAGACCCACTTCCACCCAGTCTCAGCCCCCCGAACCAAACACAGCCCCCCCGAATCAAAATCCTGGCTACGGCCCTGCCACCCGCCGTAAAAACCTGCATTAAGTAGCAAGTGATCTATGCAGCAAGGCAACAATGTAACAAGAGACTGGAGGCCTACTGCAGTCACCAAAGCATGAAATGCACAAAGGTAATCTGGAACTGCATTATATGGTCAGTGTAAACACATATAATGCTGTTTGAAATTTTATTCTATGTGTCCATATTGATATGGCAGTGCAGAACCAGTCAGAGTGGGTGGTACCTTATTCCTAGGGATGTGGAAATCTCCCTTTCGAACTTGCAACATTTTGCCAGCTCCCACCTCCATCATTTTCCCACTTCATGTTGGGCTGTGTGATTATGACCTTTTCCCCAAATAAAAATGCATACATATTATTCCTATTATTTCTAACGTAAGCATTAACTCAGTGGTGCTAAAGCTGCGAGACCCCTGGTGTTTTGGCCTACAACTCCCCGAAATCCCAGCCACTTTGAACAGCGGTTAGGATTTCCAGGAGTTGAAGGCCAAAACATCTGGGGACCCACAGGTTGAGAACCACTGCTTTAACTTATGCAGTTTACCTAGCACACTGTCCGTCTGTCCCCCTTTGAAAGAAACATATTGTGGAGAACTTTTTTTAGTTGTATGTATTTTTGGTGTTTTACACATGCTTTATTTTTTCCCCAAAATTCCTCACAAAAGCTTGAATTCTCCAAGTACATTTCTCATTTCAAAGAGTCACTACACTTGATCTTAGCCAAAAGGCCGAGAAGCGAGTGGGGAGTTGTCCTTCTCCTCTTAGGGCGCTTGTGCCCGCTTTGTGCTGGTCTGTGACCGTAATAAAGTTTTGATTGATTTCAAAGAGTCTCATTACAAGTGGAAAGACTATTTCCATTGAGATTGTTTAATTCAGCCAACTTCTTTTCCATCCCTATATGGTTTCCATTTCCATTTTCTGGAATCCAGAAAAAAGTAAATTAGGTAGGTTCTCTAAGCAAGCAGTTGAGATGCCATCAAAGCGAATCATTGGGATATACGAGACACTTACTGTAAGTTTTTATTTTCTTCAACCAGGTTTTGTTAATTCATTCTAAACCAGAAGTTTACAAATAGAGTTGGTAAAATTCTTACTGGCATCTGCAGGCCTTAAATGGTCTGTATCACATGTAAAGAAAGTCTGATGATCTTGTGCTGAAAGATTCATATCATAGTATGTCAAAGGTTCTCTTCCTGTCACCCATGTATACCTGCAGGATAATAGAAGAGTTTGATCACATACATGTATGTCGTGCTTATAATGTAAGAAATGGAAAAAGTGAGCATTGTGGATAGCCTCGGACATCTTAACTGAGCAAAGGATAAAATAGTAGCAGCTGAATCTTCATTCAAATATGATGTCTGGACAGTGTTCTTTACCACACCGGTGGGTAAATAGCTACGTTCAGGAGGTACCACATGGGACATACCGTCCTCTAGCAATTAGCACATCTTTGTTGCCTCTCTCTGTAGAATAATCATGAATATTCACATTCTTGATAAAAAGGGGCGTTTCAACACTTGAGACACCCAATTGGAAAAAAAAGCCCAGCTTAAAGTTTTCACCCTTTAATAATTAATTGGGGAAAATTTATTTGCAAAAAATACATCTGTTTTTCTGGGCAGAAACTGATTTTGGGAAGAAATTATCAGTACTGTTCAAAACACATTTACTGCAAAAAAAAAAGACAGAAAATCACACACAACCACATACAAGGTTGTATAAATATCTGTATCTGTCACAGAAAAACCATGTAATTTTCCCACATATGTTTTCCATACCTCACTCCCAACTTGTTTTTTAATAGGCGTCAGTGAATTTTGTGCAAAAAAGGTATTTTGTACAAAATATATTGAATCGCATAGGGAATAGAACTGAGGAATGCGAACATGACACCAAGAACAGGACCAAAAGAATGTTCCTCAGAACCCCAGGAGTAACATAAGGGTTCCATGAAAAATCTTTAAAGTACATGATACAGTATGAAGATTGTACTGAAATACAGTGTGCCTCTGCTTTGAAAAATAACATTTGAACCTGTGCTTCTGAATGACTTTTGGGTAGGACTGACAGACCCATCAATGGCTGGAAAGGGTATCTGAGCTCTGTTCCCTTAGTGTCAACCTATCAATGCAAATCAGGCTTTACAGCTTAAGCTTACACCAAAATCAAATTTAGGAAAAAACTGGATATTGTCCCAGATTTACGTATTCAGCTGTCGGACATAAAGTCCAATTTCAAAACTATTTTAAGTACAAAAATGAAACAATTTTATTAATCATTCTATATGTGAATTCAATATTTTTCTGTACCAAAATAATAATAATAATACCAATAATAATTTATTAACATTGTTAAAACAGCAAGATAAAACAAAACACTATTAAAATACATTTAAGAAACATACACAAGTGAAATACAGATTAAAATTTGACCTGCAGGTTAAAATTCCCAAGTTAAAACCTACTGCAAGAAAAGACGGGTCTTCAATTGTGTTTTCGATTCTGACAGTTGATTTAGCTGTCAGATCTCTTCTGGTAGATTGTTCCATAATTTTGAGGCAGCCCATGAAAAAGTCCTCTGGGTGACAGTTGCCAGGTGGGTTCTGGCTGGTTGGAGTAGCTGATCCCCCGTGTTCGGGGCGGATTGTAAGGGAGAAGACAATCCTGTAGGTAACCTGCACCCAATTCATGTAGGACTTTAAATAAAAATTTGTTGTATACAGTATTTAAAGGGATTTCCCTTTATTTCCAAATACTACTACATTATACAAAACATCTAGGCAATAGGAGTAGATGAAAGAAAGGAGACCTCTGCCAGTTCACAATGCTTAGGGACATAGTTAGGGTTCAGCACAGGGGAATCTTCTGAAGGGTTCCATGCCCGAAAAAGTTTGGAACTCACTGGTCTAATCACATGGAGTGAACATATGATCACAGCTCCTCAGTTCTTGAGGTCTACAGCAGCAATGACAAATGCACAAAAATCTTTTTTTTAAAACTATTGTATTAGCAATTCTGTATAATACTTACCGGTTATATTCAGCTCCTCTAAACAGGTTTAGTGGATTTCGCCAGACTTTGCATTCTGCCAGAATGAAAAAAGTCTTATTCAATTGCCTTCTAATTAGCATTCAATATGTTTACCCGGGAAGTACGTCAAACATTTAAACAGAAAATAGGAAGTAAACATGTATTCATTTGGGAGGCAAATTGAGGAGCTCACAAATCGTGCATAGTGTTAGTAATGTCTCAAAGAATTAAAGACTTGCTTGTGCACATATGATTTATACTGTATCTAGACCCTGATTGGCTAAAATCAGTATTATCCACATTGATGACAATGGTCATTAATGTTTTTCAGCCAGAAGTTGTTTGCAGCCTTGCTCTTTGCCATCTTTAAATTACAAATGCCAGGAGCTAAAATGCAACTGACATGGTCTACATGTGTGCTATGGGTCTACGGCCAATATTTTGCATACCAAGTCTAAATGGCTCTAAACAGCTAAAGAGTAAATGGTTCCAAATAAAAGGTAGCAGGATAATTCATATGCTAATGTCAGGTGTTCTAGTTAACTAGGCGTGTGGTTGGGTTGGACCCAACCACATTCACACTATGGTAAGCTTTTACCACTAATTTCAGGATGTCTGCTCACTGATCAACCTACTACATATGCTCTGAAATATTTTGGTCTTTGTTAACATATAATGAGGAAATATATATATTTTGGTCTGGTTATAGAAAGCAGGGAGAGATTCCTTCTCTTAACCTGTCAATGCGGTTGCATGCCTTCAAGTTATTTCAGAGTTATGGCAACCCTATTACAAGGTTTTATACGCAAGATATGCACAGAGGTGGGGTTGCCTTTGCCTTCTTCTGAGACTTATAGAGTATGACTTGACCAAGTTCCCCAATGGGCTTCCAAGTTCCCCAATGGGCTTCCAAGTTCCCCAATGGGCTGTGACCCAGCAGTGGGCCATGAGAATGAAAATCCAATCCGCAAACCTCCTTCCTCTTTATTTATTTATTTTATTTCTGCTCCTCTCTGCAGAAATAACCAGCCCTGCCCCTTTTGGTACTGATGTTGGAGAGTGGTCCCTGGTCAAAGTGGGCCCTGATTAAAAAAAGGTTGGCAACCACTGACCTAAAGGAACCCTGTTTGGGACCAGGGCCCACTGTTTAAGAAGCAGTGTTCTAATGCAATTTTTAATTTCTTTTTTTCTATAAATATTTCAAGGTACAATGTCATGCTCCCTAGTAAGATGGCCTTTTGCAAAATATATGAAGTGCCAGTAGTAATAATAATAATTAATAACTTATCTACAGTGAGTCCTTGGCCTCTCCTAGAGTTCAATTCCAGGACTCCCTCCGAATAATAAAATATGTGGGTGCTCAAGCCCCGCTATATACAATGGCATAGCAAAATGGTGTCCCTTGATAAATGGCAAAATCAAGATTTTCTTTTTGGATTTTGGGGAGTGGGGTGAATATTTCAAAGCTGTGGATGATAGAATATGTGAATGTAGAATCTTGTTGATACAGAGGGCCAACTGTATCTCCTGTACATATGAATATAACTTGATATAACAGGCACAAAACAATTCTCTTACCTGAAACACTCTGTCGATTGGAATCTGAATCTCCATTACTTGTATTTGAGTTAGTGGGAGAATTATTGTCCACCCCACCCAGCAGAGGGCGCAAGTGACTCACAGAGACTTGCTCAATGAATGATGTCCCATATTTGCGAAAATACCACCATTCAAATATCTAAAACAGAAAGAGACAAATAGAAGATACACAATTTGCTTTTCTTGATTTGTAGGCCATTTTTAACTGATCACATACAGTACATATTCATTAAAAAATATCCAAAGCTCCTCCAAAAGTGTGTCCTCTCACTCCATACTATGTTCCAGCTTGACCAGCACAACACCAGCACTGAATCAAGATTGAAATATGGGTTTGGAGGGTGTAAATCAGTACACAGGTGGCTTCACTCCATTCTGACCGATGCACTGGAAAAACTTGGTAAATGGTAGAAGATAGCTACTATTTCACACACAACACATACAACTTCACAGCAGGACCCCTTCTGGTAGAAAGAAGTGCTTGAATGGAAACCATAAGCAGATGGAGAAGAAATAGACTAAAAACAAGGCAATGAAGAGTTTCAATTGGAAAAACCATGTGTCCTCAACTAAAGAAGGAATTAAAAAGCCGTTTTTCAATATAAGACTGGGTTGTCAATTGTGTCATTGGGCAAAAACACTCCAGAGTCTTCCTTGACTAGCAGTCTAATGCTGCCACTAGGCTCTGCACGCACGCGCATGCACGCACACACACACTTCTAGTACTGCGAGGCTGCAGGGCAAAGGTAGTCTGCAAATGGCTCCATTTCCTGGCTGCAGTGTACTGAAGAGGCAGATGGTACATTAAAGTTGCTACCCTGAGAATCTGGTCTTAGTTATGCCAAACTGAGACATTGCGGGGGAGATTGCTCTATTAATGCAAAACCGCCAATGACTAGAAAGGTGGCACAGATGTCTCTTCTCCCTTTCCCTTTATCTCCTCAACACACTTATTTGTTTATTGTGCGTTTTATTGATTGATTGGATTTGATCTAATTCCCATTTTTCTCCCAAATTGAACCCAATGATGCAAGATTGAAAGGGTTTGGCTCTGACCCAAAGGAGGCTTCTCATCGCTGCCAAGTGCAATCTGACACAATGAAAGGCAGTCCTCCAATACATGAATAAAAGTGGTGTGTGCGTACACTATTGCTGTTGTTTTGTTTTTGGAAAATTGCTCAGGGGAAATATTTCATAGACAAGGAACCCAGCAAACTAGTGAGCAAACCATGGTTCCCATAGCAAAACACTTGTACTGTCTTTCTAAGACCTGAGCATTAATTACAGGAATCTCCAGGTAACGCCAAGATGGGGTAAATAAGCCACTAGTTATATTGGTTAGAACAGTGTTTCCCAACCTTTTTTGAGCTGCGGCACACTTTTAACATGACACAAAATGACACTCTAACACAGTAAAGAACGGCTGGGAGATGGTGGCCTGCTGGGAGCAGCTGCTGGGAGTGCCGCAGCCATACTCTGCCCCGCCCCCTCCCCCCGGCTTCAGCTATCCCACAGCTTCTCCAGCCTTGAGGGGCAATGCCAAGCCAGTGGTGGCAGAGCCAGCACAATGCTGGCTTGGCATTGCCCCCTCAAGGCTGGAGCAGCTGCTGGGAGTGCCGAAGCCAGGGGAGGGGCGGAGCCAGGCCGTGCCATGCCCCTCCCCCCAGCTTCAGCTATCCCACAGAGGAGCTTGAGCGGTGGATGGGCTTCAGTGGCTGAGGCTCCTCCTCCGCGCGGCGAGCGAGTGAGGGGCAAGAGTCATGGCGGGAGTCATGGTGGATTGGAGGCTGGCTGAGGAAACAGCCGAAGGAGGAGGCGACGCCCCGGGCCCTTCTTCCTTTTCTTCACCGTCGCTCGGCCCTTCCTCCTCCTCCCCCAAGCAGCAGGAGTTTGGCAGGAGGAGGGGGGAAGGAAGGGGGGCAGAGAGCTTTTCTCGCGGCACAGCAGGTCAGTCACGGCACACTAGTGTGCCGCATCACAGCGGTTGAGAAACACTGGGTTAGAACATTGAGAACTGTACTCAATCACTTTCAGAAGGACCAACCATCTTCTACATATTATGGATAACATCTACAAACAATATCCCTGAGGACAGGGGTTCTTAACTTTTGTGTTCCACTGACCTCTTTGCTAGTCAGGTGAAAACCACAGACCCCTACTCAGAATGTAGCATCAGAAAGTTTTATGACACTCAACATCGGCATGTCTTTAAATTAAATGTTAGGCTTATTCAAAATTACTCTTTTCAACTATCCCTCAACTTCAATACCTGATACTTAACACATTTATTCAAACAGTCGTTTTCAGCAAGTATTTAGAAATTTTATTAACATAATACAAATTTAATACTACTGTAATTCATTGTTATATTAAAAAGTGAAGGAAATGCTAGATTTCAGTTAGAGGTCAGAGAAAATAAAAAAAATGATTTTTTTCAAATCCTTCCACAAACCCCAGGAGGGTCCATGGACCCCTGGTTAAGAAACCCTCCCTTAAGGATATGTAGTGTGGAGCTGTCACAGATCTTCATACTTATCTGACCCTTATCAGTGAAGCATAAGTAAACTTACATGGCAGTTTATATCACATCAGAGAGCAAAAAATAACATCACAGTGTCAACAGCAGCACCACCAATGCAGTTGTCCTAGTTATACCTTGGCATCAGCACTGGGAACCTTTGGACTCAAGACTTTTTTTGCTAAATCTCTTAGGATATTCAGCTTAATCAATCAAGACTCAAGCTCTACCTTAACTACACTAGGGATTGGAGAAATGTTCTAATGAAACACTTTTAATTGAATCAACCTAAGCTACACTTCCTACAGCAATATGCAGGTTAGAAAACCTCTGCTTTGAAATGCATCCATGCTCTCAGGAGAAAGCCATACACAAAAATGCTTATACTGTGGAAACTTGTGTAGAATGCATTTGCTTTTTCTCATTCTTTAAAAAAAATTGCAAACTGATGCAGAAATTGAGTGGAATAATCCAGTGTAAGGATATGCATGAACAGAGAAATGCAATAATTTAAATAATGCAGAACTGTCACGATCACGGACTTACCGGCCCCTTAATCACACACACAGAGACGTACTGAAGGCTAACTACTTTATTGAGTAAATACAGTTCAAAGATAATGTCCAATAATGATGAAAAGGCAATCCAAAAGGTTAGAAGTATCAATGTCCAAAAGAACTTAGCAATAGGCCAAAAGCTTAGCAAGGCACCACAATGCTGTGGCCAGGAACAAGACAAGGCTTCCCAAAGCTTTGGGACAGGAACAGGGGCAAGGCTTGATGACCACTAGCTATCCAGCTCGTGATCCCAACTCCGTCTCACGCCTATCCAGTAGCGACGTGGCCGGAGAACTGAGGATGCGTTCCCACGGATCCTATACTTAATCCTTCGGCCGAGGCCCCCCGACGCTCTAGGCTTCTTTGTCTCCAATTTCCGCTCACGGACCTCGGTCGGTCTAGGACCCTAGACCAAGCCCTCCTAGTAGACTCAATGTCCCGTCTCCTATCGAAAGTTCGACCTTGCCTCTCAGCAGCTGTGTCGCTATCTTCCTGAGAACTTTCCTCCCTAGCACTTTCCCACTCGGCTTCGTCCATGTTTTCACTTTCAAGCTCTTGGGAATTCCTCCCCCCGGGGTGTTCATAACTCCCTTCGCTGCTTCCCATCTCCACCTGGTGATCGGAATCTATGCTAGGCCCAAACATCATCTCATCCCATGCCAAGCTCTCTGTGGGCGAACAAGGCCCATCCGAAGGGCCCTGTGCTTCACCCCAGTCATCTAGCTCATCCTCTGAATCCACATCTGCTGCTGCAGGCCCTAATGCTAATGGAACCCCAGGACCAATTCCCTGCCCTCCAGGCACAAACGAGAACTGCTGTGCTACAAGAACTGAAACAGATCGGAAAAAGTGGATTCATCCATTCTCCACTCTATACTCCCCAAAATGTATGAAATCATTATTTTTAATAATAATAATAATATTTTATTGACTAGCCCTTAGGCCATATCACAATACTAAACCAAACAAGCCTTGATAAGACTTGATTGCACTCTATGTAGTAAGTTAAAATAAGACACTTATAACAATAACGAGACTTGAATTATACTATTGGTTGATGGTTTTGATGATAGCTATATATATTATTATAATGTTGTTTTTATGTTGTTTTTATTGATGTTATGCATTTTAATGTGTTACGTTTTAACTCTGTTGATTGGGCTTGGCCTCATGTAAACCGCCTGAGTCCCTTCGGGTAGATGGAGGCGGGGTATAAAATAAAGTTATTATTATTATTATTACAGTAAATAAATGTGGTAAAACTGAATATATACATCCATTATTTTTACTTAATTATTCAACCTGATTAAAGTTATTAAATATTTTAGAATATATCCAATCCGTTTTAGATTTATAAATATATTAAAATAAATACAAAACACATAAAACAAAATTAACGATATGATGTTTGACCAAGAAGTAAATTATCCATTAAAACAAAGCAAAATAAAAATAGAAAATAGACTACCTTATTTCCCACCTGGCTTGTTACCATTGTAGCATTCTTAATTCTCTATAATAGCACACTGTCACAATGCAGGGTCTCGGCCCAGCCCCTTAATCACACACACAGAGACGGTAATCAGCTAACTATTTATTGAATAATAAAAACAGGTGAAAAGGGTAATTGTCCATAAAAGTATCAAAGAGTTCAATCAAAATGGTAAAGCGTTCTTAGATATATCCAAAGGCAAAAAGCTTGGCAAAAGTTCCGCCAAAGCAATGCGGATCAAAGCAGACTTGGCAATTCAAACAAGGCAAAGTTCAAGGAATCAAGGCCCAAGAAAACTTCTTGGCAAGACACGAGCCCAAATCCTGGCTCCGTGGATCTTCACTCGCTTCACTCCCTTCAAATCAGAAGTGGCCGAGCAACTGAGGATCCGTTCCCACGGATCCTATACTTAATTCCCTTGGTGAGACCCCCGATGCTCTAGGCTTCGGCGCCAATCCGTACTACGGGACCTAACGCTCCTTTGGCGCTCTAGGCTCCGGTGCCATTCCCTCCTACTGGACTCAATGCTCCGTCTCCTATCAAAGCTCCGTCCTTGCCCCCCAGCACCTGGGTCGCTATCTTCGTGAGAGCCAGACTCCCTTTCAGCTTCCATGGGCTCATCCCCCGCTATCTCCCTGACCCTTTCTTGCGAACCGAAACCACCTGGTCTCTCATACTGATTGTCTGAATCAGCACTTTCAGTGTCAGCCTGACTTTCCCAGCTTTCATACCCATCGGGCCAGCCATCATCCCATTCCAAGCTCTCTGTGGGAGATGAAGGCCCAGCTACCTCATCATTCCCTTCATCTATCTCCCCATCAGCCGCAATTGGCCCTAATGCAAGCGGGACCCCCGGGGCCGCCCCCTGCCCCCCAGGCACGAATGAGAATGGGGTTGCTACACACACAATCCATAAATTAAATATGTGGTTGTTTCTTTACAATTCTAGTTTAGCATCATTGGTACCATCATCTGCACATGAAATGAAAGACGTTCAAATGATCATACACTGATTTCCCTTAATCTTGCTTTATGAAAGGCTCAGTTAATCTGATTCATGATGACAAGACTGGGGTTTTTTTTTGAAGGCTGCTGTTTCACTGTCAGAATTGTTGATGCCTTTAAAAAAAAAGAAAAAATATTCTCTCAGGAGTAGAAATGTTGCTTGCAAGCCTCTTTTGTTCAGACTTGCAAGGAAATTTCTCTAAAGATTAATCATGTGGCTTGAGGTGCAATCATTTCAAGGAATACCCAAGACACATTAATTAAGTAAGTAATGATTCCTCTGTTGCTTGAAAGCAGCAATGTGGCAAGGACGGTCTCCAAACTGCTTTGGGACACATTGTTATTATTCAGAGATCTCTTTAGGGAGAGGGACCAAAGATTGCTTGGAGATCCAGTGAAAACAAAGACGTTTTAAAAATTGTTATTCAGTTCTGCTGAGAGTTTAGTATAATGAGTCCCTGGTCTTTGGTGAATGGGGATACCTCTTTGGGTAGTTATTAAATAAGGTGAGCGTCAACAGGGAATTAAACATAAAAATTGGCAAAAAGGCCCGATGACATCACAGACAACAAAAATATATAACAAGGTCTGGAAAGAAGCAAAGTTAGCCCAGTGCTGAACTCAGATGGTTTCAGACTCTGGTCTTACAGGGTCACCTATTTTAAAATTGGGGAACATTGCTTAAGGCAAAAATGTGAAAAGTTGTTCTCTGCTGCACCCGAAAGACTTTCTATCTATTATGTCGAGTAGGCCATGAACTTTTGCCCCAAACTCTTGCCCTGATCATACACTTAGCTGTAATCAAAAAATTCAGGAACAAAGGCCTAGATCAGTATTTCCCAACCAGTGTGCCGGAGCACACTAGTGTGCCGTGAGCGATCATCAGGTGTGCCGTGGGAAATTGGAACCTCCAATACCCTTTCTTCCCCCTCCTGCTGAACACTTTTTCTTCTCCACTCGGACTCCCTTCTTCCCAGCCTCGCTCTGCTCGCTTTGTCTCGCTTTGCTAACGCTGCCGCCATTTTGATCCGAGGGGGCAGCGTGTGTTCAGGAGGGGAAGGGGGAGGGAGGAAGACATGGGGCAAGTCTGTGCAGTAGCGTCCGCACTGGTCACGTCTTCCTCCCTCTCCCCTCCCCTCCTGAAGAAGGGAGCCCGAAACAGGCCCAGGTTTCACACTGAGTGTATAAATACATTTAAAAACATATTAACTATATGTATTAGAGCAGTGCTGTTCAACTTCTACTGGACCTAGGGCCGGACTTCCAGTCACTGAAGACCTGGGGGGCCGCTCTGCCCCGCCCCCGCCCCCGCCCCAGGCCCCGCCCCCACCCCAAGCCCCGCCCCCGGTCCCTCCTCCTAAAGTGTCACGCCAGCCTCAGAAGCGGCGATTTGCTCTGAGGCTGGCGTGACTCCTTTAGGAGGTAAGGCAAAGCCTAGGGGAGCCCTCGATGGCTTCACCTTCCCTCCTAGTGTCACGCCAGCCCCCTCCCCTGTTCTGCCTCTTCCACCGGCGCCCTGATCAGGGCGCCGGTGGGAGAGACAGAACGGAGAGCCCCGATGCCTGAAGAGGAGGAAAGCAAGCCCTTGCCTTCCTCCTCTTTAGGCACGCCCCCTCCCCTGTTCTGCCTCTTCCACCGGCGCAATGATCAGGGCGCCGGTGGGAGAGACAGAACGGAGAAGCCCCGTGCCTGAAGAGGAGGAAAGCAAGCCCTTGCCTTCCTCCTCTTTAGGCACGCCCCCTCCCCTGTTCTGCCTCTTCCACGGCACCCTGATCAGGGCGCCGGTGGGAGAGACAGAACGAGAAGCCTCGTGCCTGAAGAGGAGGAAAGCAAGCCCTTGCCTTCCTCCTCTTTAGGCACCTCCCCTGTTCTGCCTCTTCCACCGGCGCAATGATCAGGGCGCCGGTGGGAGAGACAGAACGGAGAAGCCCCGTGCCTGAAGAGGAGGAAAGCAAGCCCTTGCCTTCCTCCTCTTTAGGCACGCCCCCTCCCCTGTTCTGCCTCTTCCACCGGCACCCTGATCAGGGCGCCGGTGGGAGAGACAGAACGGAGAAGCCCCGTGCCTGAAGAGGAGGAAAGCAAGCCCTTGCCTTCCTCCTCTTTAGGCACGCCCCCTCCCCTGTTCTGCCTCTTCCACCGGCACCCTGATCAGGGCGCCGGTGGGAGAGACAGAACGGAGAAGCCGTGCCTAAAGAGGAGGAAAGCAAGCGCTTGCCTTCCTCCTCTTTAGGCACGCCCCTCCCCTGTTCTGCCTCTTCCACCGGCACCCTGATCAGGGCGCCGGTGGGAGAGACAGAACGGAGAAGCCTCGATGCCTGAAGAGGAGGAAAGCAAGCCCTTGCCTTCCTCCTCTTTAGGCACGCCCCTCCCCTGTTCTGCCTCTTCCACCGGCACCCTGATCAGGGCGCGGTGGGAGAGACAGAACGGAGAAGCCTCGTGCCTGAAGAGGAGGAAAGCAAGCGCTTGCCTTCCTCCTCTTTAGGCACGCCCCTCCCTTGTTCTGCCTCTTCCACCGGCACCCTGATCAGGGGCGCGGTGGGAGAGGCAGAACGGAGGCTCGTGCCTAAAGAGGAGGAAGGCAAACACTTGCCTTCCTCCTCTTTAGGCACGCCTCCTCTCTACCTGGCTCCTCCTCCCTGCACCGCCCCTTGTCTCGAACTCGCAGCGGCGGCACGGAGAGAAGTACAGAGGTGGCGGTGCAGGGAGGAGGAGCTGGCTCACTTCCTCCTCCCTGCCCCGCCTCCCCCCCGGCCGCCATTTTTAATTTTTTTTAAATTTTTTTAAAAAAAATGCCGGCCAGAGGCATAGCTGGGGCCGGAGCCAACAGGCTGGGGGGCCGTGTACGGCCCCAGGGCCGCCAGTTGGACAGCCCTGTATTAGAGTGTCATTTTGTGTCATTTTGGTTGGTGGTGTGCCCCAGGATTTTGTAAATGTAAAAAATGTGCCGCAGCTCAAAAAAAGGTTGAAAAACACTGGCCTAGATTAAGCTGGGATACACTGAATTTCTCATTCTTTCCCCAAAGACAGCAAGGAGTCTTTACCTATTAGGTCATCCTTGATACCAGTTAAGGCAGTGGTTCTCAACTTCTGGGTCCCCAGATATTTTGGCCTTCAGCTCTCAGAAATCCTAACAGCTGGTAAACTGGCTGGGATTTCTGGGAGTTTTAGGATGAAACACCTGGGGTCCCACAAATTGAGAACCACTGTATTAAGGTATGATTCTAGGTAGATTCTGTATCAATGAGATGGTAAAACCCTATACCATAACATTACCCCTCTATTTTAAAACTTGGTTCCTTTGAAAGAAAACAGCTCACAAGAAAATTGTTTTCATTTGAAAATATTAAAAAGTCTGGTGTGGTTAGATAATGTGAGTTGGGAAAAGAGGACAAACTGAGCACCTCCAGAAGGGTAGAAGAATGGCTGTCCTTATTATCAGGTAGTGGGTGTGTATATGTAAAAAAAACTTTGCAAATACATGTCAATTCTAATCTATATGTTTGATTAATCAAACAGCAATAAAGGTTGAAATGTCTGATGGTACCATTTTCAAGGATGACCATAGATGGCTAAAATTTGTTTCTAATCTATGGCAAACCAAGTCACATGGATTTCCTTGGCAAGGTATATTCAGAGATTGTTGGTCTTTATCTTCCTTTACCACTGAGCAGGTGTGATTTGCCAGGGTCACCCAGTGGGTTTCCATGGCCATATGGGGATTTGAACCCTGGGATCCAGAGTCTAAGATCCACCTCGGAGTTTATGATCATCAGGGGAGGCCCTGCTCTCGATCCCGCTACCCTCGCAAGCATGGTTGGTGAGGACGAGGGACATGGCCTTCTCGGTGGTGGCCCTCCGCCTATGGAACACATTCCTCAGTGAAATTAGGGTGACTCCCTCACTCCTTTCCTTTAGAAAAAAGGTCAAAACATGGCTCTGGGACCAAGCATTTGGGCAGGTGACCGAGCAGTAACAGCAATTGTCCAATAAGAATGAACCATGAATAGACATCGGACTGGAACTCTGGACTGTGATTTAGATTTGTGATTTGGACTTGGTGCTGTTTTAAGGTTTCAATTTTAAAAAAATGTTTTATTTTTAATATTTTAAAATATATTTCTAATCCTGTTGTTCACCTAATTGTCGATTTGTTTTATAATGTGATTGATGTTATTGTCGGCATCTAATAGCTGCCATTTGTAAGCCGCCCTGAGTCCCCCCCCCCCCCCCTTGGGGGTTGAGAAGGACAGGATAGAAATGTTTGAAATCAATAATAAATAGATGCTCAAACTATACCACACTGGCTCTCCAAAATACTAGCTTCTCAATTAAACATAAAAAGATAGAATTGTGTTGAAAAACACATTTAATTCCAATAGCACTTAAATACATTTCCTTTTGTTAAGCAAGGAAAGACAAAGACAAAGTCCACCACACTTCTAATAACCTTAAAGTGGACTTCAGTTTTCAAAAATCTCATTTTGAAACAAGTGTACAAAAACATAGGTTGGATTGCCTCCTTTTAAAAAAAAAATGTTTCTACACACTTAAGCCTATATGAAAACTAACTTTTCTATGTAAGTTCAAGTACCAATGGCCTTTCAATATATAGGGAGTATCATCACTATGAATATAGGGAGTTTCCTCATTATGTATCTTTATGAGCTTTTGAGGAGTATAATGGGACAGATAAAGAGTTGCAAGGTTGTTAATACAGTCCTTTAAATAGTTATAGTTGCACAATTGTATGTCAGATTTTCATGTTCCTGGCCATGCCTCCAAAATATGCATTAGTTTTAATGTTCCTTATATAATGCCCAAATTTATTTATTTATTTATTTATTTATTTATTATTCGGGCTTCTATGCCACCGACTCCCTGAGGCTCGCGGCGGCTTACAGGAGCCGAAGGGCACAGTAAAATACAGGCAATAAGCAGTTAAAAACAATTAAAAACAACAGCAGTACAGTAATTAATAACACAGTTAAAACAATGAACAGCACATCATCCTCAGAAGAACGAATAGATGGCGGGGCATGGGCAGGACTTACTCACCAAAGGCCTGCTTAAACAGGTATGTTTTACAGGCCCGTCTAAACGGGAGCAAGTCCTTCATAGCCCGAGTTCCGGCCGGGAGGGCGTTCCACAGCGTAAGTGCTATGACAGAGAATGCCCTCCGGCGGGTAGCAGTCAGCCTTGCGAGTTTAGCTGAAGGTATCTCCAGGAGATTGGAGTCCTCAGACCGAAGTGATCTCGGAGGGCAATATGGGGTGAGACGGTCCCTCAAATACGCTGGCCCCAGGCCGTGTAAGGCCTTAAAGGTGAGGACCAACACTTTGAAGGTGATCCGGTGCTCAATTGGCAGCCAGTGCAGATCCTGCACAACAGGTGTTATGTGGCGCCAGCTGGCGTGCCAGACAGGAACCGGGCGGCAGTGTTCTGCACTAGCCTGAGCTTCCGGGTCACTGACAGAGGAAGGCCAACGTGAGCGCGTTGCAGTAATCCAGCCTTGAGATGACTGTGGCTTGGATCACCGTGGCCAGATCGTTCCGGGAGAGATAGGGGGCCAGCCTCCTTGCCTGTCGCAGATGAAAAAAAGCGATCTTGCTGACCGCAGAGACCTGGGCCTCCATGGTCAGCTGGGAGTCCAAATGGACCCCCAGGCTCTTTACCGAAGGCGATGGGCATAACACCGCACCGTCCAGGCTCGGAAGCTGGACATTAACATCACCCGGGCGACCCAGCCACAAGATCTCCGTCTTCGCCGGATTCACCCCTCAACCTACTGGCTCGCAGCCATCCAGTAATGGCTTCGAGGCAGTGTTGGAAATTATCGGGGACAGAACCCGGCCTGCCCTCCATCCTCAGAATGAGCTGGGTGTCGTCAGCGTACTGGTGACACTCCAGCCCATAACTCCGCACCAGCTGTGCAAGCGGCTGCATGTAGATGTTAAATAACAGAGGGAGAGAGAATGGCCCCTGGGGGACCCTACAGAGTAGTGGGGAGCCCTCGGAGACCACCTCGCCCTCCTCACACGCTGAGACCGCTGTTGGAGGAAGGAGGTCAGCCATTTAAGGGCTGTCCCCTCACTCCAGCCACGGCCAGGCGGTGGATCAATAGATTGTGGTCGACCGTGTCAAACGCTGCCGTGAGGTCCAATAACACGAGCAGCGCAGACCCGCCTTGGTCGAGCTGGCAGCGGAGTTGGTCTGTGATGGAGACCAGAACCGTCTCCGTCCCGTGCCCCGAACGGAAGCCGGACTGGAAGGGGTCTAGCCATGTTGCAAGTCTTATGAGTTTGCAGTTAGAAGGTATTTGAAAGCCATGGTACACAGATAGGCAGACATCTTTACTTAAATTTTGGAAAGGAAATGTAAAGGACCAGAATGAGATAGATGTATTATGGAAACTGGCACACTTATATATTTTAGTAGATACTATCAAAATATTATTATATTCATATTTTGAATATGATTATTATTTATCAGCATCTTGATTTTGATAGAGCCTATGCTTAGAAAAAAGAACACTGATTACTTTATCGTTTAGGAAGTTGTTATTTATATGTATCGTTCTGTCCCATCTTCCAACATATAAAATGATCCCAAAAATAAACAAATTGTTCTTATTAACCACAAAATATGATGGAATCATTTTGGTACAGGCATATTATATTTTCTGTATTCATCATGTGCTTGGAACAGTATTGTGAGATATAGTCAATGCAATGAGAAAGTAATAACCTTTACCAAGCAAATATAGGGGGATTTATTGAAGGTACTTCCATAACTAAGACTACCCTCTTTCCTTGGAAATCTTACCACAGCTGTACTGCTGTGTTAGGGGAAATAGGACTGTAACCATAATCCATAGTCTATTGTGCAAAGCACTTTCTTCATTCTCCACTTCCTTCCACAAAAGTCCTTTGTCCAATTCTGCCCAAGGCTGCTTCTGTTTAAGCACAGGGAGAGAAGCTGGCTCTCAGCACAACGTACCCCTTGTACTGCCAACGTGGAAAGCCTAGGGCTTACTCAGTACTACAGTCTAACAGGCATGTCACAGAGTAACATAGGACTGGACTGTTAGAAAAGTAAATAGCTGTCACAGATAATTGCAGAGACAGTGCATTGCTACATGTGCTTAAGAAACGCATGCACAAAGTACACTCTGAGCATAATATCTTCATTACTGATTGTAATGATAAGAATTTTAATAAGGATTAAATCTGAACAACAATGTATCTTTTTTGCACTTCAACTACATATGCGTCAGAACAGTTCACTGGAACTTCAATATGATGCAGTCCTAAGTATTTGGTTCTTTTGTTCTCTTTCCAGCAAAATGGTTCATAAATGGATGCAATGACATCAACCTTTAGATCTCTCAATTGTGTTATATTTCCAATGGTCAGCATCTGTTTCATGAAGGCACAAAAGTGGTTTATAAGAGACGATGACCTTAAAAGATTAGAAAGAGAATACTGAAAAGCGTGGAATCGTTCTCTGTGAGATTGGGGAGTCCAGGAATATTACATCACAAGTCAATGAATTAACAACATTCAAATGTATCCGCAGCATTTTAATGCACAACAGAGCAGGCATGTAGCCGGGAAGGGGGGGGGGCTTGAGGGGCTTCAGACCCCCCCAAATTCTCAGGGTGGTCCGCGGGAAGGCCTTACTGGTACATTATTTAAACTGTTATGTTTATTCATATCATGATCTGATCACCATGCTCAATATATCCCATATGCATGGGGGTATTGGGATAACGATATAAAAGGTTTACTAGGGTAGACGCTCTCTCACTCAGACTCAGCCCCCCCCCCCTTGAATCAAGCTCACCCCACCCAACTCTCTTCCAACTCTATGATTCTATGAAAGTTGTTATCAAATTACTGTCCAAATTACAGTCTAAAGTAAATTAAGGACTCAAAATATATAAAATATTTTGGCTTTGCTGAGCCTACTGAGCAGAAAAGCAATGATAGAAAATAAATTTGTTATCTGTGCAAGAACAGCAGCAAATGTAACTTTGATGACTGCTAAGAAATGTTTTAAGATAAATATAACAACATTATAATCAGTGGTATCGTTAAAGGGATGCAGGGGATGCTAACTGCACTAAGTGACACCATCAGTTACTAACATCAAAATACTATCTTTAAATATTTTGTGCCATGTTGCATAAATTTCTTTACTTAGATCTAACCACAAAAACATTTTTCATAAACACAGTCTTCAATACCTTCTAGACAAAAACTTTATGTGAATTTACTTTTTTGAACTTTCTAATGTGCATGTGCTCTAGTCAGAGATGTCGTTATTACCCCATTACAATCACACTTCATCACACATGGTTTCATCTGGACATGTTAAAAACACGTTTTCATTGCTCTTATTTTTTAATAGTTACTGATTTTGTCAGATGTTCTGGTATTTTAGCTACAATAATGTAGTATGGTATGGGAGAAGGTCAATAAGAGCGACAACATGAGTTAATGTTCAGGTGATACCAACCCTAGTGACACTACTGGCTACAAAGTACTTTAAAAAACTTTTTTAAAACCCCAGAAAATAAAATACAGGCAACTTTCTTGTTGGAGCTTCTCATCTTTCCTCACTTTTGGAACTGGTAGAGAAGGAAATTTGCAGGAGGAGATACAGACATTAAGGAAAATGAATGGAAGTTAAAGATACTACAACCATGAAGGAAAGGGAATTGGGGAAAAGATAGACATGAAGAAAATGGAATGGGGAAGGGAGAAAGACATGAAGGAAAGGAAACAAGGGAGGAGCGAGGCCTGTTCGTAACCAGCCGTCATACGGAAGTCGGATGTTCATAACTGGGGGATTGCCTGTAAGAAAACTGCACAACCTAAAATACAGTGAAACTATGGTGTGATGTGTAGAGCAAAGTGACAGCATCGTCTTCTCCTAGGCTAGCTGTCTGGTGACCTGGCTTCCCTGTTATTTTGCAGCACTGTGTGGCACTCAAGGAGAGGGAGAGGTAGCCAATGTGTTTGAACCACAGTTTAGACTCACTGGTTGGCTAGGCCTGACTAGAGTACCCCAATGTAATTTCCACTCTGGTTGAACATTTGGGGTAATTATGCAGAAACCTACTTGAGTTCCAGTTTGTTGCCTGAATGTCATCCTACTCTCCCACAGTTGCAATCTTCTTGTACTGCAATACTATTAGCAATTTTGTCGGTGTGGGCCCCTATCAGGTTATTCTTCTTTGTCACAACCTATGGTGGTGCTTTGGCATGGGTCCTGAATCCGGGAGGTATATTTCCATGGTATCCGAGAAATGATCCCTCTAATGGCAAAGGCATCATGCATGTTGGCAGGAGCCTGTATGATTCCTCACCTATTATTCTAGTGGCTCTGGGAATAGGCTGGAGGGTCAGTATAATCTATCAACAGGCGGGTTGGTAAATGATCAGATTCGGATCCATGCAGGCACCATCCAAATTTTACAGCTGTAACCAATAAAGTTGTGGACTATCTTTTTCAAATTCATGTGTTTTTTGTGGAGCGGACTCCCACTTGTGCCCAAAAATGTCAATACAAGACAAGTTTCCTTTACAGCCAAAGTAATACAGAGAGAGCTTTCTGGGAATAAACATTTGTCACAATATGCTACATTAACTGCAGTCCAAGTTGCACTTTTGCAATTCATTGTGATAAATGAATGCCCATTTTGTTTTGTTTTTTTTAAATTACAGTACTTTGGAGAAAAGCCTTCCCTCCTCAGATGCTCTACAAGGTGTAAAATAATAAATCTTGTGAAATGCCACCACTAATAGGATCTGGGCAATAAGCAGTGTAATGCAACTGTCAAAAATTATGACTTTGGAAATAATGAAAATGAACTTCATGTATTAGCAATAATAAATTTCAAATGCAAAGTATAATTTACAGCTTTTGCTAGTATAGGACCTTGTGTGGGAGGAACATTAAGCATGTTCACTGGAATTCATCCACATGCAATAGACACTAAATAAATAAAAAAAATATGAAGGGTTCAGAACTTACACATTTAAGAGTTCTCTCAAACTACATCTGATCTCGGATATTTTGTTCAATATAGCAATCACATATCATTGCTAGGGTAGCGAGCCTTCTGATGGTTTTACATCCATGGAGCTGTACTATAAGCTATACAATACAACACCAAAGCTGACTGGGGAAGGTGGGAGTTTTTGGAAAGGGATAAGAACTTGCACCGGGAATGTGGCGCAGCTGGCTAAGTGTCAGCTGCATAAGATCTCTCTGACCAGTAGGTCATGAGTTCAAGACCTGCCGGATCGAGGTGGGTGCTTGACCTTTAAGTGTAGCCTGCTGTCCACCTTTGCAGCCCGAAAGACAATTGCATCTGTCAAGTAGGAGATAAAGGTACCACATTAAGTGGGGAGGCAAATTTTGACTGAATTATGAGGCCATTAAAGAACTCCAGGAACGCTGAGGAATGTGGAAGGAACAACAAGGGACGCTGGGAACACTGAGAGATGAGGAGTGCGTCAGCTCCCCCTGGTGGCCAGAGTTTGCCTCTGTTCGTCTATATGTGTGTATGTGAAAACGATAGGGATTGTCTGCTAAGTATGTGTACCTGTAATCCGCTCTGAGTCCCCTTCAGGGTGAGAAGAGCGGAATATAAATAATGTAAATAAATAAATAAATAAATAAGAAATAAGAACTTGGGGATGTAGATTGGAATGAGATTTTTGAGGCCGATGGATAATCTGAATGCCAAATAGAGAGTGTTTTAAGATGGTTGTCAGTGATGGTAAATTTTTTCTTGGCTAAGCTTCTTAAGTTTTGCAGCGACCAACCTGTCCTTCTTGTATGTTCTATTGTACACCACTGACCTTTGTCTTTCATGAGGTTTGGTAAGCATCAGATCTTTGAAATGTTATCTTTTTTGACTAAAGCTGCCAGAATATTCCAAGCAGCATGCTCACTGGTTAGCAATTCTAGGAGTAAAAGTAACTTTTAAAGGTTCCGGTTGATGATCTAAATTAAACGCAATCACAATCTAGCAAAAGCTATGGATTGCTAACAGACCCCAAATGGAAATTTAAGTGCATGCCTAACTCTCGTCTACTGAGATTAATAGGGCTATGAAGTGCCTGGTCAATACCTTTTATGATTAAAACCCAGCCTGTTGTTTCAAGATACAAACTGTATCCAGTACACTCCAAAGTGAATGATTAGGGAAGCATCAAAACGGACTAGACAAACTAACAGAGCATCATGATAATGCTGCTCCAAGAAAAAGAGAAGTAGTTACTAAAGTTTATTATGCAAAACACAGGAAAAGATGTGACGCTGGGTACAGCATTTCACCATTCTCCCTGTTTAATAATATATATGGAATGTTCAGTTGAGACAGAATTTTTAAAACATAACTTCAAGCTTTTGGAAAAGACTTACCAGGAGGTTATATATTTTCGCTAATTAACACAACCATTCCCAACGGGAGATATATACATAATATACCCCCTGTCAAGAAACAGTATGCAGCACAGACGTTGTATTCCAATATGAAAACACACAGAAAATACAAACTATAATTCCATACAAACTCACCCATAAGTAAGCATCACTGAGCTCAATAATTATTTCAAAATATATATAGAACTATAATCTATTATGCAGATAAACAGAATTTAAAATTATTTATTGATTTAGAGCTTTGATGCATCAAAGGACCCAATATATTTATTCATAAACTTGGATGTAAAGGCTATAAATTTAAGTTTGCATTTATTTTGCAAAATTATGGTTTACTAAGACCATAAATATGGAAAAACCTAAGAAAGTCTTCCTCAGGAAAAAAATGTTTCCCTTTGAGATCTAAGAGGTTCAGTTTCTGGGCTATCAGCCAGCCTGCCATGGGGCACTCAACAGTTTCTTCTTTGAGCCCATCAAGCTTTGAACTTCTCCAGTTTGCCTGAGAGGGCAAGAATGATATAACAGTTTGAACACTGAACTATGTATCTATGAGACCAAGGTTAAAATCCATGCTTAATCATAGAAAACAACTGGGTGATCTTGGACAAATATTAAAGAAAGGCAAAGACACCCCCCACCCCCACCTGAACAAATATTGTCGAGAAAAAACAGCCATGTCTGCTTCAGGACTGAGGCAAATCAGAAACTACCTGACGGAACACAAGAAGGACTACAAGAAAGGGAAATCTGCCTGGAAGTCATGCACCTAACTTAAGACAGTCTAAGGCAGTGGTTCTCAACTTGTGTGTCCCCAGATGTTTTGGCCTTCAACTTCCAGAAATCCTTATAGCTAGTAAACTGGCTGGGATTTCTGGGAATTGTAGGCCAAAACACCTAGGGACCCACAGGTTGAGAGCCACTGGTTTAAGTCATAATATATACACTATACTTCATACTAGGCTGCCTAAGCTTGATATTAGCAGCCAGCAGCAGGTTACTATGCCTATCAGCCCAGACTCAGTTAAGCAAACATTTAGATATGAAGTAGAAATATACCGATTAATCTAAGGATTTAAAAATGTGATGTTTTTAAAACTACACCTCTCACAATCCCCCAGAGAAGCCGATACCCCTTCAAAATAACTTTCCCAAGATCTGAGTGATAAATACTACAGAAGAAGGGGAGAAGAAGGGGAAGCATCAGACAGGTTTGTTCACAGGGAAATTACAGTGAGGAAACAGCAGTAGGCTGGAGACTACAGCAATGTCAATGGTAGAATCATAGGGAGTCTGACTAAACACAGGCTATAACTCACTCAAAACCTATGCCATGGATTTAGCAGTGAAACTGTCTTGAATGATTAGAATCTTTATGCTCTACCCCACAAGAAAAGTAGATAAACCACTTGGAATCCCACTCAAGAATTTGCACAATACTTTGAGGATAAGATCACTTGGATCTGCTCTTTCGATATAACCTTGGCCTTCCCTTATCCTGTTTATGGATATGTTTCAATTTGTGCAACCTAAGGATGAAGAAAGGTTTACTGGGAAAAACCACCATGTGCATGCTGGACCCATGCCTTAGAATCAGCACAGTGGGCCTGGTGGACTGGGTAAGGGAAGTGAATGCATCTCTATTATATCATTTATTTAAAACTTTTATATTCCGATCTTCTCACCTCCGTAGAGGGACTCATCTTGCTCCGTAGAGGCTTTCATCTTGCTTATAAGAGGCTACGGTGTGGTCAATATTGACCTCACCTGGATGTGAACACATTGTAGAAGTATGGGCCAGACTCCAATGAACCTTTTAGGGGGCAAGGTTGTAGAATATGTGCTGACTTCCTGGACGTGATGGATTATCTAGATCACTGATTCCCAACCTTTGGTCCTCCAGGTTTTTTGGAGTTTTGCTGTCACAATTCCTAAGAGTTGGCAAGATGGCTGAGATTTCTCGGAGTTGAAGTCCAAAACACTTGAAGGACCAAAGGTTGGGAAACACAGATCTAGGTCCATTTCAATATGACTTCAATCTCTCTATCAGAAAGAGTAGCTTTGATTGATGACCTGAGCAGGGAACAAGATAGGAGAAGTATCTCTTTGTTGGTTCTGCTGGACCTCTCAGAAGCTTCATGGTATTCATGGTATCTGTCTGCAATGGGACCCAAAGACATGTGATATTCCTCAAGGTTTAGTCTTGTCTCCCAGGCTGTTTAATATTAAAATGAGATCACTGGGAAAGATCATTCAAATTTCAGCATCACCAGTATGTTGAGGACACATACACCTATTTGATTCTATTGAGTTGTGTAACTTTTGGAGTCTAATGTGCACATATATTATATTATTCAAATACCAAACATTTTTATTATTCATTACATTATCTTAAATAAACTGTTTTCTTCTGAGGTCCGAGACAATTCCACAAAGTATAGTTCAATGGTTTGAGGATTCTGGATGACCAGAGTACAAATCTGCACTGGAACTCACTGGGTGACCTTGGGCAACTCACACACTCTCGGCCTTAGACAAAGGAAACAGCAACCCTTTTCTGAATAAATCATGCATAGAAAATGTTATGACAGGGTCACCACAAGTCAAAGTCAACTTGAAAGCAGATAACAACAAACAACAGCAGCTCATGAAATTTTAATTTAGAGTATGCTGGAGACTGGCCATACATGCTAGGATTAATAAGTAATCAGTTAACAATACAAGTACATGAAAGATGTACCAGAGAAAAATTTAAAAAATCAATTGTTATAGATGCTATATTCTACAGAACAACACTTGTAACATGTGAAAATGATACCTAATACTTACCAAAATAAGTCCTGAAATTAATGAGGAAGTGCCTGTTAAGGCAACGTAGAACTTGGGCGTCAATGTGTTCAAAAACATACTCACTGCAAAAGAAAACAGAAGAAAAAATGACTCATTTCTTACCTTTCCCACTACCTGTAAGATCAGTTAACAATAAATAACTTTGTTTATATCTTGTGCTCTTTTTTGTGCCTATTCATGATGAGAAAACACCTTAAAACATCTAAAGATAGAAAATTCTATTTAAAAAATACCCTGATGGACCAATTATGATTTGACATCAAATGGAGATCGGCAACCAGAATGCTGTAAGATTATTTTGTCCAGTGAAAGAACCAGCAGAACTATATCATCTACCCTTTTTCCAGAGAGCGAGTTGGGGAGTGGTGTGCAACTTATGTGTGAGACCCTGAAAGGAGTCCATATTTGTAGGCTTTTTAATGCTTTCAAGGACACACGCATACTAGAGAATTATTTGTTTATTTATTTGTTTATCTATTTAATAGTTTGCTTTCTCCAATCTTGTGATACACAAGGTATAGGATCAAAAGGGTAGCCTATGAGGAAAGGGTTCAAAATGAGAACACTGTCCTCCAGTGAAAATTTCCTCCAGTCTCCACATTTCTAGCATTTAGAAATGCAGTTCTGGGATCAGATGACAAAAAAAAATAGCTACATTCTATAGCTATACCTTCCCTCATAAATGGGAGGTCTCAAATGTCATTAATCCTTTAGGTTCTTTACTGCATCATCTGTATCGCCAAGAAAAGTACAGATTTACTGACATAAAGATATTTTCATGATACCATATTGCAGAATGAGATGAAATTGTCAGAGACCACTCAGTCACAGCCAAAACTGGGAGCTGAACCTAAAGCAAATAGTGCTCCATCTGTGTACCTTAATAGTACCCATAAAAGTGTTTTGACAGAAGTCAATAAGATAAAGGCTGACTTTAAATCCAGACATTGTACATTCTATATGAAATTTTAATGCTTTGTATATCCAAAGCAAAGTAAGACTGAAAAGCATGCAGAGCAGCATAAATGATTTTAGCTTCTGTTTCCCCAATTCAACATTCTGGAAAGGAATTCAAGGTTGAGATTCTAAATAACATTGAATGGCAAATGCATTCAGCATTCTTATTTCTGAATATATATGCGAGCTAACAAAGCTATACTAGGATCTTGCTCTGCATGTCTCCTTGGCACTGTTATGTATTGCAGTGTCAACAAAACCCAGTAGGGAAGCAAAGAAGATTTCAACACAGATACATCCCCTTTCAGCTCCCTTTGTAATATCCAAGCAGCTTATGAGATATTACAGTCAGATTATAGTGAAAACAAGAGTCAAAGAGAGTTTTGATTCATAAATGATTTCCTTACAGGCAGTGACTGTTCCTTAGTGCCATCAGAGTACAATTTTTCTCTTTTTGCCAAGATGATCATGAATTTTCGCAGTATTTCATGATTTTTCCCTGTGTATTTAGCAGAAACAATTCCCATTAATATATTCAATCTCTAAGTGAGCACCTTTTCTTTCCAATTCCATTCCACTCCCTTGTCTCCAGTCAACTAACATCCCCCTCTTCCTTTTAACATCTGTCAAAACACAAATGGGAACACAATTTCAAATGTGAAGTACATACAGCAAAATAGGGGGGGGGGGGCACAAATTGGGACCATGTGAACAATTTTCCTATTTTTGCCAGGGCAAACAGGCTACTTCAAAGACTTCCATATCCTACAAAGCAACCCATAGTTGTCGATATAGGCCAAGGTCCAGGGTTTGATAATATTTAGAGATTTTGAAATGTTATGCTCCACAAAACAATTCCTTCCTTATTTTCTTCCCAATCTTTTTTTCTCAACACTAAACACAATCTGCTTCAATTAGTATTTTTTTAATTAAAAAAAATCAGGAAGCTTCTCCTCAGTCAAACTCTACTGGATGATGAAAGGAAACCTTCATAAGAATTTCTTAAAAGTGCCCAATGGCCCACCTTACTGGGCAGAGCTAGCCCAAAATCTGGGACTAATTCACTGCTGAGAAGGTATTACATACTTCGGTAACACCAAGTCATAACAGAGAGCAGTCACACTCATAGTCTGAATTCCAGCAGTTCCTGACAAAATAGCACAAGATTAGTTCATTCTCTGACAAAATAGCACAAGATTAGTTCAGTTTTCCACCACACCTCACGATGCACGGACAGTATCAAACCTTAAAAACATTGAGACAAAGGCAAAAGGCAACAAAGTACTTCCAAAAGACTTAAGGATCTTAACAACTCAGTTTTCCACCACACCAATACAACAATATTAAAATTTTAATATTAGAGGCAACAGACAAAAGTTCTACATACTCCCTAAAGTGTTGTTTTCCATTAAAGGAGACATTTACTGTTTTGAGTGTCAACTTGCAATAAGAAGTAGAATGTTCCAGATCTCCGCTGCTGCAGGCCCCAATGCCAAAAAGGCAGACCATTTCATTAGAGGCAACAGACAAAAGAACAGTTGTTTTCCATAAAAAAGTCTACATGGTATGAACTCTCTGTTCTCAGTCTGTTGATCATAGTCTTCCAAGCCACATAGGAAAGCAATCTCCCTCTGGACCCAGGATCTAAAATTTTGTATCTTCTTACAACAAGAGAGTAGAAGAGACATTGAATAATGTCCTGTTTTGGAAAAATATCTCCACTCTAACTTTGGGGAAAAAATCTTCCTTGACCCATCTGTCACCACCAGATCTGATAGTGAGGGTAAGGAGGAGCTTTTGGAAGGGCCAGCATCTGAGTTGGACTCCTGCAGTGCCCAGTCAAGCTTGGAAGAAGAGCCCTTGGAGGAAGATACCACTTCTCAGACTGCAGAACAAGAACAAGCAAGTACAGGTGGGGTTGGGTTAAGTGTCTAAGATCTTTTGAACTTGCAAAAGGAAAAGGCTCAAGTTCAGAGGTCCACCTGATTAGTTGAAAAATGAGCTATCAAAAGGCAAAACCTGAGAAGTTAGTATAAAAGCTTCTCATGAGTTTCATCAGCAATGTTCGTGTTTGGAGCTGTGACCTTGGACTGTTGGTGGTCTTGGAATTCATGAACTTTGGACTATCTCTTGGAGTTTGGCATTTGGATTGACCTGTGGCATGGAAGAACAGCTTTTGGAGATCAGCGTTTGGATCTTGGACTGAACTATTGGCTCACCTTGAGTTATTCCCTTCAATTGTGTCTTTTTATTTAGATTCTTTTGTTTGAACTTGGACTTGCTTGTTGATTTGACTAACCTGTTTGGAAGCTTGGTTTTGTCTTCCCAGCACCAACTTTATTGTCATGACTATCTAGCCCACACATTTTTACCATGGCCCAAAATTGTTTGTTGTTGTAATATACCCACTAACTTTTTAAAAAAATCATTTTTTTCCAGTAAAGTTGGGGATGAACAAAGATGAGTTTTCTGCTACAAGGCTTTGGGGTGGGATTTTGATTTTAAAACACTGAATTTTCTCACTATTTTTTAAATTTGAAATTCCTGTTGTACTCTGGACAGGTGGCTGGCCCCTTTTAAAATATTACTGCTCATTTTAGACAAGGCATGTTTCCAGATTCTTTTTTTTCCTAATGGGAGGAAAGTACCATACATCAAGCCTCAATTCCATTGAATGCAGCTGCACAGCAGTCCTTGCCCCTTGCGACTCTAAACACTTGCTAAATGGGCTCTTGCTAGGCAGCTGCAATTACGCCACATCTCTAAACTGCTGTGCTAATTTATTTCACTGCATATTAAGCTCACTAGATGAGACAGTGTTGCTAGATAGAGTGACAAAAGAAATAAGTGCTGCTTGCGATATTCTGTTTGAGGGGAGCTATAAAAATTATTATTTCAGCATATGTGGTGGTCACAATGAGCCATCAATAGGATTAAACTGCAAAAACTTTACAGGAAGACACAGATCAGATACACGACACTGCTGAGTTTTAACTTACTTGTCCTATCCTGATGCTAAAACCATACATCCAGTTTTTGAATTTAACTTTCCAACATAGAATACATAATGTATTTTTAAAATGTGGCATGTTCACCTTTTATTAACCAACCAAATGAATAATATTTCCAGTTCTTGTTTTCCCATGCGAAATGGTAGAAAAAGCCCCTTCCCCAAATAAGAATAAGGCTGGGTCTTGCTTCCAGTATTTGGTCACATGAGCTCGTAGCTGTATGTGGCTTGTAATCCTTGACCTTACATACCATCTGTCTCAAAACAGCCAAAAATCAATCCCCAGCATGCTGTTTCTAATAAATATTCCAAGTCTGAAAAACAATTTTCATGGAGTTTTATCTAGTAATCACATATAATACAATTAAATATATGAATTTAATATTGATTCCAGTCACATCATATCTGAATATAATACATAGTGGGGAGTGGGGAGTACCCACAACCATAATACAGTTGTATGTGTGTATGTTTGCTTTGGAAAAGCTTCACTGTGGGTATCCTATTTACATAGTGCAAAGGTTTATGAGATTAAGGTTTGTTTTAGAGTGGAGTCAACAACTAAAACCCATTAGCAGGACTCATTTAATGTGATTAATGGATTGGGTTTTTCCCTACACACATGGTCAATGCATTTCCCTGTCCTCTAAGGATTTCCCTCTGCTCTGGTAAAATCAGAGAGATGGTGGCTGCATTGATTCCATGTCATGTCAGTGCTTAGAAACAAGAAGGTCCATTATGTCCTACAAGCAGCGCAAAGACACAACTTGAAAGTGGACAACGGGGTGCATCTCTGTTGTTTATATGCCTGATGAGTTGGATTACAGAAATCTTCCTGAACTTTCTTTCCTTCACATTCTTACAGGAGAAACACATTAATACCACCACCACCTCCTCCTTCTTCTTCTGCATACAGCATTTTAAGTTAAGAAGCTTTTCCTAACAAAGAAATTGTCCCATTGCAGATTTTGTTTTTTGCTTATAATAGTTACAAGCTTGTTTTTAAATGCATGCCATATGAATCTTATCTTGTAATTCCCCAACAGGGAAAGAAGTAGAGTCGTAGATATTGGACTGCAATGCCCATTAGCTTTGCTGATTGGTGATGCTGACAGGAGAGTTTGGGAGCTGGAGTCCATCGACATTTTGGGATCCTATTATGGCTCCACCTTGTCTGCTTTTATCCTATTAGTACTGATTCCCTTGCCTATTCTGTGACCATTTCTTCTCTTTCTTGGAAGAAATAAATACAAAATAAATCCAGATCTTGTTGGACTTTAACTCTCAGTTTTGCACCACTGTCGAGGCTTAATGCTGCGGAAATTTGCTATTCAATAACATCTGTATGGCCACATGATTTCTGCAGCCTGGGTCTATGAAGGCTTATGCTACAAACTTCTTTCTGCAAGTTAGTTTCAAAAGTTTGGTGGGATTCCTTGCATATGCTGATGCAGGTATGTCTTTTAATGGAACCACATGAAGAGTATAGTACAACTCCTGTATCCACAGGAGATATGTTCTGTGGATAATAGCAACCACACTGAAATTGACGGTTTCTGCCAGAAGCTTCCATACAATTGCACTGAAAAACCTAGAAAATTTCTAGAAGGATCCAATGGACATGCGAGGCTGACTGAATGCACATCACCCGTTTATCCCTAACATTCACCTGTTCTTCCATACCACAGGTAAACGTAACGTTATACTTCCATGTACACTCCAGTTTTCTACTGATTTTATACATAGCCATATGTCTTGGGGGATGGAAAGAATCTTAAGAATACTTAGCTAACCAGGTTCTATCTCACACAAGAAGAAGACATTTCCAGGAAATCTGAGGGAGATCATTCCAATTGTTATGAGAGTAATGAAGCCCCCTGTTGCGATGTCAGAGGGTTTCACAGCCAGCCACCTTTTCCCTTCCAAGTCCATCTCAGCAGAGAAAATGAGTTGGGCAAAACAGTTCAAGGCTAACTATTGAATCTTGCAAAAAAATAATAATAATACAGAGATCAAGAAAGCAGCATGCGGAAAAGCTCCATGGAGATTCGAGCTATAATTATCGACTAGTGGGAGGATACACTTCAAGCTGCTTGACTGTTCAGCTGCATTAGATCTTTTAGAAACTGCTAACAGTGCCTTCAAGTGTTATGCATTCTGGCACACAAAATTACCATCAAAGCCATTACTGCTCATCATCAAAAGAAAAGGAGAGCTTGACTTCAAAGCTGGGGTGTGAATTCCACTTTGAAATCTGCAAAAAAAAAAAATCAACGTTGGATCCTTGTTGGGACACCTAGCATATAACTGAATTCTGAAAGGCCACTGCCTCCATTTTCATCTAGCACTGAAATTGATTCATTTTCTTTAGTTCATTTGTATATCACGAATTATATTTGTAATGCTATTTCTAAGCAGTATACAAAAAGAACCAAAGCAAAGATCAAAACTGATCTTTATAACCACTTTATAACTTCAGCATTGGCCTTGCTGGGCCATCACCTAATCCTATATGTCGCTGCTATCAATCAACTTTGCAAAGTAAAAAGTTGATTTGGTTGCTATATTATAACACTATGGTTGTAGACTTAGGGCCCTTCCACACAGCCCTATATCCCAGAATATCAAGGCAGAAAATCCCACAATGTGTGGATTTGAGTCCACAATGCCATATATTCCAGTTCAAAGCAGATAATGTGGGATTTTATTCAGATGTGGAAGGGGCCTATGACATAGAATGAGAAGTCAAGAGAAACTGGATGCAAACAGTATCCATCCACATAAAGTGGGAACTCCCAACAGTGCAAAACCTAGATCTAATAATAAAACAGGAAGGAATCTAGTGAAATAAGCAGGCATCTCTTTACCTAACTTGATTTGATTTCCTTCTCTTGGAATTCTCAAGGTCCTGTCTATGAAAATATCTGTTTAAAATACATTGATACAAGTAGCACAGCAACAAAGTCGATGGACTGAGAGAGTGCTGCCCTTGGTGTGGAACTCTCTGCCTGGAATGGCTTGCAAAGCCAACTCATACTTGGCATTTAAAAAGAATAATAAAAAGTATATTCTATTTAAAAGGCCTTTGCTGCCGCAAGGAAAGACTAATAATAGGTTAAACTGAACCTGAAGCTGGCATTCATTCTAAATGTGCTACACAAGTATTTCAGTACTGGTTAATACTATGCATTTTAATATTTTGTTGATTTATTTTAAATCTGGGAAACTGGCTGTTTATTGTAAATATTGCTTCTTGTATTTGTAAGTCATGTGGGAAAACATGAAAGAAATTAAGTCCGAAAATAATTTTGTAAATGTTAGTGATTAAATCATAATTTTAGCACCCCAGCTACCAGTAAATAACAGTTTCCTGTTTTTTGTCCCAAGGAGGAACATAAAATATTTCCAGCAATAGTGGTGGTTAAAGTTGTCAGATAAGAAGTGTCTCATGTTCAGAGATTTCAGGACTAACTAAGATCTAGGGCAGTGGTTCCTAACCCTTGGTCCTCCCGTTGTTTTGGACTTCACCTCCCAGAAATCCCAACCATCTGTTAGGAATTGTGGGAGCTGAAGTCCAAAACACCTGGAGGACCAAAGGTTGATAACCCCTGATCTAGGGATATCCCTGGTGATATCAACAAGTATGATAAAATGTCATTAACTTTTTTAAAACCCGGCCTAAGTTATGGAGAAAGAACATGACACATACACACACACACTTTTCAAGGCAGTGAAATCTATCTTGAAATGTCTCCCTTGAGATTCTTCCCATCCCCTGAGAACTAGAGAAGAGGACCTAGAAATTCAGGAGCAATCCTTCATATTAGGGGACCCTAAAGAGGTCCTTTCCAAACTCAGTTAAGCAAAATAATGCAACTCACTACAAATATATTTGCACAGCATTTTGAAATAATTCTACACATAGTTCTTAGTATAATTTGTTTTGAAATGGCTGGAGGCAAATTGGGAAATCAACAGGAAAACTCACACCTATGGAACAACATCCATGATCTTCTCCTAGAATAGTAAGATAATAATCTTAAAAAGAAAAATCACTTTCATTAGAAAAACATACTACCACATATAGAAGATTTTGATTGTTTTGTTTCTAATAAACCAAGGAAAATGTTGACTAACAGGATAGGAGAGTGGGAAAACTTACAGCTGCTTTGCAAACATACTTGGCTCTGAGCTTAAGCGCAAATATATATATATTATTAACTATCACAGGCAGTTAATGGAAAAGCACTTAGGACAGTTTTAACACCAGCAAATGAAAGATAACCCAAATAGCAAAGTCTTGTAGCTTCTTAAAGTAACTATGATTATGGCAACCATCACGAAAAACAAGTTCCACAGCTGACTATATATATCATGCCCTGGAAATGTTGGTCTTTGATACCACATTAATTGCCATGATTCCACCATATAGCAACCTGGGACTTGTAATCTGGTGAGAATTTCAGCATTCTCTTCACATGTTGCAAGGCAAAAATACACTATGAGAGCATAAGATAGTATCTTTGACATTTATATCGCCAACAAAGGTTAAACTCTTCCATTAGGACTTAATATATTCTCCCTCAGAAAGACCTAGTTTTCTTTAAAAGGACAGCAGCAGTGTGGCTCTCAAGAGAAGTTATTTTTCTGTTGCTAATGGAAATGAAATTGTATGGCCTGCTCTTTACTGTGCTTTGTCCCCCCATATCCAAGAATGTCTTTTTGTCTTTGTCTGCCTTGAGGTCCCTCCAAACCATCTTCAATGTCAACAAAAGTAACATGTCAGACAACAGGTGGGCCTGTGAAACTAACAACATCACTTTTGTTGTTCTGCATGTTTTTAAACATCTTCGACTAATGAAGAAGCAAGTGAAGTTTCCAATGCAACGCTTGCAAGAAATATTGTGTGCTTTATGCTTTGCCTTGGTATCTGTTGGGATTTATTTCCAGGATCCAAATGAATACTAATGCTCAAGTCCCATTATATATACTGGCATAGTGTAATGTAATCCCTTATATAAAATGGCAAAATCCAGGTTTGCTTTTAATTTTGTTATAATTGTTGAATCCATGGATGCAGAATATATGGACATGGAGGGCTGGTTGTATTTCTGTTTTGTGAATGTTGTTATATCAAATCAACCAGTTAGTTTTAGGGTTGAAATACATTTTTCTTAAATCTAAAGAAATGACTACATGAATGTCAAGGCAAACCTCTCTGAAGAGAACATCTGAAACATTGGGCATAACTATCAAGAAGGCTCTCTCCAAGGTACTATCCACTATGCCTCAGACTCGGACAATTACTGCAATACACAGACTATGTAGAAAAAGCATGCTTCAAACATGCTGCGGCAAATCATGAATAGCTTTAAAGGTCAACATATCAGCATGTTCAACTATGCCTAAAAGTGGACCAGTATCCAATGCTAGAGACTGGTGAGATGTGTTTCCAGTGCCTATTTTTTTGTCCAAGAGGGGATATATCACGTTGCTGAGTGAACATGCCACTTCCTGAGTGAATAACTTTCTCCAAAATTGCCATCAGAAATTGTGAGTTATACCGCTAAGGGAAACAGAACCAGTCCATGCTATTTCAGTCCTGCTGCAGCTGGACGCATGCAGAGCATTATTAGCTAAACCCAAGAGAGTAATTACCTCTTCCCTCAAGCAGGTTGATAGCAGACTTTTCACCTGGGAGCGGCGTTGGGTTAATTTAATAGTAATGTCTAGAAAAATTCTTCAGAGATTGCTCTGCAAATCCCAACCAGAAGGCTAACAGCGATTAGCTCCTCAATGATATTGCCATTGTGATTTTAAATATTCTGTTCAGATACATATTCTGAAGTGCTAATGACTGTTGTCTAAGAGTGAACGGGTGATATGGTGAAAGGTTCAGAAAACACAATACAACAAACATGCCTTTTCTGTGGAGGCTGCTTTGAAAGAGTAACCTTTTTTTTGCTTATTACTTACCTGAACAATACTGAGAATATCCTAATTTCACAGATAATGGGTACCTAATAAGACAGCTGGGGATTTTATGAATTGGGTCACTAAGTAAATGAATGTGTGAGTCACAAGACCAGGTAAAGAAGTGGAAACCATTTTTTGACAAGCAACGAAAGGTTCCTGGATCAAAAGATAGCAAGGTGAGGTTACCAAGCAGATGAATAGTCTAATTAACAAAGAGTAACACTGAAAATGTGCCTTTGCTCTTTACAGGGCTTTCTTTCACAGGCTCTTGCACAATTAATTTTGACATGCCAGGCAACTCCAGGACTAGACAATGCAATCAACAGAAAGATAGAATTTTATACTTTATATTTTTTCACAGAAGTAGTCAAGCCAGTCTTTTGCAGTATAAAAAGAAGGAAGAGTAGAGGAAAGGGGGAAAAAGAATGCAGAAGCACCAGAAGACTACTTGGTGTTTATTTAAATCTGATCTTTTGTGGATACAAACCCATTTCTTCAGATACAAAACTAGACTCACCCCCAAGTTGTGTTAATTGAATGTATACTACTTATGGCCTTTCAACTCAGTCTGCACCAGCTGAAGTAAGCGTAGAACAAAGGGGGAAAGCAAGAAAAGAGAGAGAGAAACTGGGACATTTTAAAATCAGATGAAAAAGCGGAACAATAGAGTATGATCTGAGTCTGTCCCTGCCAAATTGAAATGGGAAGGTACAGTGTAAAAATGTTTGCATTTTCCTGGAAATACTGAATACAAATAGGGGTCTCTTCCACGCTGCAAAATTATTTTGATTACTCCTGGGATTTCTAGTTTAACAAACTATTCAGAATCCTCTGCAAAAGCATTCCAGTGCCTCACAAAGCTACTTGGAATGAATGGGATACAACCATGGAAGTTAAAATGATATCACAGTGATATAATTGTGTAGCATGAAAGAGACTAGACAGTGAAGAAGTTCCACTACTGGACTCAATTCTTAACTGACAAAGATTTGGTACTATGTCTGCTCACTTAGTGCTTCAGTTATGGAAAGGGCTCCTTTCTTTTTCGGGAATTCTTTTCTACTATGGAACTTCTTTCACATGTGAAGGAGCCCTTCTAGTCTTACAAAGCTTTTTTCTCCTTAGGACGCTTCTCTCTCATGACGAAAGCTTCCTCTTATTATTAGCATATTTTCAATATATCGGGCAAGGTCCCATCTTGTTGAATTCTATTACTTTTTCTTTCTTTACATCTTTGTCTTTTCTGGGTTCCACTGAGGCTAGATCAGGCATGGGCAATTATATTTTGCCTTGGGGCCGCATTGTGGGCTTGGCCAGGAGAAAGGGGGGCCGGGTACATGCTGGGTGGGGAGGGCTCAGGAAAGGATGGGGTCAGGAGGGAGCAGGGCCTGGGTCATCCTCAGATTGTCTTCCCAGCATAAGGATGGGGCTGCTCGTCCCATCCTTATGCTGGAAGGCAGTACATGCGGCGACTGACCCGATTCTCCTTTCTGACCTCCTCCCTGATACTCAGGTTGTTCTAAGTATACCTTCTTTCTGGAGAGCGTGCAAAACATTTCTTTTTCGGCAAGCATTCGGATTGTGCTGATTAGGTTTTTGTGTTTTAATTGTATTTTATGTATTTTGTTCCTTGGATATTTGTAAACCGCTCCGAGCCTTCGGGGAGTGGCGGTATACAAGTTAGAATAATAATAATAATGCTGGGAGGAAGGTGACACAGATGGCAGCTGAGTGTGCTCCAGAAAGCTCTAAGCTGCTGTATGCCTTCCTCAAGCCGTTCTCCCAACATAAGGATGGGGTCACTTGCACCATCCCTATGCTGAGAGGAGGGTGAGACACATGCTGGCTGAGAGTGCTCCAAAGGGCTCCAAAGGGCTCTCAGCTGCTACGTACCTTCCTCCCCCATCTTATTGGCGAGCCATGTCCTTATGTCAAGAGGACAGGGAAAATGAAGAGGCCTGAGGTTAGCGTGAAGAGGGCCACATCCACCCAGGCTGTAGTTTGCCCATAGTTGGGCTAGTTGCTTAATCACCACTAGCCATGAAACTGCCCATAAAGAGCTATGAGAACTTTCAAATTAGATTCAAGGAGGAAGAAGAATGAGAAGGAAGACGTTTGAACCCAAGATTAACAGCAGAGATATGTAAGACAGCATGCCATATGGCATGTTTTGAAGCAGTTAAAAATGCAATTTTTCTTACGAAATCAAAACCAGGGAAGACACTTGTTTCTGCTTTCCCTGCTTCATTTTCATTCTACAAAGCACAATCTCTAAGCTGTGTGACAAAAGCTGTGAATTCTGGAGGTTCCTGGTGGGCAGTGAAATATTCTCATCATGGGTGAGATCTACAAATCCCCACTTTAAGAGTTCACAGCAGAAGCTTCAAAAGCAAAAAGGTAATACGTTAATGAATAAACCTAAAAATAAAGGAATGTAACGTTATTTCAAATGAAAGAAATAAGCACACAATGTCCTAGTGAAAGATGTGAAAGGAAATTTAAGCACCGGTATGTTTTCTATTTTAATATTTAAAAACTCTCAAACAGTCTTGCAAGTTGCTGTGGCAATGCTAAGAATATTTTCAGTGGAAGAATTGCAGTCATGTTTCTATTATTCCCTTCCCCTACAAAAGAGGAAGTCCAGTTTCTAAGAAATCCTCTTCTTAAGAAATTGTCTTCATGCAAATATCTCTCACTCTATTTGTAGGCCAGCCCAAGACACTTGGGTCAGACCAACTTAAAGAGTCCTTCTATGAGCATTTTTAAGGCCTCATCACACTAGAGGAAAAATCCACTTAAAATCCAGTTTCTGCCTCCTGCAGAATTCTGGGAATTGTAGTTTAGGGAGGAGCTTCCAGCAGCCTCACTACACTACAAACTCCAGAATTCTGCAGGAGGCAGAAACTGGATTTCAGGTGTGATGAAGCTGTATGATTTTTCAAAAGACAGATCAAGTACACTAATATTACTTCTTCAAAGACAGGTTGAATATAAATGTATTTAAAGAAAAGCAGTTATGTTTGAAACACGTAATATTTTACATCCTATTGCAAACCATTCAAAACAGCTTTTCCTAGCATGTGAAATTACAAACTATGAACTATGATGTCCCACTAATGTTAACACCAACGTCCCAGAGACAAGATATTTTCACTACTCCCACTTGGAGATTTAATTTACAGTGACCCTATGAAGAAAGCAAATCCGAAAGATTAACACCAGCTCTTACATCACAGACTCAAAAACTGAACAAAAACATCCTCGTTTCTCCTTTGCCCCACCCATATCCACAATCATTAAGTAAAGAATGTTTTATTAGATTTATACAATTGTCCATATGATTGTCACAAAAATGAAGTATGCACGTATTTTAAAGGACTCATGTATAGATATAGAAATGTAATTCAAAGATTGATCTCAAAAAACATGGTTGAATTTAAATACTGTACCTTAATTTTTATGAAAAGGAACCATACCCCTCTCTAAGTAGAGTCGAGAAAAACAAGAGATTAGGAAGTCCTGGGAGAAACTAAAAAGAGCACCTATCTCATCTACTCTTTCTGCTATAGTTTTGAAATCCCAAGTAGAGCAGTGAGGCAGCTGGGGCATCTGGCCCCATTAAGCACCGCTGGTGTTTTCCTTTCTTCACAGAATAACTCTCATCAATTGATCTTTTGAGGAATTAGAAATCTATTTTTATTACAGTTATTTGGGGGGTCATAGCCCATTATATGTTAGTGTGTTTAGCTATATAGCCTTTTTCTTCTTTTTCTTTACTCTTTTCTACCTTTTTCCGAATGCATATTATTTTCTGAACCTGACTGCTTCAATTTTTTTTTAAATCAAGGGATTTCAGTATATGGGTCCATGAATGAACAAGGGAATGGATAAAAAAACAAGTGACTAGCAGTATGCAATCCCAATGTTTGTGGTCTTCTCTGGCTCCTCCATACATTGCACATATTTGCCACACTGCTGCTGACTGCCTTCTTCCCCACAGTGTAGTCCAGTGATGGGCAGCCTTTTGAGCTTGGAGTGTTGAAATTCGCCAAAAAACCGAGCATAACTCGGATGGGGTGTCACCACCATAATTTCGTGATATTTATAGTTTAAATAACAAAAATATAGAATTGTATATATAACTGTATTTAATAAACTAAACACTAATTATTTAACTTACCTTACTTATGTGGTTGCTGGAAATCGTGATCAAAGGGCCGCCAAAGATGCGTCCCCCCGCGGCAGTCCGCTGCTCCCTACTCTGTTGGCCGAAAGATCCCCTAATGGCTTAACTGGAAGTCTCAGAACTAGACACTCTGTGCCAGAGTTCTGTTGTTTTGGCCTACAGACCTCCGGCACAGAGTGCCTATGTCAGGGGTGCTCATTAGGTAGCTCGAGAGCTACTTGTAGATCTTCGGCCCTCTTCCAGGTGATCTTCGGGCCTCACCAGCTGGATGGGGCGCTCCTGCCATGCGCGCGCACACCCTGCATGCATGCGCGCTCCTGCTGCTGGCTTCCGCTCTCGCGGTGCTTCTTTCACCTGCGGGGCATTGCAGGAAGAAGGAAGCACGAGGCAGGACCTCTAGAGGGAGCGCCCTGCCTCTCTCTCGTCCAGGCTGTGCAGCCTCTGTTGCCGGTGAGACAGGCAGGGCGGAGCGCTCCCTCTGGATGCCCCGCCTCGTGCTTTCTCCTACCTGCAATGCCCCGCAGGAGGAAGAAGCGCTGCACAGGCGGAAAACAGCAGCATGAGCACGCACGGCGGTGGGAGCGCACGGCAGCGGGGGCAGGTAGATCTTTTGGACTTGGTTGCTTTAAGAGTAGCTTGCATGCTGAAAAAGTGTGAGCACCCCTGGCCTATGTCATGTAATGTTCTGCAGTTGATGGTGCCTGGTGATGGAAGGGTTAATGTAAGTCCTAGTTCTAAAGGGTTGAATAATCTGTGAGAGTTCATGGGTGAAAGCAATTAAGGGTGGAGGTATGAAAGAGATAGGTTACAGCTGGGTGTTTCTGGATATAAGGAGCTAACCTTGGGACTGATCTTTGGGAGAAAAGTATTTATGTTATCTTGGTGGTAGAGGCTGCTGGTTTTCCCCCAGGTTTGTGGATTTTCCGTATCCTGACCTGTCTCCTGAACCCTTGGAACCTTGAATCTTTTGACTGACTTTTGACTACGGTACAGACTCTTGATCCCTGGACTTTGCTCACTGAACTCTTAGCATTTGACCACTGGACTGGACCTTTTGACTACAAAGTTATCTTTGTGAGCTTCTATTTAGAAGGAAATTGAAAACAAAACACTTCAAAGAGTCAATATGTGAAACAGTTTTCTCCATATACGTGGTGTACAAGGCAGTTCCAAAAAGGTATAAAAGAAACCTAGTGTTGATTCCACACCGGATTTAATTATAGAATAAATTCAAAAAATAAGAATCCTTTACTTTCAAAATAGGATGCTGTTTTCTTTCACATGTGTTCACAGGTATAGCACATTCTTGTCCCCCTTCTCTTTGAAGTGTTTTGTTTTCAATTTCATTCTAAATAGAAGCTCACAGGAGAGATTATTTTTGTGTTGGTTATTGCTGCAGCTGCTCCTATTTCTTTTTTTTAAATTTGTTTGGTTCATCTTTACCTGAATAAGGCAGAGCCCTGGCAATGTGACAGTCTACACTACAAGCAAAGGTTTAATCAGCTATTGCATCTAGCCGTGCAGGAGCCGAGGATGAAATGTCCTTCTCGGCATGTGGTCCCATACTTCTCTGTATGTGGCTACGTGTAATCGAAAATGGCTATGCATGTCAGCGCTGACACACGTGCCATAGGTTCTCCATCACAGGTGTAGTTAGTGATTGCCAAAGAGTATGTTCAACACTCAGAGAGTGGGATGCTTCACTTCTTCCCCTGAAATGAGGGTATTTACACCACCTCAGTTTATTTCCTTCGCACTTTCCCCAGCACATCACTGCAACAACAGCAATGATGGGCAATTATTCTTCGGAGTGTTGTACTAACAGCAGGTCATGGCAGGTATTCTTGGCTTTACTGAGTGACATACACACATACATAATTTCTCTGTGGCATGGGGCCATACAGAAGCTGGACATTCTTTGCAGAGATTTAACACCAGAGAAGTTCCCATACAACTTGGAGGGACGGTCATAAAATTGAGAGTGGATTTACTACCTATGTTACAATGGATCCATTAGCTGCCCCAGAGACTCTGCATGCCCTCTTGAACTCTGCTGACTGATCTAAGCAGTTCACCTTGCTTTATGGCCAGACCAACGCTATGGATTTTTAAAGCTATCTATTAGACCTCAGCTTCTCAGGCTTTGTTTTAAATGAGGCAACTGAGGAAAATGCACTAAAATGAATGATTAGCCTCTGAAAATGAGTCAAAAGCTCCAATTTTGCTCCAGTCACTGAAAAGTCAACTGACCCATGAAGCTTATGTTACAATACATTTTTTCAATCTATATATTTTTTTCCAACCACATATTTCTTTGTTGTTTTTCCTGCAACCAGCTAACATGGCTACGCTTTGGAAAGGTTGAGAAGGCTAATAATTAACAGCAACATGGAAGTTAAAAACAGCTGTCCGTGAATAACATAGTTCACTTTTTAAGAAGCTACAAGATAGTGATCACAGCAAAGGAGGATTAAGAAACAGTAATTAAATATGACAGGCAGCGCATTCCCTTTCTACTCCTGAGTTCCAGAAAAATTCATCATCAATTCTGATCCCTTCAATTCACAGTCAATTAACCTAGAAGTTACAATTCAAATAAGAGCTTCAAGCAAATTAGTATTTGGTCATTTAAGGAAGCTATAATGATGTAATGCAGCCAAAGCTTGTAGTCTTCTCATCATGATCACCAGTCGACAGCATACCATTTCCTGAAATTTCAGGACTCAAACCAGGGTTATCCCTGTAAGTGCTGTTTCACTTGTCCTTTCATTTTCATCATTAGGGTTTCCCAGTTTGACAGAAGCTTCCTTTTTCGAACTCAAATATGAGTGCATTGAAGTTCAGTGCTAATTTTCTACATCCCTAGAAACTGACAGGTGACTTCAAGGCACAAATACACACATATATAGCGATGTCTTTCTTGCTACTGAAATTAACAGCCATTTGGTATCTCCAAATTCTTTTAAACTGTGTCATGTGAACTACTGAATTTTTTTTTGAAATTATACTGTTTGTTTCCTGAGAGTGAAGCACATAGATTGCTTGTATGAGAATCTCAAGACAAAAATAGCAATGTTTGAACATGAATGAATGTTCAAATAAGTATCTCCTTTTGTGAATAATGTCAATCACCTAACCCAGTGTTTCCCAACCAGTGTGCCGTGAGCAATCATCAGGTGCGCCGTGGGAAATTGGCACTCCCCCCCCCTCCTAGCAGCCCCCTCACAGGTTTCCAAGAAACAAATTGAGCCTCTCCGCTTAGAAATATATATATTTTTTACTATTTTACTGGATTTTTCGAGAGTTGCCTCCCCTTCCCCAAGGAACTGTTTATAACAACTTCATGACATCCATAGTTAACTGGAAGCAAGTTTCACTCAGGGTGAAATTTCACAAAGGTCTGGAGAACAAGCTCTATGAGGAGCGGCTTGAAGAGCTGGGCATGTTTAGCCTGAAGAAGAGAAGGCTGAGAGAAGACATGATAGCCATGTATAAGTATGTGAGAGGAAGTCATATATATGTTGGGGGACTCAGAGCGGCTTCCAAAAAGGCACCATTTGATGCCTACATCACAATTGCAGTATAAAACACAATATAAAACCCTCCAGCATTCAACACTAAAATACATTAAAATACAATTATATTCACACATCCTATGCATTCACCTATGTTAAAAACAGTGTTCCGTCCATAAAAGCATTGAGCCCCATTCACCAACTTTCCATTAAAACTACTAAAGTGCTGTCCTGTGCTACTATGCGAACGCCTGGTCCCACATCCAGGCTTTCACTTTCCTAAATGTCAGGAGGGATGGAATTGATCGTATGTTGCTAGGGAGCGCATTCCACAGACGGGGAGCCACCACCGAGAAGGCCCTCTCCCTCGTCCCCACCAGCCGCACCTGGGAAGCTGGCGGGAGCGAGAGCAGGGCCTCCCCGGATGATCTTAAAGTACGAGGTGGGACGTAGCGGCAGATGCGTTCGGACAAGTAAGCTGGGCCAGAACCGTATAGAGCTTTAAAGGTGAACACCAGCACTTTGAATTGAGCCCGGAATTGGACCGGCAGCCAGTGGAGCTGACACAATAGGGGGGTGGTATGCTCCCTGTATGTAGCTCCAGTTAGTAGTCTGGCTGCCGCCCGTTGGACTAGTTGTAATTTCCGAACTGTCTTCAAAGGCAGCCCCAAGTAGAGCGTGTTGCAGTAATCTATTCGGGATGTGACCAGAGCGTGGACGACCATAGCCAGATCAGACTTCCCAAGGTACATAATAACTATATGTATTACTCTGTTAGAGTGTCATTTTGGTTGGTGGTGTGCCCCAGGATTTAGTCAATGTAAAAAATGTGCCATGGCTCAAAAAAGGTTGAAAAACATTGACCTAACCCACTCCAACTCTGTTTTAAATTGCACATATTAACTTTTCTTCCCTCCTATTTTCATAGATATTTGCAAAAAAAGAGACCTCGATATAATATAAAGGATACCTGAAAAATTATAAGCAATCATTGCCCCAAATCTTCCTAAAGTCTGTAATCAGCAATTAAATGAGTTTCTCTTACTGCCTGGATATCTCCCATCAACTTTTCCTTCTGGGCAGCCACAACAGCATATTTGGGGGACACCTCCGATCATCCTACAATAAATGGCCATTGTACCAGGTCTCCATATGGAAGGGATGCAATGTGTATGGGTAGAGCATTATTGAATGTTCCTGGGTATTAAAAACAAATTGTGAAATTCTAAGAATATTTTTAGAAGATGGAGAAACTGAACAGTTTCCAATTGGCTATCGAGTCAGATGAGGCTGGATTTTATCACTCTATTTAAATTATACTTCGAAAAACATTTACAGAAAACTAGATTAGACACAAAAAAGGCATGGAAACTGGAGGAAGACATATCAACAGTTTCAGATATGTGGATGATACAAGGGCGGGTCAATAAGTCAGTGACTTTTTGAATTCCCCACCTCTTAACTGAAAGGGCAACACTGCTCCTGTCTACAGGCATCTGTCAGTTGGCTCCTGTCAAAATTTGAACAAGCTGCGTAATTTAGTTTGAGTTTGACAGCCATTGATAGCAGACTACCGAGTGATGAAAATGGAAAAAAGTGAATTTTGTGTGCTCATTAAGCATTATTTTTTGCGGGGGGGGAAATCACTCAAACCAAGGCTAAGCTTGATAAATACTATGGGGACTCTGCCCTATCAATTTCAATGATAAAATGTGGTTTACTGAATTTTGTTGTGGCCATTCAAGCACGGAAGATGCCGAACGTTCTGGATGCCCAATTGAGGTCTCTGCACCCGAAACAATTGAAAAAATTCACGATATGGTGTTGGCTGATCAGAGATTGAAAGTGCGAGATACCATAGGCATCTCACATGGCTCAGTGGTTTCAAATTTAATTGATCACTTGGGTATGAGAAAGCTTTCCGCAAGATGGGTGCCACATTTGCTCACAATCGACCACAAACGCAATCGTGTGACAATTTCGCAGGAGTATTTGGCGTAGTTCAACTGTAATATGGACGGGTTTTTGCACTGTTTCGTAACCATGGACGAAATGTGGATCCACCACAACACACCAGAGACCAATCAGCAGTCAAAACAGTGGGTTTCTCGGGGTGAATCGATGCCAAAGGAGGCCAAGGTGGGTTTGTCAGCCAATAAAGTCATAGCGACAGTTTTTTGGGATGCATGTGGTATAATCCACATTGACTACCTTCAAAAGGGTAAAACAATCAATCAAGGGCTAAATATTCTCCTGGCGCCAAGGTTGGTATGCCGTTTTCGCGTCTGCAGACGCTTCTTCGGGGCACGTCGCTTATTCAATACAATCTAAAATAACACAACAATATGGCAATAATGAAATACTGATGCCACGCTGGCCAATAAGGGTTACACAAAACAGAGCAAAGAGCAGAGAAGGGATAAAAGGTAAACATACCAGGGCGAGAAGTTCAAAGGGTATCACTGAGGATCATCCATTCGGCTGAATGCAGCAAGAGGAAAGGAGAGCAGGTAAAAGATTTATTTATTTATTTATTTCCGGCATTTTACCCCGCTCTTCTTAACCCCCGAGGGGGGACTCAGAGCGGCTTCCAAAAAGGCACAATTCGATGGCAACACATATAGATATAGATATAGGGATAATACAGGTGTATGGAATTAGAGTAATAGCTGTTGCAGGGAAAGGGAGTCATTCAATCCGCAGGGCGTTTCGCTGGTTAACAATAGGACCCATTTCTTTTCAGCTCTGAGTAATTGCTGTGTCAGATCAGTGTGTGCTGAGGGATTAACCCTTTGTAAACCATAGATATTGAAGCTGTCTGGAGGGTGGTGGTGCTGTAAAAAATGCTTGTAAAGAGTGGATTCTTGTGATGAACTGCGAATTTTAGATTTGTGTTCCCCCACTCTCACTTTCAGGGGTCTCGAACTCTGTCCCACATAATGGAGGCCACACGTGCATTCTAAACAATATACTATCCCTGAATGGGCACATGTAATCTCGTCTCTTAGCATGAGAACTCTGCCAGTGGTCTTGTTTGTGATGCTGGTAGATTTGTTGATCTGTTTACAAATCTTGCAGTTCCCACAAGGTTTGGTACCTGGATTGTGTGTGGGAGTCTGGGTTCTAACCATATGATTTGTATGTATTAAAATATCTTTTATGTTGGCAGAGCGTTTATAGGCAATGAGAGGTGGGGATTCTAGTCCCATTATTGGGGAGACCATAGGCCAGAGTTTTTTTACAATGTTGACAATGTGAGATGAGTGTGGCGTGAGGGTCAGAGGCCAAATTAAACGTGAGGAAGGTTGTTTAGTGGAAGGGCTTAGTAATTTGGATCTGTTCATGAGGTTGGCCTTATGCCTAGCAGTGTTCAAGATGTGGGTGGGATATCCTCTCGCTAGGAGTTTATTAGTAAGAATATCAGCATCTTGATGATAATGACTGATGGAAGAAGAGTTTCTTTTAAGGCGAATGTATTGGGAGTAAGGAAGGCTATGTTTTAGGGAGTGAGAATGGAAGCTATTACGATCAGTGGGTTTATGGTATGTGCGGGTTTTTAGTGAATTATTGTCTTTATAGATGGTTAAATCAAGGTAATTGACAGTTGGCTAACTGTAAAGGTAAATTTGATGTTTGGGTGCCATGAGTTCATCCATTTTTTGAGTGTGTGTAAGTTAGTGGATTGATGTGCCAATATCAGGACATCATCGATATATCTCCAGTATCCCAAAATGTTGGATCTAATGGGGTGTTGTGGGGCGGAAAAAAGGAGTTCCTTCTCTAGGGAGTTCATGAAAATGGTCGCTATTGTTGGAGCGACCGTGGCACCCATGGAAATACGACCACGTTGCAGGAAAAAGTTGTCGTTGAATTGAAAATAATTATAATCTGTAATTCAGTCATAGAGTTCTGCCAAAAAATGTGGGGGGGACGGACGATATGTCCTAGTGTCCAGATGGTCTATAATGATCTGTCTCGCTTCTGAGGTGGGTACGTTAGTATATAAGGCTTCAACGTCTGCGGTGATTAATATGTCATTAGGGTTAATGCAGAAGTTAGAGATTTTATTGAGTAGATCTGTTGTGTCCTTCACATAAGACTCGGAAGAGGAGGCAAAGGAATGGAGATGGTGGTCCAAAAATTGTGACAGGGACTCCAGGAGGCCACCGCTGCCAGAGACGATGGGCCTACCCGGGGGGGGGGTGTCTTTTGGGCTTGTGAATCTTGGGTAACAAATATAGAAGAGGTATTCTGGGATTGGATTTGCACAAAAAGTTGGCATTTTTAGTGTCTATGTGAGCCATGATTTCAGCATCATGTGCTACATTATGAACGATTCTGGAAAATCTGGTGGTGGGGTCAGAAGGAATGGGTTTGTAATGTCTAGTATTGTTTAATTGGGAGTGGGCTTCCGTGATGTAATCAATTCGGTTGAGGGCCACAATTCCTCCTCCTTTATCTGCAGATTTAACCGGATCCCGGGATGATTACCGAGCCTGCGTAGAGTTTGTATTTCCCTATTGGTTAAATTTGGATGATGTCTGTCATTGTTATGATCTATTTTGTTGACCTCACGAAGCACCGTTTGTTCAAATGTCCTAGTTGTGAAAGATATGTTGGTAGGAGTGAATGAACTTTTAATGTAAAATGCATTTTGTGTAGTGGATGGTATGGCTACCTGTTGGGAGAAAAATTCTTTCAATCTAATGCTTCTGAAAAGATGAGCCAAATCATGACGAATGATAGAGTTTGCACAGTGGGGTGTGCCCACAAACGAGAGACCTTTATTGAGAGTTCTGGTCTCAAAAGCAGTGAGGTTAACATCTGATAAATTAACAACTAAGTTTTCTTGGGGTTCCTCCTGGCCCCCCAAAAATTTCCACACCGAGAAGTCCCACCTCAAGCTCCTCTGCCTCTGCTTCTATCTCTTAAATAATAATCATTCTTAGGTCTGACATCCATATGTGGTTCATAGAAACTAGTGTTATCATCCATATTGTTGTGTTATTTTAGATTGTATTGAATAAGCGACGCGCCCCGAAGAAGCGTCTGTAGACGCGAAAACAGCATACCAACCTTGGCGCCAGGAGAATATTTAGCCGTTCGGCTCTCCTCTCTACCAGTGGGTCCAATTGCGCTCTTACCAGAGCCCCCACAGCACGACAGGTCACTTACGACAACTTCTCTTGCCTTGCGGCCCCCTTTCCGGCGTCCCCGGCAGGCTTCTCCCCCCGAGCGCATCAGTTCCATCCCAGCGCCGCGGCTCGAGTTTCCTCGCCTGCGCAACATTGCGAAGGGACCTTTTCCGGCCGTGCCGCCTCAGTGAACACTTTGGGACTTTCATTTATGGTGGAATCATCTCCCCTTCACATGGACTTTCATCTACCTGTGTGATTTAAGCTATGTAAGGTTTTTGCATATGCATCAGAGGCGCGCATGCCTATGTCATTGTGTAATGAAACTGTTTATCTTTAAATACAACCAAACGGATACTTCTATGCTTTTGCAAGATAATTTTGTTGCCAATTATTGAACATTATACCTAATTGTATCGATTTATGCTATTTTGTATCATGTTTGCGTGTTATATTTGAGCCTGTAGCATTGCTCTTGTGGTTCTCATTTTGTTCTTTGCTACTGTATTTTGGCCATATCATGAGATGAGATGAGATGACTCATTAAAAATAATGCTTGTTAAAGTAGAGACTATGAACAGAAGAAGGTCACATTACAAGTGGTAGACCCAATCAAGGAAGCTACAGCTTTAAGTGTGTAGAACCCGAATAAGACTGTTGATGACGGAGTATCTGTTGGGTCTCTCCTTCACATGGTCACAGTAAGTAGAAGATGACTTGGCTGCTATTAACAACAGCAAATCCCCTTGTGTATGATGAAACTGACCACAATGTAAAGTTATTCATGAGTACAGCTTTAAAATGAAAAGATTACAGTCATCTGCAGAACCCCCTTTTATTGTATACATTGTACACTGCATGATGTATATCTATAGGGCTGAACATTTTAACCTTCAGTCCTCCAGATGTTTTGGATTCAGTTCCCAGTACCCATTAGCATTGGCCACACAGAAACTGAACTACAAAACAGCTGGAGAATCAAAGCTTGAGAGGCTCTGGTATGGGGAATTATATAGCTGAACATTTCTAACACATTACAAAATGAATCGGAAGTAAAAAATTATCTCATTCTCTAAGGGGATCTTCAGCATGAGTCCGAGGATATTGTGATGTTTAGGCTGGATTTTTTCTAATCACTCCCAACCTGCTGATCATGAATGGTCCACTTATAGGTCACTATGTTTCTGTCCAAAACCCTGAACTCTGATCAAGGAAGAACAAAGAACCCTGCTATTGCTTACACAACCTTTTTATTGTTCCATAGGAACACCTCAAGACAATTATTCAGGATATCTGCTTATCCATCACATGATTCCATCCTCAACTTTAGTAGGTGCTACAAGTTAGAAAGCAAATGCTGATTTTCCAGGCGTATTTATAGAACTACTAATCTTACTAAATTAAATCTGTTCTTTTTTCTCCCTGCCCCATTCTCTGTCTGGTCCATAGGGAGTAGTAAGCATAAACCTGGTATTTACTAACGCTCCAAGCTTTCTTACACAGTTGCTGCTTTTGAAACTCAGCAAACAGGAGAAGAAATTGGATTTGCTAAGCAAATCACCAACTGAGAAAGTCAAATATTAACTTTTGGTGACACAGATCAAGTGAAAGTTCAGCAAGTTTTTCTTTTTTTCTTTAAAAAAAGGGGTTTGTATATGTATTTATAGCTTTTTAGATGCTGACTATAATGCAAAAGGGTCTGATTTTAAGGAAAGGTCAATATATGTGCTTGCCCATAGGATGAATTAGGCAATGTTGCATTGTGTTGAAAGTCAACTGATACAATTCTTTCCCCTTTCCCGGCTACCCGTCTCTCATGTAAAAAGACCAGTGCTGTTTGACCCTTGTAATATTTGATGTACATATTTAGCACTAAAATGCCCTCTCTGGGTATCACATTAACCAGGCGGGGTAGGGAACTGCACAGAGGTGGTGAACTGCTCTCTCTCTCTCTCTCTCTCTCTCTCTCTCTCTCTCTCTCTCTCTCACTCACTCACTCACTCACTCACACACTGCAGTTGGGCACATACACCAACCACACATGGAAATACTTCTTTCAGACATAACTCAATCCAAATAGTGATCAGAAGTAATACTGTAATGGAAGATAGCTGAAAAATGTGTTTGTAGGGGATGGAATGTTCTGGAGTCATTAGTTGTTATACAAGTTGTGGCACATATTTTCATGACCTTGGGCAGTTTTGGTTGGGTTTTTTGTGTGTGTAATACTCATCTCAATTTTAAAAGGGAAATTAATAGGGTTCAAAGTACTGACAAGATCTTCAAGGAATCAATTACTTGTCTCAAGTAAAGTAGACATATGGCAGCACAAGATTGACTGTAAAATTTTTGTACAGGGTAGTAAATTATGTTGCCCTCCAAATGTTACCTATTCTGATGTCTAATTATAGTCGAATTGCACTGATTTCCCTACAAGTCATTAACAAGTAATTGATTCAATGGGTCTAAACTACCATATATACTCAAATACTGTACAAATCAAAGTCATGGAAATGTCGAGGGCAGATTTTGGAACCAAAATTATGGATTTTGATATGAACCATGGATATGTTGAGGGTCATTCTGCAGAGGGAGGAAGCACCAATGTCAATTCATGGAGCTAGCCACCCCTAGCCTCCACAACCATTTTGTCACCCTGGCATTCAAAAGGACCAGAAGCAGCACTACAGGGGTGAGAACAAACAGAGTAGATGTTTCCCAGGATTGAGTAAACTTGTTGGACTGTGCAATTGATTAACATCATTTTAGAATGTTCATATTATTTTTATTGTTTTAAACATTATTGCCCTATTCTTCCGAGCCATTGGGAAGGGCAGCAAACAAATACAAATAAATAAATAAATTATAAATGATCCGCTCACTATAAGCAACCCAGTGATCTTATTATATGGTTAGGATAGTAATGTCGTAAATAAATACGACATACGACAAATAAAATAGAAGCAATGATTAGTGTGCCATGACTACAGAGCACTCACGATTAACTGTGGTGAGCACAGCTGCAGAAAAAACTATCCAAGAAACTGTGACAGAGATATCAGAGAATGGACAATATCATAACGCGGCTAACGATTCTTCGCTTACAATGGTCCCAAACCATGAACTAATCCTAAAAGTATCATTTTTTATGGTGCAGCTGGTAAGTCACAGTTGACATTTATGGGAAAGATCTTCTCATATCCCATTCCCAGTGACCAGAATTTGAAAAGGTTTTGTACTGGAAGTCTTGAAAATCCCCCATGCAACAAGGCCACTGGACAAGCCAGATGCGGAAATTTCTGGTAATTGCAGATCAAACATGCAACTTTCCCACTTTCCTCGTTATTTTGTGCCAATGTGGAAGAGTTAAGCATTTTAGTACCCAGAACTTGAAACTGTTTTAACCAGTAAATATCGAGACAAATAAAATCTTCAAGAACATGGTCTTAATTCACTGAAAAGCAGGTAAATCACGTTAGAACTGTGAAAGAAGATGCGTTGATACCTTCTCTGAACATTATCAATTGATGTTTCTGAAACTATTTTTGCCACTAATCCAAAAAAAACCCACCAGTATTCTTGTGATTACCTGATTTTATATGGCATATTTTATGGACTACTGAGTATTTTATCAATCCGTGAAAGCTTATTAAATGGTTAGACTTTCAGGTGCAAAAACGTCCTTCTTGTGATGCAACCGACTAACAGGGCTGCTTCTCTTGAAAGTTCTTTGTAAATGGTCTAGGTCAGTGTTTCTCAACCAGTGTGCCGTGGCACACTAGTGTGCCGTGAGCAATCATCAGGTGTGCCGTGGGAAATTGGAACCTCCAATACCCCCCCCCCGCCGAACACTTTTTCCCAAGCAAACCCTTTCAGTACTTTCTGTTGGTAATGAGAGTTCAATATGCCAAGTTTGGTTCAATTCCATTGTTGCAAGAGTTCAGGATGCTCTTTGATTGTGTGTTAACTATAAATCCCAGAAACTGTAACTCCCAAATGTCAAGGTCTATTTTCCCCAAACTCCATCTGTGTTCAGATTTGGGCATATTAAGTATTCATGCCAAATTTGGTCCTGATCCAACATTGTTTGAGTCCACAGTGCTCTCTGGATATAGGTGAACTACAACTCCAAAACTCAAGGTCAATGCCCACCAAACTCTTATAGTATTTTCTCTTGGTTATGGGAGTTCTGTGTGGGAAGTTTGTGTCTTTCTGCCATTCCTGCCAGGATATCTATGTTGTGTTCATCAAAACAGGCCCAGGTTTCACACTGAGTGTATAAATACATTTAAAAACATATTAACTATATGTATTACTGTGTTTGAGTGTCCTTTTGGTCGGTGGTGTGCCCCAGGATTTTGTAAATGTAAAAAGTGTGCCACGGCTCAAAAAAGGTTGAAAAACACTGGTCTAGGTATAGATTTCAAGTTTCATGAGGACAATCTTAGTTTCCACAAGAAAATTTAAAATAAATAACCTCATGGCAGATTAATCCCTAAAATTAGATTACAAGTCAGTTTTTAATAAACTGCTCTGCTTGCTTTGGCAGAAAGCTATTATATGAATGCAGTTATTCAAACAAACAAAATTAGCATTCTTCAATAATCAAATAAATGGGTCCATATTTATAACACATGGTAAACTATATTCACTATGTGCAACAAGACTTACTGCAGCACTATAAGACATGAGAAAAGGCTGCATACTCTGTCTATGGCAGTGGTTCTCAACCTTTTTAATGCCGTGACCCCTTAATACAGTTCATCAGGTTGCGGTGACCCCCAACCGTAAAATTATATTTGTTGCTACTTTATAACTGCAATTTAGCTACCGGTATGAATCGCAATGTAAATATCTGTTATGCAAGATGTACTTTCATTATAACAAATTGAACATAATTAAAGCATAGTGATTAATCACAAAGACAGTATATTTGAGGGAGTATGGACAATGGATGATGAGATTTGCCTTACCTACATCAGATTCAGATCTGACTTCCACAGACTACTATGGAATGACAGATCTGGACCAAACTTTGCACAAAGAACCCCCATGACCAAGATAAAATACTGGAGGGGTTTGAGAGGAATTGACAGTGATTTAATAGTAATTGGATCCTAGAGTTGGAAGAGATAGGATCCTAGGGTAGGAAGTGACCTCCAAGGCAGGGCCATTTAGTCCAACCTCCTTCTGGCATAAGAAAAAGCACAATCAAAGCATTCCTGACATATGGCCATTCAGTCTCTGCCTAATAATAATAATAATAATAATAATAATAATAGAATCCTGGTGTAGGAAGAGACCTCCAAGGCAGGGCCATACAGTCCAACCTCCTTCTGGCATAAGAAAAGCACAATCAAAGCATTCCTAACATATGGCCATTCAGTCTCTGCCTAATAATAATAATAATAATAATAATAATAATAATAATAGAATCCTGGTGTAGGAAGTGACCTCCAAGGCAGGGCCATACAGTCCAACCTCCTTCTGGTATAAGAAAAACACAATCAAAGCATTCCTGACATATGGCCATTCAGTCTCTGCCTAATAATAATAATAATAATAATAGAATCCTGGTGTAGGAAGAGACCTCCAAGGCAGGGCCATACAGTCCAACCTCCTTCTGGCATAAGAAAAACACAATCAAAGCATTCCTGGCAGATGGCCATTCAGTCTCTCCCTAATAATAATAATATAGTAGTAGTAGTAGCAGCATCAGCAGCAGTAGAATTTTACCTATGTCTGGAGAACACTGTGAATCCAAACAACGATGGATCTGGACCAAACTGGAAATGAATACACAATATGCCCTCAATAGGGTGGTGGATCTCCTGACTCAAGGCCGACTGGAGCAGCCCCATGGGCTCCTTGTGACACCGCTGAGCCTTGAGCCAGGACAGAGGAGCAGGAGGAGGCCTCTCTGCTGGTGCCTTGCCCAGGCACAATTGCTGCGAAAGCACCAGCAGTGTGGCAACACAGACGGAGAAGCCCCCTCCTGCTCCACCGCCCTGGCGCAAGGATCGGAAGAGGCCTTGGGGTTGCTCTGCCAGGCCTTGAGCGAGGAAGGAGGAGCAGGAGACCAAGGAGGCGGCTGGCGAAGCAGCCCCAAAGGTGCTTCGCCCCCCCCCCGCGCTTTCGCTAGCCATCGGGACAAGGCAAGGCCCCGTCCCGATGGCTGCAGAAGGCCAGGCTGGGCCCAGTAGGGCGGCAGGAGAAGCAGCCCCAAAGCTGCTTCGCCCGCCACCCCCTCGCCTTCTCCAGCCATCGGGACGAGGCGAGGCCCCGTCCCGATGGCTGGAGTAGGCCAGGCTGGGCCCAGGGAGGGGGCGGGAGAAGCGGCCCCAAAGGTGCTTTGCCCGGCGCCCCCTCGCCTTCTCCAGCCATCGGGATGAGGCGAGGCCCCGTCCCGATGGCTGGAGAAGGCCAGGCTGGGCCGAGGCAGGCGGCAGGAGAAGCAGCCCCTTCTGCCTTCAAGACAAGGCAGTTGGCAAGCGAAGTGGCCCCAAGGCGCTTTTGCCTGCAAGCGCCTCCTCTCGATTCCCCGCCACCTTGTGGGAAGAAGAGGCGGAGCTGACCCAGGCTGGCTGTTTGGCTGGCAGAGGGGGACGACAGCCATTTTGAGGAAGTGGAGGGGGGCGGGGCCAAGGGAAGTGGCCTCGTGACCCCTCAGAAATGACCTGGCGACCCCCCTGGGGGGTCGCGACCCCCAGGTTGAGAACCGCTGGTCTATGGCAAGCTTACAGGAGAGATTTTTTCTTTTGTCTATGGCAGGGGTGCTCAGAACGGTGATCGCGATCACCAGGGTGATCTTCGGGCCTCATCCTAGTGATCTTCAGGCCCCTGACCAGGTTTTTTGCTGTTGGTGCTCTTCACGCGCCCCTGCATGCTGCAAAGAAGTCCTCCGTCGTTGCTCCTCCCCGCTCGCGCGCCGACTCCAAAAGCTCCAGACGTCCAGAGTCCAAGAGGCAGAAGGGCCCCCTCTTTTGGATTCCTCCTCCTCCCTCTGTCCTTCTCCAGCCACTCAGAGTCGTAGGAGACCAAAGGGGGCGGGCCTGGATGACACGATGCATGGCTGGCCCCGCGCACATGCGCAGAAGCGCCCATTCTGCCTCTCGGACTTCTCGTGAGCTCTTGGAGGCGGCACGCATGCTGGCGGCGTGGAAATAGGAGCAACGACGGAGGAGGAGGACGCTTACCGCATCTCAAAGGTCGGTCTTTTTACTTTGGGGTGGGTGCTTGATTGTTCTGTGGCATGTCTCTTTGTTTATTTTTAATGTTTAAAAATGGCCTTTTAGCTCCAAAGCCTTTCTTGGTTGGATGTATTTTATGCTCTGTTTTATATTGCTGTTATTAAATTGAAATGTTGATGTTTTATAACTTCATTTTATGTAAACTGCCCCGAGCCTGCCGGAAGGAGTGGTACATAAAAATGAATAATACATATAAATAAATAAGAAAATAGTTATATGTTTTACATTTCTGGGTAGGTGATCTTTGGGACTTGGTTTTTTAATCAGTAGCTCCCATGCTGAAAAAGTGTGAGCACCCTTGGTCTATGGCAATTGCCAGAATTTATGAGGTGGAAGAACAGGGATACAGTGTGGAAAAAGGATTCTCCAATCTAATCTACCCCATAAAATACCGTATTTGATGTTCCACTGAGATTGTATATATCTAAAAAAAGGTTCAAAAACAGATGCTAAGGGACTTATCTAACAAAGCTACCCACACACTATCTAAGGCAGTGGTTCTCAACCTGTGGGTCCCCAGATGTTTTGGCCTTCAACTCCCAGAAGTCCTTACAGCTGGTAAACTGGCCGGGATTCCTGGGAGTGGTCGGCCAAAACACCTGGGGACCATCAGGTTGAGAACCACTGATCTAAGCACCAGATTCCACCTGATCTTGAAAGCTAAGCAGGGTCAACCCTGGTTAGTACTTGGAATGGAGACTCCCAAGGAACACCAGGTACTGTAGGCTACATAAGTAACACAAGGCACAATAGGGTACTGGCATACAATAAGGCGAAAACACACTGAAAAGCAATAATCTCTGAATAAACAGGCACTACAATGGTAGTATAACAATGTATCAATATATTGAATATAATGTATCAATTCATTAAAAGAGCAAACCAATTCCAAAATTCCTTACCATCTTGAAGGCACATCCAATCATTTTGAGCTATCAACAAAGTTTAAGTGGGAACAAAACTATTTAAATTAGATACATAAAGTCACAGTTCCTCTAGGTCAGGGCTGTCCAACTGGCGGCCCTGGGGCCGGAACCGGCCCCCCCAGCCTGTTGGGCACGGCCCCAGCTATGCCCCCAGCCGCCATTTTTAAATTTTTAAAAATTCTAATTTTTTTTTAAAAAATTGCGGCCGAGGAGGAGGCGGGGCAGGGAGGAGGAAGAGAGCTAGCTCCTCCTCCCTGCACCGCCCCCTCCGTCCCTCTCTCCGCGCCGGAGGGAGGAGTAGACGGCGCCAAGGGCAGCGCGTCACGCCAGGCCTGTGACGCGCTGCCCTTGGCGCGCTTCTGCCCTGCCGCGGCGGCTCCCCCCGCCCTAGGAAGGGCGGGGGGGCTGCCGAAATGGTGGAGTAGGCGGCGCCAAGAGCAGCGCGTCACGCCAGGCCTGTGACGCGCTGCCCTTGGCGCCGCTTCTTCTGCTCTCCCTCCTCTTTCCGGGCGCCGTGCCTTTCCGGGCGCCGTGGCGCTCGGGACAGCCACGGTGCCCGGGAAAGAGGAGGAGGGAGAATGACAGCTTTAGGAGAGGGCGGGGCCTGGGCTGGGGGCGGGGCCTGGGGGCGGGGCCGAGCGGCCCCCGAGGTCATCAGTGACCTCTATTCCGGCCCTGGACCCGGTAGAAGTTGGACAGCCCTGCTCTAGGTCAATGGTTTGTAAACTTGGGACGTGCCTACCGAAGGAAAGTAACCTAGCTCTTTGAAAAACCCAACGGAGTGACAACGTGGCAGCATTGGGAAGACAGAACGATAAGACCCAGGGCAGCGTTCCATTGGAAGCAAGGATACCTTACAGCAGCAGGTGTGCCGACCAAGCAGCGGCGTCTCCCTCTCCTTGGTGTCCCCTCCCTTTCACCTAACCCTGTGAAGCCCTTCTGAGCAAATGGCAGCTGCTGGCAATGCTTTGTTTTACATCTCCTGCCCGCTCCATTTTTACCCCTTTCAATCCACCCGAACCGTTTTTTACCCTCTTGTAATCTAACCTAAGAAAGCCCTTCCTCTTTCCTTTCTCCTTCCCTTCCTCAAGGGTGGGTGTGGCTTCCGCGGAGGGATCCCCCTTTCTGAGGTAGTGGCGAGGTTTTGATGCATGTCCTATACAAAGTTACCTGTCTCAGGTGTGTTATCGGTATAGTAGTAGGTTTGTGAATACCTTATAACACTTGTCAGTCCGTATGCTGCTTTGTGTCAAAATTTAGTAGCAATCAGTGAAGTAGTTTGGGAGATATGTCTGTCACAAACTGACATTTACATTTTTATTTATATAAGATGTGTTCTATTTAGTGCAGTACATTTTTTTCTTTTCTGGTAATATGTAAGTTGTATATAGCACTGAGGTGTTGTGTGGTTTCTGAGCTGTACGGCTGTGTTTTGACAGCATCTTCTCCTGACGTTTCACATGCATCTGTGACTGGCATCTTCAGAGGATCTGGCTAGAGCACTGCTTCTTAAACTGTAGATCCTGACCCCAAATGGGATCCCCTTAGCTCAATTTGGCAACAGTAAAAGTATTCTGAACGGCATCTAACGGTGATTCTAGGCATTTACACAAATTTGTTGTTCAATGTGTACAGGGGACTCTGCAGAGCATGCTTTCAACTGTATTTCATAAAAAGGAAAATCAGCCTGTTAGCAAGCCGTGTAAATGCTGACTTGTTATCAGCAAATGTTTATTTTTTACATCTATTTTATATACCTACTAGCTTGGGGACCCAGCGGTGCCCGGGTGATTTGAGAAGTGCAGCAGGATGTAGAGTGGGTCATGGGGGCTCTGTGTGCCAAGTTTGGTCTTGATCCATCATTATTGGGAGTTGCAGTGGTATCATGAAATGACTGAAGGTAATGCAAGTCCCGTCATCTGTGGTCCACCCTCCCCCAAAGTGTAGTAGGATGTAGATTGGGTCATGGGGGCTCTGTGTGCAAAGTTTGGTCTGTATTGGTGAATGGATGAGGGTTGCATTGGTTTTAGGAAGTGAGTGAAGGTACTTCAAGTCCCATCATCCGTGGTCAGTCCCACACAAAACTGCACCAGGATGTATAGTGGGTCATGAGGGCTCTGTGTGCCAGGTTTGGTGTTGATCAGTCATTGGATAAGGTTTGTAGCAGGATTGGAAAGTGAGGGAAGGTACTGCAAGTCCCATCATCCATGTTCTGCCCCTCTCAAAACTTCAGTAGGATGTAGAGTGCGTCACTGGGGCTCTGTGTGCCAAGTGTGGTCCTTATCGGTGTTTGTTGAGGGCCGCAGTGGTCTGTGGGAACAGAGGGGTGTGAAAGTACTACAAAGCCCATCATACATTGTCAGTCCTCCCCTGAACCTCACCAGGACGTGACGGCAGTCATGGGGGTTATGTGTGGCAAATGTGGTCTCGATCGGTAATTGGATGAGGGTCGCAGCGAACTTGGGAAGTGAGTAGAGGTACTTCAAGTCCCATCATCCATGGCCCACCCTCCTTCAATCTGCACCAGGATGTAGAGTGGGTCATGAGGGCTCCGTGTGCCAGGTTTGGTGTTGATCAGTCATTGGATTAGGTTTGTAGCAGTCTTGGAAAGTGAGGGAAGGTACTGCAAGTCCCATCATCCATGTTCTGGCCTCCCTCCAAACTTCAGTAGGACGTAGAGTGGGTCACTGGGGCTCTGTGTGCCAAGTATGGTCTTTATCGGTGTTTGCTGGGGGCTGCAGTGGTCTGTGGGAACAGAGGGGTGAGAAAGTACTACAAATCCCATCATCCCTTGTCAGTCCTCCCCCGAACCTCACCAGGACGTGAAGGCAGTCATGGGGGTGATGTGTGCCAAGTTTGGTCTCTAACAGTAATTGGATGAGGGTCGCAGCAGACTTGGATGTGAGAAGTACTTCAAGTCCCATCATCCATGGTCCACCCCCCTCCAAAGTGCACCAGGATGTAGAGTGGCTCATGAGGGCTCTGTGTGGCAATTTGGTGTTGATCAGTCATAGGATTAGGTTTGTAGCAGTATTGGAAAGTGGGGGAAGGTACTGCAAGTCCCATCATCCATGTTCTGCCCCCCTCCAAACCTAAGTAGGATGTAGAGTGGGTCACTGGGGCTCTGTGTGCCAAGTATGGTCTTTATCGGTGTTTGCTGGGGGCTGCAGTGGTCTGTGGGAGCAGAGGGGTGTAAAAGTACTACAAAGCCCATCATCCATTGTCAGTCCTCCTCCAAGTCTTACCAGGATGTGAAGGCAGTCATGGGGGTTATGTATGCCAAGTTTGGTCTCAATCAGTAATTGGATGAGGGTTGCAGCGGACTTGGGAAGTGAGTAGAGGTACTGCAAGTCCCATAATCCATGGTCCACCCTTCTCCGAACTGCACCAGGACGTAGAGTGGATAGTGGGAGCTGTGTGTGCCAAGTGTGGTCTGTATTGGCCCTGTTTGTTGGGCTCAGTGGTCTGTGGGAACCAAAGTGTTTGAAAGTACTACAAATCCCATAATCTGTGGGTCATGTCCCCTGAGCTCCACCAGGACATAAAGGGGGTTAGGGGGGTTATGTGTACCAAGTTTGGTGCAGGTCCATCCCCCACGCTGGTGGCTGTGGCCTGTGAAAGTGGCTGCCAATCAGAACACTTCCACATATCCGCCCTTCCGCCCTCCGCACACATACAAACATTCCACTTTATTAAGGTATACAGATACAGATATACAGATACACACAGATACAGATATAGTCAGGGTTATGCAAAAATTTATTGGGCCAAATGCAGTTGCAAGTAAAAAAGTTTAAGAAACCCTGGTCTAGACCAGCATCCTCCAACCCAACAATTTCCATATGCTCTGGATTGTAATTCTCATTATCCCCTACATCTACGAAGGCTTTGGTATATCTGCATAAAGACAAAATACTCCTCCTTGCCTTGTTGCGTATATGCCTCATTGCTTATTTGCAGAAGATGCTTCAGTTTATAAAAATGAAAATGAGCCTGTTTAGCATGTTATGCAAATGTTGATTCCATGTCAGCAAATGTTTGGTTTTGACATTTATTTTATATACCTATATACCCGAGGTTATGTAAAAATTGTATTGGGCCTAAAGGGGTTGAGTGTGGAAAAGTTTAAGAAGTCCTGACATATCGGTAACCGCATGTGTCTGGCTTTTCCCGGCTACACATTTTATACAGGATGAACATTTCAGCAAATCACTTTCTAGGTCAAGAGTGAGATTCAGGTAGGCTATATATATATTTCTTAAAGTGCCATGGATCCATTTACCATGTGGATGTTTCATCTACTATTATATTTAATTTTTTAAAAAGTATTTCTCATTTTTTGAAGAATAAAAGACTGGACCAGAAATGAATGCACACTATTTTCTGGTAGCATTGTACTACTCAAAGCAGACCATTTGGAGTTTGTAATGGTGAGTCCTTTTTCACTTGCTAATTTATACAATTTAGACCTTTCTAATCATAGTCACTTGTCAGCTGTACTGCCTGCATAATTTAGATCAATGTCTGTTTTTTTAAAGAGAAAATCTTGATTTTTCATGCATGTTTTGGGGAAGAATATGTATAAATATTGTATTGTATGCTCATTGCAGATTCCACTTTAAATGGAACTTGTGAATAGCTGATACAGAATTATAGATTGCAAACTCAGAGTCAAGTAACATTCTGTAAATTAGCACTAAAGCTAGGTCGCAGAGTAAATAATTGGGAGGGAGTAATCTTCTTAAACCATGAAGGCGTAATTTTTTTAATGCATTGCACCACCAAAAAGAGATTATTTTGAATATACAGTTTTACAAATGTTATAGTTGTGAATATATTAGCTGCACTCATTTGTTTGCTGGGAGATTTTTCATAAAGGAAATGAAAGATGCAAATTAAATGGAAATGCCTCATTTTCACAGTAGCTAAGAATACCACAACCACAGCTGGTATTCAATCTTATTGCTACCACCCCAGCTGAATGGCTATCAATCTTAAAGTGCCAGCCAGCCCAAAACAAAACACCACCAGCAATTGTTCTTATATTTTCCCCTCATTTGTAGGGGGAAATTAGTATCTTTAAATTCAGATACTAATTTATTCTGAAGCCATATACAGTGCAGAATATATTGTGCCCAAGTCTATGGTGCTGAGTTTGTGCCAGGCATTTCCTGAACAGATTGCCAATAGAGATTGTTCCCAATTTGCAATGAGGGGACCATCTGCGAAGAAAAGGAGAACACTACGATATGTAATTGGGGCTTTCAATTAAGTAAATAGGACATCTGAAGATTGCAATGCTTTGGAAAAAATGAAAAGGGAATGCAATGGAACGAGTAAAGGGAAGGGAAACAACATGGTGGACCTCGGATTTGATCTGTGGTTGCACTCAAACGGAGCAAACCAACAAACTAGGCTCAGCTATGGAAGGATGCATTATAGTTTTGTCTCCTCTCCTATTTTAATAGTCATGCCCTGTAAAGAATGCATTCTGTGTCCCAAGGACAAAGCCGGGTCTTGGTTGGCGAGAACCCACTGTCTAAATGTCAATTTTACCTTAGCTAGCCTTTCCAAAGAAAGGCTATATTTCTCCCTGACAAACTTTCATTCAATCACTCATCTGCTTGTTTACTTCAATGGGAATTGTGCAAATTTGAAATTGGATAATATCCAAAGATTTTTGAGAGACAGAAGCAAATTTGTTCACAATGAAATGCACCCTTTCTCCTTCCCGGCTCTCTGAGTAATACATCTTTGTTCAATTCAGCGTTTCAAAAAGGCCAGGCACGTTCAATTGTGGCCACCCACCAAGGCAGTGGAAATAATGAAACAGATTCTTGAGCCCAATTATTTCCGTGTTTTAAAGATTGGGTGTTTGAGTGCAACCACACTTCCGCCTGGCAGGCTTCATTTGGACATGTAGGTATTTTTCAGGTAAACTACATTGGGATGAAAATGTAGAACTACATGAGCCTAGATTATAGATTCTGAGGCTGTGGTCTGTGGATCACTGGTGGTCCAAAAACTCAGCTCAGATGTCTGTGGAAAGACTACACAAAACCTAAATATACTGGTCTTGAATATCCTTGGCCATGGAGTCTGAACTGTCAACTGGATAACTTCAACTCCAGCCATTTATGCCTGCCTCAGGCCCTTCCCTTTCCTCTCTGTGCTGTGTTGGAATGTTAGGAGGCTGGCCAGTCAGACATTTATGCAAATAATCCGACAGTTGCAGCCAATCGAAACGCTGGCACATATTCGCTCGGTCGCACCACCGCCCGCAAACACTGACTTTTATTATATACATAGATGAGTTTTGATTTGTAGAACTGCAGCAACATCATTTTATTGACAGGGCAACCTTAAACATACAGTATGAGTTTACTCACATCCATTTAGTTCAGCGAGATTTACCAGCATGTAACAAGGATACTTTGGACTACAGAAGACAACTACCCAAATCCATCGCAATTTTCAAGTTGTTCATGGGGATAAAAACTTGGGAACTACTAGACTAGATGATATAAGAATTATTTAATAAAATAATTGGTTAAATTAGATGTTATGGTCATTGATTCCTTTTAGTTGTCCAACCATAAAACAATAGTCGTCAATCACCTTTAGTGGGACTGTCATATCTTGTCCAATAGATTTCTTAGGGTACACTGTAGAACAAATGCAGTTTACTATATTTGTAACTGCCATGACTCATTGCTATGCTATGGCATCCCAGTAGACTCAAATCAAGGAAAAGCTTCATGAGAACCATCACTCCTCTTAACGTTCCCCCAGCAAGAGCATCTCTCTGGGCACCTAAACCAGAAATCCCAACTGGATGGTCCCCACAAGGGTCTGTCTCCAGGGCAAACCAAGAATGGTCAACTTGGAAGTCCCTGAACAAACTTAGAAGTGGACTGGGAAGATCAAAAGGCAACCTGGCAAAATAGAACCTCCTAAAAGAACCTTCCACCTTGTGCGACTATGGAGCTGAACAAACAACTCTGCACCTGTATGCTTGTCCACAATGCCCTGCCTCATGTACAAAGGAAGAATTGTTTAAAGCTACCAACAAACTCACCAAACCACAAATCCTAGGATTCTATAGCCTTGAGCCATGGAGGTTAAAGTGATGTCGAACTATATTAATTCTTCAGTACAGATACACTCTTAGACTCATGTATACTGTCTGACTATTAGACGATTTACAAATAAGAACCTAAGCATGATCCACAACCTTATTCAACAACATTTATAACAAAGGATTCTCTTGTACCGAGTCTGTCTCACTACCATTCAGCCAGTTCATTAGATTATTTTCATTTATTTTGTTTAATCATCTTATGTTTCTTGCTTTTTATTTTAAAATCAGGAGTGACTCCTATAGCTGTCTAGATTATGTTTGACTGCAGCTCCCAGCATTCTCCATCATGGTCTATATGCTGACTTGAATTGCTGGGCCTTGCAATCCGACATCCATAAAACCAAATGACCCCTACTTCTATTCTAAACTGTTTGCAAATTGTTTCTATATGTGCGTACAGATTTTATTTATTTATTTATTATTTAAACTTGTGAGTCGCCACTCCCGGGTGGCTCGGGGCGACTTACACCAAATTCGAGATTAAAAACAATATAAAAACATCATAAAAACATCACAAACACTCAACACAATAAAAACATAGTAAAACATCAATGTGGTATGCAGAGCACGGAAGGCAGGTGCCTACCCATCTTATCAATTAATACCCGAAGGCCTGCCGGAACAGGAGGGTTTTGCACGCCTTCTGGAATGCAACGAAGTCCGTGAGAACTCGGACTCCGGAAGGCAGTGCGTTCCACAATATCGGGGCGATTATTGAAAAGGCCCTCCGCCTTGTGGCCGTCCGATGATACATTTTGACACCGGGCACCTCCAATAGTTGACCACCTCAGAACGTAGTGACCTAGCGGGACAGTATGGAATAAGGCGGTCCCTAAGGTACGCTGGCCCCAGACCGTTTAAGACCTTGAAGGTCAAAACCAGCACTTTGAAGGTGATCCGGTGTTCCACTGGTAGCCAGTGCAGCTCCTGCAGAACAGGTGTTATATGGGCGGTTGCCGAAACGCCAGCCAGGAGTCTAGCCGCCGCATTCTGGACCAGCTTCAATTTCCGGATCACCAACAGAGGAAGGCCAACATAGCGAGCATTACAGTAGTCCAGTCTCGAGATGACCGTGGCTTGGATCACTGTGGCTAGGTTGTGGCGGGAGAGGTAGGGAGCCAGCTTCCTCGCCTGACGGAGGTGGAAAAAGGCAACTCGACTGACGGCGGAGATTTGCGTCTCCATCGTCAGTCGAGAGTCCAAGGTGACACCGAGACTTTTAACTGCAGATGATGGACATAATGTCACGCCATCCAGGGGAGGAAGCTGGATCTCCACCCCGCCCGGACGACACAACCACAGGATCTCCGTCTTAGCTGGATTCACCTTCAACCTACTGGCTCGCAGCCATCCAGTAATGGCTTCGAGGCACAGATGGAAATTATTGGGTACGGTTCCGGGCCTGCCCTCCATCCCCAGAACGAGCTGGGTGTCATCAGCATACTGGTGGCACACCAGCCCAAAGCTACGGACCAGCCGAGCAAGTGGGCCCCTCCTCACTCGCTGTGAGCGGTTCCGGAGGAAGGAGGACAGCCAACTTAAGGCCGTCCCCCTCACCCCGGCAAGGCGGTGGGTCAAAAGATCATAATCGACAGTACAAAACGCTGCCGTGAGGTCCAATAACACGAGCAGCGCCGATCCGCCCTGATCGAGCTGGCACCGCAACTTGTCTGTGATAGAGACCAGGACCGTCTCCGTCCCATGCCCCAAACGGAAGCCGGACTGGAAGGGATCTAACCAAGTAGCGTCATCTAGGAAGGACTGCAACTGCTCCATTGCTGTTTTTTAGACACTTTTTGACAGTCTTCTACAGATCCTGGAGGCAAGAAACCTAAGCTTCTTTACTCGTGTATGCTCTGAGACCTGCACATCTCATAATAACACCGACTTTCACTGAAAACTAAAAAGTCCCTAATCATTACACTGCTTGTCTCTACCTACTGTTGTCAATCAGCTGTCATCTCACGCCAGTTTCCATGCATAGCAAATATTTTGGGAATCTAAGGAACCCTGGGACTTGATGTTTGTGAGAGATCACCTTGAAAAATCTCTACTAGTAGCAAGATAGGACTATTGATTAGAATTTTTCCATCTTACAAGCACAGTTCAAAGCACTGGTTAGCTCTGGAGTTATATATCTAAGGATCTCATGCTCTCAAACTTTTAGAGAATTAGTAAGTTTAGAAAGAAAATGGAACACTTTGGGGAACTCTTGCCAGGGAAGCTCACAGCACTAAAATTAATATTACCCCAATGTCATAATTTCCATAAAGTTTGAGAAACTCTCTTCTAAATTCTTGACATTACAGAAAAGTCAGAAGTGTGTAATACAAGATTAAGTTTTTTAAGGAGTCCAAGAATTACTGGTAACAAGCTGGATATTCTCTTTTTCTCACTGCTCTAGGGCCCTTCCATACAGGCCCTATATCCCAGGATCTAATCCCAGGTTTTATGCCTTAAACTAGATTATATGAATCTGCACTGCCAGATAATCTGGGATAAACAGAAAACCTGGGATTGGATCCTGGGATATAGAGCCTGTCTGGAAGGTCCCTTAGTTCAGTACAAGGTAAGAGGATCGCCATTACCCCTTCCTCAAGATATTTGATCAGACAGAATTACTTAGGCCCCTTCCACAATGCTGTACAAAATCCACATTGAACTGGATTATATGGCAGTGTGGACTCAGATAACCCAGTTCAAAGCAGATATTGTGGATTATCTGCCTTGATATTCTGGGTTATATGGCTGTGTGGAAGGGCCCTTAGTAAGTGACTCTACTTTTCTAAAGGATTGATGGGGGCTTTTCCTTTGTTTCTTGCAATGCATTATAAGCACAGTGAAGTAGGAATTATGATTTTTGCTGCTGCAGGTATCCCTGTGGATTCAATATGCAAAGGAAAAATAATCTGACCTCATGTGGATTGGGAGGGACTTGGAAGCTGATGCGTTTTAATTGCTTTTTTAATGTAAGTTTTAATTATATTTTAATGGGTTTTTAATATTATAGTTAGCCATCTTCAGGCCCATGTTTTAGAAATAATGCTGGGGTTCAAATCAAATCAAATCAAAATAAGTGTGTGGACTCACAGGCTTGAATTTCGTCACTCAGGCATGTATGTGTAGCTACAGTAAGGCGCACACATATATATAACATGAAACATGTATTTATTACTTTGTGCACAACTCGTTGCTTTTTATCAGTGCAGGAGAACACATCCTAGTAATCTCCAGAAACTTTGGACTACAAATCCCATAATCCTTGTTCTCTGGATACTCTAAATAGAGCTCATGGGATTGCAATCCAGAATATTTGAAGGACACCAGGTGCCAAATCATGATGCTAAAGCTATTTTGGAGTTTGAACAAAAATATAGCTTAAAAGGCATGTTTTTATCGCCTGCTGGTTTTACAAGATAGTGGGAGAAGGGGGAGTAAAATATAACTAATATATATCTCCTTAACAAGATTCTGAAAGGATTTTAGAAGACTGTGCAAACTGTAGGCAGTAAATTAATTCCCATTCTTTTGATGTATTTGTTTTAATTGGTAATTATTTTGCAATACAAATTGCAGGTCCAGGGAGCCCTATCTAAATCAGGAGTTCAGTTGAAGCAAGTTTACCTATGGACACAATATGATCCCAATAAATTTTGGGTTGCCTGCTCTCTTAGGCAGTGTTTCCCAACCAGTGTGCCGTGACGGACCTTCTGCTGTGCCGCGAGAAAAGCTCTCTGCCCCCCTTCCTTCCCCCCTCCTCCTGTTGAACTCCTGCTGCTTGGGGGGGGGGGGAGGAAGGGCCGGGTGGTGGCGAAGAAAAAGAAGAAGGGGCCGGGCACCGCCTCCTTCAGCCGTTTCCCCAGCCAGCCTCCAATCTGCCATGACTCCCGCCCCTCGCTCGCTGAAGCCACGCGGAGGAGCCCCGCCCACTGCTCATGCTCTTCCTCTGTGGGAGAGCTGAAGCTGGGGGTAGGGGGCGGGGCATGGTGCTGCCTGGCTCCGCCCCTCCCTGGATTTGGCACTCCCAGCAGCTGCTCCAGCCTTGAGGGGACAGTGCCAAGCCAGCATTGTGCTGGCTCTGCCACCGCTGGCTTGGCACTGCCCCCTCAAGGCTGGCAAAGCTGTGGGAGAGCTGAAGCTGGGGGGAGGGGGCATGGCGCGGCCTGGCTCCGCCCCCTCCCCTCGGCTTCGGCACTCCCAGCAGCTGCTCCCAGCATGCCACTATCCCCCAGCCGTTCTTTACTGTGTTAGAGTGTCATTTTGGTTGGTAGTGTGCCCCCGGATTTTTTTTAATGTTAAAAGTGTGCCACAGCTCAAAAAAGTTTGGGAAACACTGCTCTTAGGAACAGCTGTATTTCAAAATAAGCATGCAGCTTGGCCTCATGGACCTATTTTAGTGCAGGATAGCACTGGATGAAGTTTGTTGTTCCAAAAAGTCACAATCCTGATGCAAGGAAATAATTTTTCTCTCTCTAGTCTACAGCTTGGCTGAAGACCTCCAATTAGATGTCCTTCCTTCATAATTTCTCTCCCACCCATCTGATTTGTAATGAGGGAAGTACAGGAAGCGCTTCTCCATGCACAGCTTTAGAACCAGTGATGATGTTATTCTAACATCAACACTGGATTAGAACTTGTCTGCATTAAGGAAGGAAGCTCTAGGATATGATCCTCCAGAATTTCCATATGCTCATCAATGAAATGGTGCTAGGTTACAAGGCACAAAAGACAGAGGCAGTTCAAAAGGATAGCTGTAAAACATTTCCTTGTTTTGCAGCTATTTTGAACAGTGAGAAAGTTTATCTACAGAACATTTACCTAATAATATGCCCCTTCAAAGTCAGTGCTACCTTCAAAGACTGCTGGATTTAAGTGTAGACTAAGCTAGAGCTATGCTACAATTTCTACCATCCCCAGAGTTGATTCGAGACGTCGTAGTCCAATACTTTGGGGTGGGGGGTGTCTGTCTTATAGGACAAAGGGAAAGCTTTAGAATGGCTTTCAGACTACAATTTCAGACATGTCTGATGCATACAGGTACATCTCTGACTGTTCATTTCCAGAACATCTTTCTAAGTAACTTACCACTGTTACCTCTGGTTTGTTATAATTACATTTATTATAAGAAATAGCATTCCAGGTGCATACTACCCCAAACCTCCCTCCTTCATCACAATAAACGCACAGTGGAAGCCTCCTTCAAACAAAGGACAGACAATGGCACTCCATAAAGATGAAAAGGGAAAGCCACGGCAAGGTTTCCTCCAATTGGCTCCAACCCTACCAGTCCTTGTTTCTAAGAGTGCTTCACCTGCCTTAAACAGGGTGGGGCAGCACACAAAGCAACTAGCTAATATTATCTACCTGCTCTCATTATGAAATTCTCAACTCTAACATTTTGACTGTTGTTTCTCTTGCTCAAATGCTGGTAGAATGTGTTTTGCAAAATTATTGGTTGTTAGGTTAGCTCTGATACTGCCACAATCTTTTTTTTTTAAAGAGAAAATGCATTAATCTGGATGTCATGGAAACAAAAGCCAGCCCAGCTGTTCTCAGACAGGCAGGCAGTTAGAGAGCGTACTGGTGACACTACCAAAGAGCCCTGTTCAGCAGACAATAAGGAAGCCCTTTATGTGGAGGACTATTTATATAGACCACTATTTACCATTAACTACATAATTACGCTACACATTCTTAAGAGAAAGTGCTGCACTATTAATACTGATGGTTTTCTTTTGTTTCTTTTTTCAGGCAGGTTGCCACAACTTATATTCCCAGGATAAGTGGCAAGTGTCGCCTCACTAAACTAAAGGATCAGCCACATTCTTCTAGCTGTATCAGCAACTAAATACATTACAATTTTAAAACATTAAAAAATAAAGTCAAGAGAAAAAACTACTCACACAACACTTTTCAGTGAAGGTTAAGAAAACCACTACAATATACAGATGATGAATTTTCTTTTCCCTTGACCTTGAACCAGCATTGTATCAGAAAAGAGTAAGAAGCTGAATCAAAAGACCAAATTAACCCTTTAAAACCACTAGGATCTTCTTATCCTATAATGCTTCCATTCCAGACTGAGATCTCTCTAATCAAGGCTGTTAATTAATTACTATGGCAAAAAAATTGCTTCTTCCATCAAGAAAGAAAATAATTTATGTTCAGGTTTTTCATCATATCTAATAAATTAGCATATTATTTTTATTTTGTCTTCTCGTTCAAGTTAATAGCCTGAAAAGGGACCATTGATCCACAAAGATGTTTGAGACATGTTATCATCAATAATTTTATTTACAATTTTGTCTCATTTTTTGCTAAGGCTCTTCCAAGTCAGTAAGATAGAAATAAATCCACCTGGTTTTCCCAGCTATGCCTCTGCACTGCCTTCTTTGCAGCAGATGTGTTTGTAAGTTTTTTATTTGCCATAAACCTCTGACCTTGCCTTTGAAAATGTCTTCCTCTCACTGTATCCACATCTTGGCCTCCCCACTCAACCACAAACTAAGCTTCAGCTGCTTCATACACAATCTGAGAGATACCTATTATTTCCCAGCAATAAGATGATGCTCAGTTGTTAAATCAAATGTGATCTAACTCTCTAGCACATAATCCTGTAGCATCCTTTGAAACGCTGTCGCGGTAAGCTAGATAACTCTTTAATTACTGTATCTCTCTCGCACACACATGAATTGTGTGTGCGCGCCAGCCACACAGGGACACAATGAACACAGTCAGGCAAAAGCACATTTTGTTTTGCATCTTGAAAGGCCTGGATTCAGCATCACTGGCAGTCCTGCACTGTCTTGCTGCCAGTGTCAAAGATGCAGCAAAAGGAGAGCGGGGCAAAACCGCCTCAGCATCCTTCGTTCCTTAACAAACAAGGCAGACCCACAGATTTCCATTGCCGTTGCTCTGAGCAATCCTGCAGCACATTAGATGAAGCCACTGGGCACAAAAGGATGCCACAGAACAAGTCCTGCTCCCTCCCTCTCCAAGCAGAAAGAAAAGGGAGATAACACATTTACTTACATGACGACTCAGTGCCAAACATGGCTGGCTCCAGACGCTTGTATCTCAAAGGGGGTTGGAAAGGGAAAGGAAGAGAGAGAGGGGGATGTGTGTGTGAGAGAAGGAGGGATGAGACTGCTACACAGCAGGGATCATGAAGCCAGACAAATGCGGTCCCAGAGCTATCCAGCCGTCAGATTTTGCTCTCCTCTTCCCAAGCTTCAGTCTGCAAAATGCCTTTTCCTGCAGCCCTCAAAGCAAAGCAGGTCTTCTTTGTAGAAACAAGGAAAAGATAATGTTGTGCATCTATCTTATCAGGAGGGATTCTTTTAAAATCCAGTAGCCAAGGAAAGGCCAGGTCCCTTCTGCTGATGCAGTGAGGCAGAAATAGGTAGCAGACACCAGATACTGCAATCCACAGTCCCTGCTCTCAGTAAGACAATAGCATAGCTTATGCATACACTGGGTGACGTCAGAACACTGCAAAGACTGACTGCTGTTAACCACAGGCTCAGAGGGAGCCTGAATAGAGCACCGCAATTCAAGTGGGAATTCTTTTGTCAAAAAATACAGAAGACAAAGAATCACACATATTTCCCATCCCTGCTGACTTAAAAAGAGAAGAAACCTTCCCCAAGCTAGAGGATGAGGGACAACGCTGTCCCTTGGTGCACTGCAAGCACATCTGCTCAGCTGCTGCGAATACTTCCTTACGAATGTCTTAGCAATCGCAATCACAACAATAATAAACTACCTTGTAACAACAATAATAAAATACCTAATCCAAATATGTTATCAGTTGTTCAAAATATGCATTGCAGCAAATGGCTTTTTAACAAGGACAGGAAAAATCACAACCTTTAGCTTATTATTTACTAAGAAGTTATTTCTTATAAATTAGCAACAATAAATATTTATCCACAAAGTATCTCAAAGTGTGCATGTTAATATCAACTAAGTATAGTCAACTGGCAGTCGGAATGCAACTCCATGCAAAATCCATCTAACAGCCCTAAAAGAGGTTGATCATGTTTTTCTGGTACCATCACTCATAAGAAAAATAATCTTCCATATTGTAAAAGAAGCATTAAAATATATTACACATGTAAATTATAACTTGGGCTATGTTCAAACTCTGATGTTCCTCCTCTTAGTACCATTATCTCAAGAGTAAAGTTGATCACTCCTGTCACAGACAGATTGGAAACTTCCAGTAAGTAAAAGCCAAATGTGGAGCTTGTTTCCAAAAGATACCAAATCCATCTGAACAATTTTACAGGAATTGGAGGGGCTGAGGAAGATGTGCTGAGGATATGTATTATTTTTGCTATAAATTGCCATTATCCAAGCCCTGGACCAAAATGATTTGATACAGTTTGATAGTTGGATCTGTACATAATATTTTCAATCAATCAATCAACTTTATTTCTTATGAGTCACCCTCCACCAAAGGTGCTCTGGGCGACTTACACAATTAAAATAAACAGGTTACATAGTCACAGCTTGTTACTTAACAATCATAGGCTCTTCTGAAAAGCCATGTCTTAAGTGCCCCTAAAAATGTATGTAGATCGGGAGTGGCTCTTTAGTCTGGCGGTAGGGAGTTCCACAAGATTGGGGCTACAATTGAGAAGGATCTCTGTCTTGTGGCCTCCAAACGAACCTCTCTAGGGCCAGGGACATAGAGGAGATTCTCATGAGCTGACCGTGGCAGTCTCTGATGGAGTGGCATTAAACGGTCTCTTAGATATGAAGGACCCTGACCTCGAAGGGCCTTGAATGCTAGGATCAGAGTCTTATAGAAGACTCTGTGTTCAACCAGCAGCCAATGCAAGCGCTGCAGGGATGGCGTTATATGGCACCTCATTGATGTTTTTGTGAGGAGTCTAACGGCTGCATTTTGCACAATTTGGATCTTGCGAATTGCTGCTCGAGGTAAGCCCACATACAATGCATTGCAGTAACCATGGCATGAATTACCGTAGCCAGCACCTCTGTTGGTAAATAAGGCGGCAACTGCCTCGCTTGGCATAGATCAGGGCTGTCCAACTTCTACCAGTAAAGGACGATCAATATGGGTTTATAAAAGGTAGAAACATTGCACACCCTATAAGAAATGTATTAAACGTTCTTAATCATAACAAAAAAAGAAAATTTGCCCTCTTAAAGTTAGACATAAAGCTTTTGATTCATTAAACCATGATTATTTGTTACAATTAATGGGTAACTATGGATTTGAAACTTCATTTATTAACATAATAAAAAAAATACCGTATATAGTAATATGAGAGCAAGAATAAGAGTAAATGAATGGCTAACAAAATACTTGAAAATAGAAAGAGGAGTAAAACAAGGCTGCCCCTTATCACCGCTGCTCTTTGCGCTAGCAATGGAACCTCTGGCAGACAGAATACGAAACAATGGCAGGATAAAGGGATATCAGATTAAGAATGAAGAACTGAAGATAAATCTTTATGCAGATGACATTTTATTAATAATTGGAAAACCCAGTAGAAGCGATAAGGGAAATACAAATAATTCTAAAAGATTTTGAAAGATATTCAGGATTGAAAGTCAATATGTGCAAATTAGAAATGCTTATATTCAATATGGCAGAAAAGGAGAAGAAGGAATTGAAGGCAGTAATGGGAGAAATAAAAATTATAAGAAATAAAATAAAATATTTAGGTATTAATATTACAAAAGAAATTACTAAGTTAAAAGTGGCCAACTATGGAGCAATATGGAAAAAGTTCAGGAAAAAAATAAAATCCTGGAAGGATAAGCAATTAAGTATCCCTAGAAAAATACAAGCACTGAAAATGTCTATAATTCCCAAATTATTTTACCTTTTTCAAACCCTTCCAATAAAAATAGAATATAAACAATTAAAAGAATGGGAGAACATTCTGAGAAAATGGATATATGGGAAAAAGGGAAATAGAATAATCAAAAAGAGTCAATATTCCCCAAGGAGAATTCTTGGATGGGGCTTTCAAATCTACAATATTATTACGAGGCTTACCAATTAAGTCCATTACTAGAAATGAGTTTAAAAACAGAAGATAAATGGATAAAAGTAGAGAAACGAAATAAATGATGGATGGGGAAAATATAGTTTATACACCAGAGATATTAATAAAATAAATGAAAAACTAACAGGACCAAGGAAGCATATGACTGTTGGCAAAATTGGCAAAAACTATGGGCATATAAATTATCAGGGAAAACTCCAATCAAGAGCATGGGACTCCCCGAAAGGTTAGCAAAAAACTTGGAAGAAAAGGGATTAAGAAGGGTAAAAGATGTGTGGAAACACGATGGAACGCATATACCTTGCCCAGAATTTTTGGAAAACGGGGGGGGGGGGAAATTGGTTAAAATTAAGAGCGATTTGGGAAAAAGTAAAAAGGAAGGTGCAAATGTCACGAACACCGACTTAGAACTGCCCCTTTAACACACACACGGAGACGTAGCAAAGGCTAACTAGTTTTATTGAATATAAAATAGTCCAAAAGGCAATTCTCATTGAGAGATTAAGAACAAGGCAATCAGCAAAGCTGTAGTCCAAATAAGAAGGCAAAGTTCCAAAGGATAGTTCCAAAAGCAATCGTGGCAAAGGGCTTGGCAAGGTTTCGGATTCACTCCGGATTGAAGCAAGGTATCCGCAGCAATGCGAATCAATAGCAAGGTCAGGACTTGGTCCAAGGCGAGCCAAACTAGGCTCCGTGGTTCACTCCGCTTTCACGCCCTTCAGATCAGACGTGGCCGGAGAACTGAGGATCAGTTCCCACGGGCCGTTCTTAATCCTCTCGGCCGGGCCTCGACGATCTAGGGCCCGGCGTCTCCAGTCTCTACTTTCCGAACGGTGACGATCTAGGGACAGATGCCAGCTCCTCCTGCCCTGCTCTATGTCCCTGCGTCTGTTATGGGAACGGCCCCGCTCTTCCAGTTCAGTATCGCTATCTCCTTGAGAAGCAGCCTCCCCCGAACTTTCCCAGCCGCTGGCCTCCATCTGCTGTTCGGCCAGGTCTTGGGAACCTCGGCCGTTTGGGAACTCATAACTATCTCCGCTATCTGCTTCGCTGCCTCCCATCTCCACCTGGTCCGCTCCTTCTCCGGGAGAATGCTCCCACTCGAAATCCCAGGCTAAGCTCTCTGCAGGTGGACTGGGCAATTGCACTGCTGTCCAGTCTTGGTCTGGGCCTTCCAACTCATCCTCCGAGTCCCCTTCAGCCTGTACGGGACCTAATGGCATCGGGACCCCCGGTGCCTCGCCCCCTCCCATTGGCACGAACGGGCCCATGGGTGCTACACTATCCCCCCCAGGGGCCCCTGGGCCGCCCGGGGCTTAGGCTTGTCAGGATACTTGCGATGGAAACGGGCCACCAACTCCGGCGCGTGGATCGCCGCGAGCCTTGACCCAAGCACGCTCTTCCGGGCCAAAACCTTTCCAGTCAATGAAATACTCCAACTTCCGGTACCGGATGCGGGCATCCAAAATGTCCTGCACTTCGACCTCCTCCCCGCCCTCCCGCATCACAGGGGGAGGAGGCGGCTGCGTCACATCAGGCCGCTCCCCCTTCGCGGGCGGAGCAAGGAGCGATGAAACACCGGGTGGAGTTTCATGTCCGCAGGGAGCTGGAGCTTGAAGGAAACAGGCCCCACCCGCTCCAAAACTTTGTAGGGCCCCAAAAACCGGGCATCCAACTTGCGGCTGGGGCGTTGCGTGGGCAGATTCTTGGTGGACAGCCAAACTTTATCCCCCACCAGAATCGCAGGACCCTCCTGGCGCCGCCGATCAGCCATCCGCTTGTAGTCGGCCTTCGCCTGGTCGACTGGGTGAACCGATCAGCCCAGTTGGCAAAGTCAGGAATGAACTTTCTGTAGTAGTTGGCAAAGCCCAGGCATCTTTGAATGTCTTTTTTGCTAGCAGGGGGTGCCCAGTCGTCAACTGCTTGGACCTTGGTGTCATCAAAGGCATAGCCCGTAGGAGATATACGGTAGCCCAGAAAGTCCACTTCAGTCAAGTCAACAGCACATTTCTCCAGCTGGCATAGAGTCCATGTGCCCGCAGTCGCAGGAGCACCTCTTTGACAAGTCCATCATGGGTCGCCTGGTCTGGAGAAAAATCAACAGGTCATCAAGGTAGACCGCCAGATAGCGGTCCAAAAGGTCTTGGTGAAAATGTCATTCATGAAATGTTGGAAACACGCTGGGGCGTTGCACAAACCGAATCCCATCACCAGGTATTCGAAACTGCCCCACTTGGTCTGGAAGGCCGTCTTCCACTCGTCACCCTGACGAATCCGGACAAGGTTGTAAGCCCCCCTCAGGTCCAGTTTAGTGAACACCTTAGCGCCCCGCATCTTCTCCAAGAGCTCGGGGATCAAGGGCAGGGGATAGCGGTTCCGGATCGTGATCTTGTTGAGTTCCCTGTAGTCATTGCAAAGGCGCAACTCCCCCCGATTTCTTCTTGACGAAAAGAATCGGAGCCCCGGCCGGGGATTGGGAGGGCCGAATGAACCCCTTCCGCAGGTTCTCATCCAGGAAGTCTCGGAGAGCCTGTTGCTCTGGGTCCGAGAGCGGGTAGAGGCGCCCCCCGCGGAATGGGGGGCCCCGGCTGCAAGTCAATGGCACAGTCATAGGGCCGGTGCGGAGGCAAACGTTCCGCCTCCTTCTCACTGAAAACATCCCAAAATCCGGCATACTTCTTGGGCAAGGTGGCCACATTCTCCACCTCTTGAGCCTGGCACGCCCGGGCCGTCATGCAGTGGCCCTGGCAATGATCGGACGAGAAAATTAACTGTCTCTTAGCCCAGGAGATCTGGGGGTCATGGAGCGCGAGCCACACAATGCCCAGAACAATGGGGAAATCGGGGAGCTTGGTCACAAGAAAAGAAATGTCCTCTTTATGGGAGCTAGTCCACATCCTGGTAGGAGCTGTATACTGAGTCACAGCCCCGGTTTTCAACACTCTCCCATCGATGGTCTGGACACCCTTGGGCTCTTGGAGGTCAAGAAATTTTAATCCCGCAGACTTGGCATAGTCTGCATCAATGAAGTTATTGGTCGCTCCCGAGTCGATCATGGCATGGACCATCATCGGCCCCTTCTCGGGTGACCACAAGCTGACCATGACAAGGAACAATTGTCCAGTTTTGGGTTCAGGGGGAGGGGTGGCGACATCGGCCGAGTGAGCGAACCCTCTTACACTCGGCCGTACCCTTCCCCCGCCGCCTGGAGGGCTTCCTCAGGCTCCGGAGGGCTGGCCACCGCTGCGGAAGCCCGAGGGGTCCTCCCACGCGGTTTCTGGGGGCAATCACGAGAAAAATGACCCGGGCCCCCACAGTACCAACAAAGGTTGAGTCTTTGCCGCCGAGCCTTCTCAGCAGCATCTACTTTGGGCCGCACCGTACCCAGTTGCATCGGTTCGGAGTCATCCACAACAGGAGTGGGGGCAGGGATCTGGCGGGGCACAAATTGGCCGGTCCCGGCCTCCCGCCTGGTCGGTGGTTTCTCGGCCGTGCCGACCCCCCACCTCCTCTTGTGTTGTATGGCCGCCTCCGCCCGCAAACTCGTGGCGATGGCCTCCTCCAGGTCGGCCGGCCGGGGCAATTGTAACATCTGTTGCTGAATCTCGGGCGAGAGTCCCGCTAGATACGTATAGCGCAGGGGTGGTCCTTCCCACTTGGTCTGGCTGGCCAGCACTCGGAAACGGGAAATATACTGAGACAAAGTCATGTCCTTCATGGTCAACCGTGCTAAATCCCGTTCCGCCAGGTCCTCATTGACGGGAGGTCCCCAAGTCGCCCGGATCGCATCTAGGAAAGCGTCCAAAGTCGCCGCATGCGGGACGTGCCAGTGATGAGGGAGTTGCCCACGTCGCCGCCATCCCTTCCATACAGTTGAACACGAAGCCCACCTGGGCCCGGGGGGTGGCAAATTCGTTGGGCCGCAACTCCAGGTATATTCGAACCTGGGCAAGGAAAACCTCCACCATCGCGGATTTCCATTGAACCGAGCCGGGCATTCACCGACGGGTGCCGCCCTGCTCGAGTTCGCAGCTCCGCCACCTCCTCTTGCAACGCCACCACTTGCGGGCCCGTCAAGTTCGCCATGGCGGCCGTGGAGACAAGGGGAGCCTTGATGCGCAGCCGGCGGTTTCTGGTACGTCCCGTGGTGCAAAAAGGGGTTCGAGGAGTTCTCCGGCCAACTGTCACGAACACCGACTTAGAACTGCCCCTTTAACACACACACGGAGACGTAGCAAAGGCTAACTAGTTTTATTGAATATAAAATAGTCCAAAAGGCAATTCTCATTGAGAGATTAAGAACAAGGCAATCAGCAAAGCTGTAGTCCAAATAAGAAGGCAAAGTTCCAAAGGATAGTTCCAAAAGCAATCGTGGCAAAGGGCTTGGCAAGGTTTCCGGATTCACGCCGGATTGAAGCAAGGTATCCGCAGCAATGCGAATCAATAGCAAGGTCAGGACTTGGTCCAAGGCGAGCCAAACTAGGCTCCGTGGTTCACTCCGCTTTCACGCCCTTCAGATCAGACGTGGCCGGAGAACTGAGGATCAGTTCCCACGGGCCGTTCTTAATCCTTCGGCCGGGCCCCTCGACGATCTAGGGCCCGGCGTCTCCAGTCTCTACTTTCCGAACGGTGACGATCTAGGGACAGATGCCAGCTCCTCCTGCCCTGCTCTATGTCCCTGCGTCTGTTATGGGAACGGCCCCGCTCTTCCAGTTCAGTATCGCTATCTCCTTGAGAAGCAGCCTCCCGAACTTTCCCAGCCGCTGGCCTCCATCTGCTGTTCGGCCAGGTCTTGGGAACCTCGGCCGTTTGGGAACTCATAACTATCTCCGCTATCTGCTTCGCTGCCTCCCATCTCCACCTGGTCCGCTCCTTCTCCGGGAGAATGCTCCCACTCGAAATCCCAGGCTAAGCTCTCTGCAGGTGGACTGGGCAATTGCACTGCTGTCCAGTCTTGGTCTGGGCCTTCCAACTCATCCTCCGAGTCCCCTCAGCCTGTACGGGACCTCATGGCATCGGGACCCCCGGTGCCTCGCCCCTCCCATTGGCACGAACGGGCCCATGGGTGCTACAGTGTGGGCACTGTAATATCGAAAAAGGTACTTATTCACATATGTGGTGGGAGTTTTCTGAAATAAAAAACTTCTGGCAAATGATACAAGGAAAAATACAAGAGATATTCAAGATAAATATTCAAATAAATAATGCTACTATGGGGAGTGATGGATCATCCAAGTATAAAAACCAAATTTCAGGAGTTATTTAAGGTAACAATAAGAGCAGCCCATGCAGTGATTGCTAGAAGATGGAAAGACAAAACAAAATGGACATTAAGTAATTGGAATGATTATGTGTATGATCAAGTGTTATTAGATATTACGGGAATTATGACGAATCAAGCAACAAGAACAGACAAACAAAAGGACATCACAGATAGATGGATGATCTATTTTAACTGGGTGAAAACTGGCGGAGCCAACGTTCACAGCATACAAAAAACACAAAGACTAGACCAGTGGCTGGATCTGCAAGATTCGTAGAAATATACTGTGGTTGAAGAGGGAGGGAGAGGGAGGGAGGGAGAAAAAATGTAATCTATATGTAATCTATACCAGGGCTGTCCAACAGGCGGCCCGGGGGCCGTACACGCCCCCCCCCAGCCTGTTGGACACGGCCCCCGCTATGCCCGGCCGCCATTTTAATTTGTTTCTTTAAAAAACATTTTTTTTAAAAAAATTTAAAAATGGTGGCCAGGGGGAGGGGAAGGCGGGGCAGGGTGGAGGAAGTAGGTCAGTTCCTTCGCCCTGCACCGCCCCCTCTGTCCCTCTCTCGGCGCCCCCGCGCCCTTCCCAAATTGGGAAGGCGAGGAAGCCAGGAGGAGAGGTTCCCCCAGGCAGAGCCTGTTGCTTTCCCCCACACACGGCTGGAGGTGCTGCACTATTTCCTCCCTCCCCTCTTTGTGTGTGATGGGCGTGTGTGTGTGTGTGGACACGCGCGCGCCCATCAGACACAAAGAGGGGAGAGAGGAAATAGTGCAGCACCTCCAGCCGTGTGTGTGGGGGAAAGCAACAGGCTCTGCCACACACCTGCCTCGAGGTAAGGGGTGTCACTCATGGAGCAGAGTCTCCGATGGGTCTCCGGTCTGCCTCTGCTCCTGACTCCCTCCCTCCCTCCCTCCCTCTCTCTTTTTCCCCTCCTCTCCTCTTCTCCCCTTCCCCCTTCCTCTTTGGATTTCCTGCCTTAATATTCTGGTGTGCCTTCCACACAGCCCTCTATCCCAGAATATCCAGGCAGGAAATTCCACAATATCAGCTTTGAACTGGGATATATGGCAGTGTGGACACACATAATCCAGTTCAAAGCAGATATTCTGGGATTTCCTGCCTGGATTTTCTGGGATAGAGGGCTGTGTGGAAGGGCCCAGAAAATCCAGGCAAAATCCTCATTATCTGCTTTGAACTGGGATATATGGCAGTGTGGACAAACATAATCCAGTTCAAAGCAGATATTGTGGGATTTCCTGCCTGGATATTCAGGGATATATGGCTGTGTGGAAGATCCCAGAATATCCAGGCAAAAATCCCTCATTATCTGCTTTGAACTGGGATATATGGCAGTGTGGACACACATAATCCAGTTCAAAGCAGATATTGTGGGATTTCCTGCCTGGATATTCAAGGATATATGGCTGAGAGGAAGATACAAGAAAATCCAGGCAAAAATCCTCATCTGCTTTGAACTGGGATATATGGCAGTGTGGACACACATAATCCAGTTCAAAGCAGATATTGTGGGATTTTCTGCCTTAATATTAAGGGATATATGGCTGTGTGAAAGGGCCCTGGGTTATCTGAGGCCATATCCACACAGCTGAATAAAATCCCATGTTATCTGCTTTAAACCAGATTTTAAAAAAAAATTATAGAAAGCTTTATTGTATGAAAACATAAGAAAAAAACACAGTAAAAACATCAGATCACCCCCCACCACCGACAGTTTTACACAATCACTACACATTAAACAAAGACATAGAAGGGACAACATTTACAAACAACCCAACATTTAAAAGAGATGTTGGCTCCACATATCGAGATTGAATGCTCAGAATTTTAGCAAATGATGGGAAGAATTTATAATTAAATAATGAGCCCTTTAAGGTTCACAAGTTTCTTCTCTCTCATATATTTCTCGAAAGGGGACCAGGTATTATCAAATTGTTTGGTGGCATTGTCTTTGAGTAGATACGTGAGTTTGTCAAGCTCCGCAATTTCCAGCGATTTTGTCAGCCAGTCTTCGATGCTAGGCATTTCTGTTGTCTTCCAGTGCCTGGCTATAACAATTCTTGCTGCCGCAGTTAAATAAGTAAGTAGTCTGTCTGTCTCTTTATTTTGTTCTAGTCCTGTAATGTTCAACAAATAAAACTCTGGGTTTTTTTTGGATAGTTTGGTGTAACATTTCTTGTATCACATTATTAACAGAGGTCCAAAATTTATTTACAACTTTACAGGTCCACCATTGGTGAAAAAAAGTGCCATTCTTGGGAACATTTCCAACATAAATCATTATTGTTCTTGTCTCTCTCTCGGCATTACTTCGCGAACGAAGATTCAGGAAGGACTCATCCCACGCTTTTTACAAGCGCGTTGATGACTAAAAAGGCCAATCTGAGATAGGCAAGTTCGGTTGCAGAAAGCGCAGCAGAAAGTCTCCTTGGGTGATGTTTTTCCAAGTTGCGGTTCTTTCTGCGTTGTCGTTTCTCTTCGAGACCCATTTGGCGTGTCTTCTCGAAAGAGGCCGCAGCATTGTGGATAGTGCTTCTCCATGCCTCCCGATGTGAGGCCAGGGTGGACCATTGTTGGTGATCAATCTGGCCAAGCCTGAGATGTTGTTTCAGGGAGTCCTTATATCTCTTTTGGGGGGCGCCTCTCTTGCGCTGACCCATGGCGAGTTCACCGTAGAGTAGTATCTTTGGGAGGCGGTGGTCCTCCATCCTAGAGACGTGTCCTGCCCAGCGCAGCTGTGTTCTCAATAGCATGGCCTCAATGCTGGTGATCCCTGCTTGCTCAAGGACAGCAACATTCGTCACATAGTCGGTCCAGTGTATATTTAGGATTGTGCGAAGACAGCGCTGATGAAAGCGCCGAGGAGTCGTGGAGGTGTTGGCGATAGGTGACCCATGTTTCAGACCCATAGAGGAGAATGGACAGTATGATAGCTCTGTACACACTGATTTTGGTGCTTTGTCTCAGGTGCTTGTTGCTCCAGACTCTTTTGTGAAGCCTTCCGAATGCACTATATGCCTTTGATAATCTGTGATCTATCTCTTTGTCAATCTTGGCGTCTGAAGAGATGATGCTTCCCAGGTAGGTGAACTGCTGAACGGACTTAAGCACAGATGTGCCTATGCTGACGTGAGGATGGTGGTGGTGTTCTTCCTGTGGTGCGGGCTGGTAGAGGACTTCTGTTTTCTTCAGGCTGACTTCCAGCCCAAACAGCTCTGCAGCTGTTGCAAAGCAGGATGTGAGGCGCTGCAGGGCTGCTTCTGAATGGGCGACAAGGGCAGCATCGTCAGCAAAAAGTAGCTCACGGACTAGATAGTTTAGAGTCTTAGTGCGAGCCCTCAGACGGCTTAAGTTGAACAAGCTACCATCAGTACGATAGCGTATATATATGCCGTCTTCTTCTTGTAGGTCTGCCATAGCCCTTTGGAGCATCATGCTGAAGAAGATTGTAAATAGGGTTGGTGCAAGAACACAACCTTGTTTCACTCCATTAGTTATGAGAAAGGGCTCCGAGAGAGCATCGCCATATCTGACTTGGCCGTGCTGGCCCTCATGTAACAGGATAATCATTTCGAGGAACTTGGGGGGACATCCTAGACGTTCCAGGATCTGCCACAGACCTTTCCTGCTCACAGTGTCGAAGGCTTTGGTGAGGTCGACAAATGTTACATAGAGTCCTTTGTTCTTGTAGATTTTAGACAATTGATATGGGGTCATATGCCACCTATACATCATTTTGTACAGATTTTCTTTTAAATAATATAAGTAAGTATATTTCTGTTTTATTTTCCATATGTTTTCCCATTCTTCCTTGGGAATATTTATACCTAGGTTTGTTGACCATTTTGAGAGATAATCGTCTATGGGGTTTTTCTCAGTTTCTATCTCAAGCAAGAATTTATATATTAGGCTGACCGTTTTGTTTTTTGATTTAAGCCAGAGTTTTTCCCCTTTGGACAAACTCCATTCCCATCCAGTCAGTTTATCTTTCACAATATAATTTGAACTGGTTCCACTACTACCAAATGAACAAAAGATTTGAAATACCGGTAGATAAACTGCTTTAAACCAGATTATATGGCAGTGTGGATTTGGATAATCCAGTTCAAATATTATGTTATATATTTATATTTATATCCCTCCCCATTTATTCCCTCCCTCTATCCATCTTCCTTCCTTCCTCTCTTTTACTCTTTTATTTTATTATTATTACTGTAATTATAATTGTATTGTAATTGATGTTAAAAATATAATTAAATATAATTTAAAAAGGGGAAGCAATACAAAGCAGTGGAACTCTCTGCCCAGGACTGTGGTGGAGGCACCTTATTTGGAGGCTTTTAAACAGAGGCAGAATGGCCATCTGTCAGGGATGTTTGAATGCGATTTTCCTGCTTCTTGGCAGGGGTTGGACTGGATGGCCCATGAGGTCTCTTCCAATTCTATGATTCTATGAAAACATGTTTAAATCTGAAACACAGCAACATGAGGGGTTGGGGAAGGTTGCCTTTGCAATTTATTTTATAATTAGTAATGCAACAAGTAATTAGGGGCGGAGCCGAGGGTGGGGGGGCGGAGCCAGGGGGGGGCGGGGGGGCGGAGCTAGGGGCTTGGCCCCCCAGGTGATCAGTGACCGGAATTCCGGCCCAAGGTCCGGTAGAAGTTGGACAGCCCTGATCTATACCAATGTAATGTGCTATAATGGTTTTATTATTTGTTGAATAAAAGACACCCAAAAAAACCAAAAAAACAACTTCTACCAGACCAGGGGCCGGAATTCCGGTCACTGATCACCTGGGGGGCCTAAGGGTCTGCCTCCACCCCCGGCTCCGCCCCTGCCTTGGCTCCGCCCCCACTCCTCCCCTGGCTCCGCCCCCTCCACCGGCTCCAAATAAGGTGCTTCCACCACAGTCCTGGGCAGAGAGTTCCACTGCTTTTATTGCTTCCCCCTTTTTAATTATATTTAATTAAATTTTAACATCAATTACAATACAATTATACAGTAATAATAATAAAATAAAAGAATAAAAGAGAGGAAGGAAGGAAGATGGATGGATGGAGGAAGGGAATACATAAGGGAGGGAAATAAATATAAATACACTAGCTGTCCCGTGCACGCGTTGCTGTGCCATAGTCTGTGGCTAACCCCTTCTACCCACATGGTGTGTGTGTGTGTATGTGTGTGCTGATGTTTGTGTGTATATGTGTATGTGTATGTGTGTGTTCTTATGTATATGTGCATGTATATATGTGTGCATGTCTATATGTATGTGTGTATATGTATGTATATGTTGTGTATGTGTGTGTTCTTATGTATATGTGCATGTATATATGTGTGTATGTGTGCATGTCTTTATGTATATGTGTGTGTATGTGTCTGCTGATGTTTGTGTGTATGTGTGTGTATGTTGTGTATGTGTGTGTTCTTATGTATATGTGCATGTATATATGTGTATGTGTACATGTCTTTATGTATATGTGTATGTGTGTGCTGATGTTTGTGTGTATGTGTGTGCTGATGTTTGGGTGTATGTGTGTGTTGATGTTTGGGTGTATGTGTGTGTTGATGTTTGTGTGTATGTGTGTGCTGATGTTTGTGTGTATATGTTTATATGGGAGAGCTGGGGGCGCTTCCTGGGGAGTTTGTTTATGTTTTTGGCTGAGATCGGGAGGGGGAATGGGAGAGCTGTTTGGTGGCACTTCCTGGGGAGTTTGTTTATGTTTTTGGCTGAGATCGGGAGGGGAATGGGAGAGCTGTTTGGTGGCACTTCCTGGGGAGTTTATGTTTTTGGCTGAGATCGGGAGGGGGAATGGGAGAGCTGTTTGGTGGCACTTCCTGGGGAGTTTGTTTATGTTTTTGGCTGAGATCGGGAGGGGAATGGGAGAGCTGTTTGGTGGCGCTTTCTGGGGAGTTTGTTTATGTTTTTGGCTGAGATCGGGAGGGGAATGGGAGAGCTGTTTGGTGGCACTTCCTGGGGAGTTTGTTTATGTTTTTGGCTGAGATCGGGAGGGGAATGGGAGAGCTGTTTGGTGGCGCTTTCTGGGGAGTTTGTTATGTTTTTGGCTGAGATCGGGAGGGGGAATGGGAGAGCTGTTTGGTGGCACTTTCTGGGGAGTTTGTTTATGGCTGTTTATGGGGAATGCGAGAGGGAGCAGGAGGTGGCGCGGGGGGGGGAGGGGTAGGAGGAGGAGGGAGCCTGCTCCTCCTCCCTGCCCCGCCCCGCCGCAAAAACAATATATTAAAAATAAAAATAAAAGATAAAAATATATTTTTTATTTTAAACAGCTGATTACTTTTTTAAAAGGGTAGGGGGCCGTAGGGAAGGGGCTGGGGGGTCGTATACGGCCCGCGGGCCGCCAGTTGGACAGCCCTGGCATAGATGAAAGAAGGCCCTTTTACTAGTGGAGGCAATCTGGGCTTTCATCGTCATTTTGGAATCCAGGATAACACCGAGAGTCTTCACAGTGGGGGATGGAGCTAACAGTTCCCCTTCAAAAGATGGTAATAGTCTGACCAATTCTGATGGGCGGCCAGGCCACAAGATTTCAATTTTTGCTGGATTTCCTTTCAATTTATGGGCACATAGCCATCTTGTCACTGCTCCAAGACACCAGGTGAAGTTATCCGGTACTGAGGTTGTTCCAGATTCTAGTTTTAGGAGAAGCTGGGTGTCATCAGCGTATTGGAAACATTCTAATCCAAATCTCCGGACTAGCTTGGCGAGAGGTCGAACATAGATATTAAACAGCATTGGCGATAGAATAGCACCTTGAGGTACTCCACAGTCAAGAGGGGATTTCTCAGATACTTGGCCCAGCCACTCCACTCTGTACATAATATTCTGCTCCCATCCAACAATGTGCTAACACCTATAACTAATTTTCAATTTTTATATGGCACCTTTTGGAACAAACTCCACAAATAGCCATATTACAAAATATCTTCTGGGGTCAACATTTCCAGACCAACATTCTCTTACATTTCCTGATCTATTGTAGCTAAGGTTTCTATCGTTATTTCTCTCTTCTCCCCACTCCTGCAACCTCCCTGTGACTATTTCTTCTTCCCTGCCATAGCTTCTCCTTCTCCCTCCCATAAGCAAACCACAGCTTCTTCTTTCCTTCTCCTAGGTTTACTCAACTGTCTCACTTGAAAATGGTGCTGCTATAATTGTTCTCTTTTGCTATTACTTCTGCTGTCACCACACTGTCACCATGTCATCCTCTGGGGCTCCTGTCCCTTAGTAAGCACCTAAGAATTAGTGGGGGGCAGAGAAAAAATTATGTTGCACTACTCCTGCCAACTACAAAAGAGAATTATTATGATTTTGTTGCAGTGTACTTAATCTTCAAATTCAATAAATAGTATCCCATAGCCTCTTCAATACTTGTATAAAATGACACAGTTGCTCTGAAACAAGAACCTGACTTATATAAATGCTAATAAACTGAAGTTGGTCTGGAATACCTTACTTAACACAGTGGCAGCTTATATACACTGGGCTACAGCAAACTTTTCAGTATCTTCGTCCAGCAGCCTAGAGATCTGGCAAAATCAATAGAGGTCTCACATGCTACTGAGTCTTTTGAATTACACAAAATATTACAGCCAGTATTTTGAAAACTTAAATTTCATCACTATTATCTATTTTGTAGTTCTTTGTACTGGAAGCCTGTGGTAATATACAAAAAGAAAAAATATGTTTTAATTTTTATTGCATATATCATTAAAGTTAGCTTTGTCCCAAATTAATTCGCTTTTACCAGAGGTGTCAATTGGATGCCTCTGGTGAAAGCCCGGCAGGCCCTGCATTTTGGGGCCTGTTTGGATAGGCCCTGAAACAACTGGAAGAGGCCTAGTGAATTCTAATATATTGTCATCAATATATATAGATGCCACATAACACTTGTATTTTTACCTGATTCCAAGCAACTTACTGATGTCCTGTCTTAAAGAAAGGAATGACATAGAAGGAGATCTAACTAAAGCAAACCTAGTCTAATAGAGATACTCCTTGCTGTAAAGTTATATTTGTACATTCTGGGTTTTGATTTGTTTTTGACAATTCTTTTTGAAAAATTAAGATACATACTTCAGGATATTTCTTCAATCTAGCCTTACAGCTTAATATCCACACAAAAGATATGGTCTGGGGGCCTCTGCCTTCCTTGGCTTGTATGTCACCAGTTCAATTAATTCGGGTGGCTAATTTTACCAGAGTAACAAATGCCTTAGTTATATTAAGACTCAACTGGCACGATGGTATCAGCTTGGTAAGCTGGTACATCAGATGCTGGCTATTTGCAATTTGCCATTTGAAGCAGATTTGGTCAAAGCAGACTTCACTATCATCGTCCAAATCTAAGACAGATCATCAGAACAAGCCCTGTAGGTTGTGGATGTCACCTTCAAAGATGCATTGGGGTGAGATGCTCCAAGTGTAACCAACTGGATTATGATTGGTTATCTGGTTTCATGACCTGGATGAAGCAGGACCTTGCTCAGTAAATATACTACACGGGTTTATGGAAAGACAGCCTTGGGTCTGTCTCCTTCTTTGTGCACTTGGACAATTTTCTCCTGATGTAGTTCCACCTGATATTGAGTCTAGGAATAGCTTTGGGGTAATTGGAGCTCTTGGGAGCACAATAGGGGGTTCACTCATTTTGAAGTAGAACAGCAATGTTGGCCCCAAGGTGTGTTTTCTTGTGGAAACTATCAAAAGGTGGAAATACAGGACATTGTGCAAAGTATATTCAGCCAGTGCTAGGTATGAACATTTGGTAAGGTTCTCTTTGGTCAGCTGCGGTGGTGGTATAAAATAAAAGTCTAGGCTTGGAGAGGATGCTGGGATGAGCCCCCAACCTCTACAGTATATTCGAGGTGGCATTTTGGGAGACCAGACTGGCATGACCACTGATGTGAGTACCAAAGGTTAAAGAGCAGTTTCACTGGAAGATACTTTTCTGGCAGGATATGTGTAGTGTGCTATGAAGTACTCAAGACTTTGGGGGACTAAGTCTTTTGTACTTTGGGAAACGGGGTGGGTTACTCCCCATGGGATGGTGGTGGACCCAATGGTAAGACATTTAACCCATTTTGTTTGTTGGTTGCAGATGTCACCTAAAAAAGGGCTATTCAGTTTACATAAATGGGAAGAAGGAACTCTTTTTCTTCTTCTCCTGTCTCTCCACTTCTACTTGAGCTTATTATGATCACATTGATGATAGCTTGAAACTGAATCCAAAGCCAACTCTAAAGATCTTGCCAGTGTCAAGAGATCAATTCAGTCATGACACCAATCAAAGTTCTTGGAGTCTGTGACTATGAGTTCAGAGGTTGGTCTCTCCAGCTGCTGGTGTTTAGCAGAAGCTGTTCAGATGTGGCGGAGATCTGCATGAGGGACTGATTCAAAAGACTCTTGCACTGAGGAGCCTGATGTCATCTGCAGCAACTGAGCTCAATGAGATTGAGGTTTCATCATCAAAGTCAAGGCTGTAGAGAGAGCCCTGTTTTCTGAGCGATATCTGATAACACTATGAAACACAAATTTGTTCCAGAGTTATAAATGTCATTTCTTAATTGATTTTATCATGAAAACACAGGAAAAATTATTAAACTGTAGAAACTTAGGACATCCTGCAGCACATGTTGCTATAAATTTTCAACAAATATCTCATAGTCTCAACCAATTCGACATAGTTTGTGGCAGCCACAAAAATGAAATTTCTGGAGTACAACAACTAACTACTCTCAAAGTAAGTACCACACAATTAAACGAGAAATAACACTTTCAAACCAGGAACAGATTTTTTTTCAAATGTGTTACATAGTGTATTTTTAAGCCCCTCCTAAAGGCATAAAGCATTCTGGTGTGCTTGTGGAATGAAGACCTGGTAATGAGACTAGATATTGTGATGTTCTCTTAGACAGAGGAGGCACTCAGAGTGTCCGTTCCTCGGGAACCTTGTCCATACAAGGCACAATGTTTGAAAGACTTCCAGCAGAGACTCCAGCAATGCAAGAGTTCTAAACATGAGGGGAAATTGAGCTGAAAAATTATAGAATAAGACCTGATTTAGCCAAGAAAATAAAATAATCCAAGGCACAAAAAAGGCCAATATGCAGATCAAGACAAAGCTAAGTCAGAAAACCATATCAAACAAGGAATCCATCCATATAATGCTCAGAAACCAGTGCTGCATTGGATGAAACTATTCTGAGATTTTGGCAGGAAACATCCTAAATATGGTATATATGGAATGGGTAGGGTTAGCACCAAAATACTTACTCAACAGCTCTTGAAGGTTCGAGTGCACAGGCACAGATAATATATTTGTATGAATCACAGAAGCCACAATGTTGGAACCAAGGGGGAAAGGGCCAAGAGAAACTCATGGTTACTATACAGACTGAGGTTACTCTTGCCTTGTCTGCAGAAGGTTTCTTTTCATTTCCTGTTATCTCAAAGAAAGCCTGGAAGCAGGCATGTAGCCAGGTGGGGGGCTAAGGGGGCTTCAGCCTCCCCCCCCCCTGAAATTCTCAGGGTGGTCCGTGAGAAGGCCTTACTGGTACATTATTTAAACTGTTATGTTTATTCATATCATGATCTGATCACCATGATCATTATATCCCACATTAATGGGGTTATTGGGATAACAATACAAAAGGTTTGCTAGGGTAGACCCTCTTCCACCCAGTCTCAGCCCCGAACCAAACTCAGCCCCCGAATCAAAATCCTGGCTACGGCCCTGCCTGGAAGTAATACTGATAGAAACCCTGTAGTGTCTCTGTCAGTCACTGTAGATAACATAAACTAAAAATCTGGCTAGATGTAAGGCAGCTTCCTAACCTTTCGGACTCCACGGTAGTCTTAAAGTAGACATGTGTACCCTATGTGCTTGTAAAAACCATATCCTGGAGGACAGAATTTTTTGTCCAAAATATGTTCCACAATCAAGCCTTGCAAGTAAAGTCCTAAATATATCACTTTTGGGGTATAGAAAATGAGAGTGTTTATGAGAAGAGGGCAAATGAAAGAGGAAAGACATTTTTTAACGTAAGGTGAAAAAGAAAGCTAAAATGAAAGAAAAAGCTAAAATGTATCATCCCAATACTTTGAGGCTTCTGGAGAATCAGATGTTGGAAAACGAAGAAAATTTTACAGAACCTTCTACTGAGCGCCTTCCTACTGAAAAAAGCTTCTTTTGTCTCTTCACCTCCACGCCACAAAATTTCCAATGTTCTCCAGTTGAATAATAAATTCCCCTAACAAAAATAGTTTCTTAAGTATTAATCCTAACAGCCTAAACAGCATTTGCAAAGTTGTGAAATAACTCCCCCCCACCCCAAAAAAGGTATGTGTCTAATTGTATGAATTTGCTTTGTCTGAATGAAAATATTAATCATAATAATATCTGCAGATTGAGCTAGACTGCATGTACAAGTCACATTTTCTTTATGGACAAAAGTAAAGCTCAGATTCTTTATATAGACTTTTCAAACAATTTTTAAAAACCCAGCAGATTGGCTGAGACTTCTTACCATTTTTAAATCAAAGCATATGAAACCAAATTAAAAATATCAAAACAAAGCCTTGATCACCAAAGAGAAGCGGAGACAAAAGGAGGGAGAATGACTGATTGCCTTGTTGTAAACGCAGCCTTTGTCCAGAAGCATGAACCAAAACACAAATATGCACTTTTATAATTTATCCACAAATTAATCAGTATATTACAAATATTTTCTTTACCTGGACAGACCATCACAGCTGTTGTTCAAAGAAGATTCAGTACTGTTTGCTTAGAAAGCTTTTCCACTGCCAACAAACTTGAGCAGATATAGGACCATCATGTGTGTTTATTTCAGAACAGGTTTTTCAACATTTTACCAAAAAAAACATGCTGTAGTGATCCTTATCACTGACCTCAATCAGCAATCCTGGCACTGTTTGCCTTGGAGAAATCTGAAGGTGAATATCCATCTCCTAATACAGCAATCCTGTCAAGTCACAGTCCATTTCACAAATCTAACAGCAAACAAGCTCTGAAAAATACCAGATCTAGAGAAGCCCTGCAGTTAAACTTAGCAGCAATTTCAGCTGCACTACCCTACCTTTCACAAGGAGTTTCACAGGGACTAACCTCCAGGACCTGTCTTATTTATTCCAAATGGTCAATCATCTTTCTCCATCACAGCACAATAAAAATAGACAAGTTTGGACATTATGAAGACAGCTTTTCTGGAGTAGTCCCTTATTATGGGGGATCTTTCCTATTGGAAGGTTAGAAAGCTTGTCCCTTATACGGCTAGCAGGTGTCTCTTATTATACGGGATGTGTCTTACTTGAGAGCTGGAAATAATGTTCTGTTATACAGACTGAAAAGGGTGCCAACAATCCAAATGTGTGTGGACATTTTGAGAAAAGATGAGGCCACGTTGCAGGATCAAGAAAGTACACTTGACGCTAACTGTCAATACTGATACTTATGGTATAATTGAAACAGATTTGGTACATGTTAAGAAAGATAACATAAATTTCCATAAATATAGAAAATTAATTGTTCATCTTATGTGCCATAAGATGAATTTTAGCTACCCCTTATTGCTATTTTGAAAACTTGGCAACCACATTCTAGACTCAAGTTACTCTTGGACTATTCTGGATGCAGAGACTACTATCCAGAGCTACAAGTGGTTGATATGGATTGAACAGTAGATTTTGAAATAAAGTAAGGAAACTACAGACAGAAACAAATTGTTAACAGTGAACCACAATTCAGAAACAGTTGCTACTGATAGCACAAGGATCCTGACACTGGATAAGCCAACAAACACTTGCAAAAATCCTTCTCAGAATCAAAGTAATTTGCAAACAGAATGGCCTTTTTTCCTGTGTAGAGTGCTGAAGGGCTTTACTGGTAAATGAAAGTATATATTCTACACTAGAAGAGAAGCAAATGAATGATCTTCTGACATTCTAGGTAGTAGTATTATTTTATGATTACGTATTTAATACCAGTATTATTTCAGAAATACTATTTGCTGAATTACTTGATACTGACTCCAGATGTTCCAGCTAAACAAAAAGAAGTCATTCTTGAAAAAGGAATTGAACTTAAACAAGAGAACATGTTTTTATCCTGCTTTTTATCCTTGGTGTAGATTAATGTACGTTTGTGATCATCTATTACTGTTGCAGTGATTGGTCAACCTGCTTTCTTTGCCTACATTTTGGTTTCATTGCAATATCATTAGTCATTGTATTTGGACTGTATGCCTAGTGACCTCACTGTTTACATCTTCTTCCCTACAGCCATGTGCACATATTCCAGACAAGATGGATACTGCTTCAGGCATAAGACAGTGTGGCCTCTAATTACCAAATGGATAAGCCTTTAAAATGACACAAGATTCATTGCTGATTAAAGCATGAGAGAACAATTTACTCACTATATCTACCCATGTATAAGTTGACCTCATGTATAAATCGAGGGAATGTTTTGGGTCCAAAATTATGGATTTTGATATGACCCATGGAGTAGTCGGAGGTCCTTCCATGGAGAGGGGAAATTATCAATGCTGCTTTGGGAGGCCAGCCATCCTTATCACTGCCACATTTCCCTGCCTAGGTATTCAAAAAGAGTAGAGGAAGCATTACTTCTTTTAGGTTCTTCCAAGAGGAACTAGGCTCTTGCTTTCCACCACTCTGCTAAGATAAGGGGATAGTTCCCTTTTTATACAAGTTAAGGTAAAGTGGATGAGTTAACACAGGGTTTTGTTTATTTTTTTGTTTTGGGGTGGGGTGATTTTTTAACTCAAATTTCTAGACTTATAGATGAATATTTAAGATATGCCTTACAAAAAAGCTTGCCTTCTTTTCTCCTGAAAACAACATAGCTCGGTTTGTTTCTTTTTCCATTTGCCGATATTATCAGGTTATTCAACAATGTTGGAGAATACAAGGCTGAGAGGGGACATGATATTGTTTAATTACTGTATTTGAAAAAATGTCACATTGAGGAGAATGGCAAGTTTGTTTCTGCTGCTCTGGAGACTAAGGGACCTTCCACACAGCCCTATATCCCAAAATATCTAGGCATAAAATCCCACAATATCCGCTTTGAACTGGCTTATCCGAGTCCACACTCAGATAATGTGGGATTTTCTGCCTTGATATTCTGGGATATAGGGCTGTGTGGAAGAGCCCTAGGACACAGCATAAAGGATTCAAATTGCAGGAAGAAACATTAGGAAGAACTTTGAGACAGCAGGAGCTGTTCAGCAGTGGAATATGCTGCCTCAAAGTGTGTTGGAGTCACCTTCTCTGGAAGTTTTTAAGCAGAGGCTGGTTGGCTGGCTGTCAGGGGTGCTTTGATTTGGTGTTCCTACAAGGCAGGGGGTTGGACTGGGTGGCCCTTGTGGACTCTTCCAACTCTATGATTCTATGAATACCAACAAATTTAGTGTGTAATGCCAAAATAGAATGGACAGCCTGCGGTCCCTTCCACAAGCTAAATTATCTGCTTTGAACTGGAATATATGAAAGTGTGAACTCAGGGTCCTTCCATACAGCCCTATATCCCAGAATATCAAGGCAGAAAATCCCACAATATCTGCTTTGAACTGGTTCACCTGAATACACACTCAGATAATGTGGGATTTTCTGCCTTGATTTTCTGGGATATAGGGCTGTGTTGAAGGACCCTGAGGGTTTAATTGATATGGGGAAACAAAATTGGAGGAAGAGGTCCCAGTAGTCCCAAGATGATACCCAATCTGTATAATACATACTTTTGCTTTGAATTCATACTGGGATCCTAAGGAATATTTATGTCATTAAGAAAATGTTATCCTTGTAACAAAATGAAAGGGAGTTAAATTAACGGTCATTGTGCAGATTTATTTTATGTCAAACAAAATAAACAATTAATCCCTACATTATAGTGTTTCACTGTGTCTAGGAATCATTATTCAACATTATTTTAAAAATCACTGAGCAGCAGAAACAATTTTCCTATGGAAATCTAACTTGTCTTGCATTTTTTCATTGTACACAATGGAAATAAAGAACGATACATTTTCAAAACTGATTTAGTCATCCTTTCCATTCTTCATCAAGCCTTCTTCAGGAGGAATTATTCAGAAACCAACAAAGTCCAATTTATCACATTTTCCCTGTACATTTGGCTTTCTCTCTGTACATATTCAAAAGTAATTTTCAATGTTACTCTTTCTAATACAAGAATGGCATCGAATACTGAAATGTAACAACTGTGTTATAAGAGTACTGACTGTATTCTAAATTATTGTTGTTAGGCTATCTCTATCAGTTAAAATACTATAGTTATCTTTATAGGACTGTAAATGGTTAAGGAAAGCAGCCCAGTCTTGGTTCATTAAAGACTGTAATTTCATCTCTATGCCAGAATTTTAATGGACAGTTTTAATGGACATTGATAGTTCATTAAATAAACATATAATGAACAGTCCATTTGCCCCATCAAAATTAACCTCTTCCATGTCCATGACTATTATTCATTCACACCTACGAGAGCACAGAGTTTCATTATTTTTATGGTTTTTAATTTATTAAATTAGGACATTATTGTGCAGGTAAAGTATCTTCCAGAACCACAAACTAATTAGAAGAGTGGTATAATACAAAATGTAGGTATCATAGCTCCATGATGAAGTGGAACAAACTATCACAACTGCACCAATGAGGAATTTTATTCTACTATCTTTGTATTAAATTTAGGCTTCTGCCATTCAAGTAAATAGAATTCCTTAGAAATGTACCTTATTAGCCCAGCAATCAGGTTATTTTCTCTGGATAGCTGTTCTATCCCCAATGCATTACAAATAAACAAAAAAGCCAAATTCACCAAGGTTTACCAACTCTACCCTACCCATTATAACCTGATATCACATGATCACTTTACCTATTTTCACCTAATGTCTGATTATGTAAGCCATAAATCACCATAAGAGACTCTTGTGTGTCTAAAAAGTGAAGGGCAAAAGAAATACAAGGGGTGTGTGTTTTGCACTGAATTGTTTTCCACTTTTTCTAAATGTAAATGTTTCACACACACACACACACACACACCATAAACACACACTACATTTCCCATGCTCCTTCACCTTTAGCTACCTTTTCTCAGCTCCAGGGGTCAGGGATATTGAATTTTGCTGTGTTTAAAGGCTGACCTCTAGTGTCTGGTATACATAACAGCTTGCCCATTCTCTATAAACATATATATTATATATGTTTATTATAAGAATAGAAATAATTAAAAATGAGTCCCCCAAAATTTTATTTTTATTTTTTACTGTATTTATTTATACCCCTCTTTATCTCTCCCACGGGAGAGTCATTTCTATCAAAATCTACTTAGGCATCCATTTAAGTAAAGTCATTAATGGTTTAATAATATTAATGCAACAAATAAAGAAAATGTGAATTGGGAGCCAGCATAACATAGCTGTTTGAGTGTTGGATTAAGACCAGGGTTCAAATCCCCCTCTAGCATGAAAACCCATTGAGCAACTTTTGGTAAGTCCCACTTTCTCAGGCCCCTTCCACACAGCTGTATAAAATCCACATTGAACTGGATTATATGGCAGTGTGGACTCGGAAAATCCAGTTCAAAGCAGATTTTGTGGATTATTTGCCTTGATATTCTGGGTTATATGGCTGTGTGGAAGGGCTCTCAGCAAAAGATGAGGTCATTGGCATACCTCCTGTGAACAAACACTTGCCAAGAAAATCCTATGGTAGACTTGCTGTTTACTTAGTAGAATAAAAAGATCAAATTAAAGGGCATGCATAATATGTACAAGGAAAGCACACATTGGATACATATTTAACACTGCATTTTAAAAATCATAACATACTCATACTGCTTTTCTATATTCAAATATAATTGTCTATCTAAATTTAAAAACATCAATTGTATATGCATAGTAACTAATATATGATATTTAGAGTAAATTTTGCAAAAGTTTAGTCAACTTTGGGAAGTTTCAAAATTATAGTTAGGAAAATTTATAGTGCAATGCCTTCTATATAGAAAGAAAGCTGTGCAAACTACCACATCGTCACCCAATTATCTTTAGATAGTCCTTTGCCTGCAACATGACATTTATAAGCAATATTCTAAAACATAATTCGTGTAATTAATTCATTATGACACTTTATTGCCATTGAGTATTCTTTCGGTATTAGGTTTCAAGAACATATATACTTAAGTTAATTTTAATTCACTCAAGAATGTGTACAAAATGGTTAAAATAGATCTATCTGTTATTAAATAGATGAGCAATCAAACTAATTTGAATTCAGCAGTCAACACAGTTTGTCTGCATTAACTGTATCACAGGTACAGGCAGAAGCACTCCAAGTATTTGTGCTTCTTCCAGGAGTTTACCAGTCCCTTAAGGCCTTCAGGTTCCCTTTCAGTGATTCCTTCAACTCATTAGTTTTGCAGCCAATCATGTAATTTGGGATTTGTAGGTTGGTGAGGCACCAGCATTCTTTGGCAAAGAATGCTAAAGACCTTGTAAACTATGACTCCCGTGATCTTATAGCTTTGAGCCATAGCAGCTAAAGCGGTGTCAAACAGCATTAATTCTACAGTATAGCTGCATCTTCAGTCCAGATATTGCAGGTTTAAGGAACCATGTGGAATTTCCCTTAGATGCAGCATTATTACATTAGTACTACAGTGGAAAACACGTCACAACTTTGTTTCACTTGATGAATTTATGACACAATCAGATAAGTTACCCATGTGTACTGTAAACCATTTTTAGCCTCCACATGAAACACAGCTAATACTATGCTTTATTTACAAGAAACAGAACATATTCAAAGACCTATATTGATAAAACAAGAGTGAGAGAAAACAACAACCTGAAGAATATAAGCACATAATTCAGGAACATATCCTTTCATTAGTTCTTTTAAAAACTAAAATGTGCTTAAATATTAATCAATTGAATAAATTTCTCCTGAAAAGATTTAAGCAAAGAAATGCCAGTCAAGCCAATGCTAAATCTATTTCCTGGGACAGTGGCTTTTAAATGTTTTTGGTCACAGAACCCTTCAAATCTACTTAGGCATCCATTTAAGTAAAGTCGTTAATGATTTAATGATATTAATGCAACAAATAAAGAAAAAAATGTGAATTGAGAGCCAGTACAGTATAGCTGATTCAGTGTTGGATTAGGACCAGGGTTCAAATCCCCAGTCTAGCAACAAATAAAGAAAAAATCCACATTGAGCTGTATTATATGGCATTATAGACTCCCACTCCTGCAGGCTGAGAAATAATAAATATATACTTAGATTGTTTTCATACAAATAGCTAGATGTCCAGTTCTTCTTTCTCTTTTTGGCTACAGAGCTCCATCAAGATCTCTCTCTCTCTCTCTCAATCTCCCCCTCCTCCTCCGCCAATACAGAACCTAAAAATAACCATGGCACCATTTGAAGAAAATGATGCAAAGATACTCCTGCCATCAACTGGTAAAAATAGACTTGAAAAGTGATCCTCTACATTATCATATACCACCATAGACATCTACTTTCCTAGTGCATGGGAAAGTGACTTTTTGGACTGCAGCTTCAAATGACCTCTCCAGTCAGCATGCCCAGTGGCCATCCCAGCTGGGAGAACTTTTGTTTGTTGTTGTTTGTGTTGTTTATTCATTCAGTTGCTTCCGACTCTTCATGACCTCATGGACCAGCTCACGCCAGAGCTCCCTGTCGGCCGTGGCCACCTCCAGTTCCTTCAAAGTCAAGCCACTCACTTCAAGGATAACATACATACATCTTACCCTTGTTCGGCCCCTCTTCCTTTTTCCTTCCATTTCCCCCAGCATCATTGTCTTCTTCAAGCTTTCCTGTCTTCTCATTATGTGGCCAAAGTACTTCATCTTTGCCTCTAATATCATTCTCTCCAGTAAGCAGTTGGGCTTTATTTCTTGGAGGATGGACTGGTTTGATCTTCTTGCGGTCCAAGGCACGCTCCAAATTTTCCTCCAGCACAGTTCAAAAGCATCTATCTTCCTTCGCTCAGCCTTCCTTATGGTCCAGCTCTTACATCCATAGGTTACAACAGGGAATAAAATTGTTTTAACTATGCGGATCTTCGTTGCCAGTGTGATGTTTCTACTCTTCACTATTTTATAGAGATTGAACATTGCTCTCCTCCCAAGAAGTAAAGGTCTTCTGATTTCCTGGCTGCAGTCTGTGTCTGCAGTAATCTTTGTGCCTTGAAATACAAAGTCTGTCACTGTCTCCACTTTTTCTCCTTCTATTTGCCAATTAGTCTGGTTGCCATAATCTTTGTTTTTTTAATGTGTAACTGCAACCCAGCTTCTGCACTCTCTTCTTTCACCTTGGTTAGAAGGCTCCTCGGCTCCTCCTCACGTTCGGCCATCAAAGTAATATCATCTGCATATCTAAGGTTGTTAATGTTTATTCCAGCAATTTTAACTAAAGCCTTGGATTCGTCAAGCCCTGCGCATCGCATGATGTGTTCTGCATATAAGTTGAATAGGAAAACAGGTTCTTCGGTGTGCAAAATGGAATAACAGCACCTCACCATGGCTAAGTCAAGCACAGCCTCCAGATGCTGGAAGATGAAAAAGAGGGAAGCCTTGCCTCTAATAATAATAGTAGCAGTAGTAGCAGCAGCAGCAGTAGTGGTAGTAATAGTTGTTATTATTATTATTATTTTATTTTTGTATCACAACACCATCTCCCTGAAGGGACTCAGGGTAGCTTACATGGGGTCTAAGCCCAGTCAAACAGAGTTAAAATATACAAAATAAAATATATATACACACACATCATAACACCTAATTAAAAACATAATTCATCATAAAACAACCAGTAGCCGAGCATAATTGATGTTCCTGAGTTGAAGGGCAATGGAAGGCTTGTGCAATGCAACTGCCCAAATGGTAAAGTGCAAGAGATGGGTAAGAAATTAAGACTGAAAGGGCCAAGTCAGATTAATACAGTATAATTCTAGGGGAGGGACAATAGTAAAGTGCAAGAGTTGGGCGTGGGTTATGGCTAGAAGGACTAGGGATTATGGTTAGAAAGGCCAATTCATTTAGTGAACCAAATTAATCAAAAGCACGTTGGAACAACCATGTTTTAGGTCTTTACGGAAAATGGACAGTTTGGCCACTAATCTAAGCTCCCTAGGGAGAGAGCTCTAGAGCTCTAGAACCACCGAGAAGGCCTTCTCCCTCGTTTGAAGGCCTTGAGAGGGAAGTGGGAGTGAGAGAAGGGTCTCCCCAACCGATCTTAGAGCTCGCGCAGGTTCATAGGGAAAGATGTGATCGCCTCGGTCTATGTTCTGTTTGTCTTTGTTGGTTGCCATATATATATGGCAACCAACAAAGACAAACAGAACATAGACCGAGGCGATCACATCTTTCCCTATGAACCTGCGCGAGCTCTAAGATATTCTGTAATCCACTCTGAGTCCCTTGGGGAGATACAGCAGCCTATAAATAAAGTAGATGATGATGATTATTATTATTGCTGCTGCTGCTGCTGCTGCTACTGTGTAGAAGGGCACTTAGTTCTCATTTTTCCCATTGGCTAAGTATTTCTTATATGTTGTTAAACTTTGTATCTAGTTTCTGCTTGTCACATTTATTTAATGTAGAATATAAATCCCCATGCACTGCTTGCCTTCGTCATCTTTTTTTCTTTTTCTGAATGTTGCACTTCATTAAAAGAAGGAAAATGGCTGGATATAGCAGTACAATACAACACAATCACAATTTCAATCCAAGCTGACAAAGATGAGATCATATATTCAGTATAAAAACAAAATTAACTGAACAAAACCTAACTGAAATTATCACCATTATTTTTAGCTAGTCACATTTCAATTTTATCAGATTTCCTATATACAAAAGCTATTCAGGCACTTCCTTCACTGGTTTACCATAATCTTCGTAAAGTATATTTTACTCTTATTTTATACCAGTAATTAAATCCCTAAGTTTTAATATACTTGAGTAAGGAGAGCCACAATCCATCACACCACCATGTGACTTAAACTCATTGAATTAATTGGATTTAAGGGACATGTAATTTAGGCTTCTATTGTGACTAACTACCTTAAATTGTTACTTCTAACCACATTTAAGTATGTGTGTTAAGCAAAGGGTTAACCTTTTTAACAAACGCGCAAATCGTAAAGAAGATACAACCCATGCCATATCCAGAAAGCTTTAAGAAACATGAAGCTTTAAGATAATGTTTCATTCAATTATTAGGCTTAAAAGACCTGATTCCTATAATTTTGAAGTAAGACAAGAATAAATTTATCTTTGGATACTTACTTCTAGTTTCTTGCCAGAAACAACGACTGTATTGTTTTCATTCCCAGCTAGCAATCATTCAAATACTAGAGATTACTTTGCATCACTCATTTCCTAGTTTGTGGCTAATAGTGTGTTATTATGTAAGATGTTAAAAAAAGCAAATACAGTAGGCCCTCTACTTTTATGGGCATAGGAGACATGGGACCTTTACATAAGTGGAAAAAAATCCAGATAATACTTTTTTTTACTGCAGAGAACATGCCTTTCACTGTGATTCTGTGTTCACCTTCCAGCGGAAGTTGACTACAGAATCACACAGGAGGACCTAGAGATAATATTTATCAAATCGATACCTGCAGTTAAACCTGCAAACCTTCTGCCCATCCAGTGTATAGTCTCACACACGATGTTCGCTAAGAACTTAATCTCTGTGCACATATCTCCTTAGCCACTTTCTCCTTAGCCTTTTAGAAAATTAGAAGAATGCTAAAACTCGGGTTGCTAGCCAGAATAGTGAATGTTGTTGTTTATTTTATTTATTTATTTATTTCATTTATATTCTGCCCTTCTCACCCCGCAGGGGACTCAGGGTGGATCACAATGAACATATACAGACAAGCATTCAATGCCTTTAGACACACAAACACAAGACAGACAGAGGCAATTTAACATCTGGCCACCAGGGGAGCTGTCAAACTCCTTCATTCCTCAGCCTGCTTCCTGGAGATCTTTATGGCCTCATAAATCAGTTAAATTTAGCCTCCCCACTAAGTGGTACCTTAAATTTCCTACTTGACAGATGCAACTGTCTCTCGAGTTGCAAAGGTAGACAACAGGCTACACAATAGGTCGAGAGCCCACCTCGACCCGGGCAGGCCTCGAACTCATGACCTTCTGGTCAGTAGAGATCATATGCAGCTGACACCCAGCCACATTCCCGGTGCTTATTCGTTCAGTCGTTTCCGACTCTTTGTGACCTCATGGACCATCCCACGCCAGAGTTCCCTGTCAGCCGTCACCTCCCCCAGGTCCTTCAGGGTCAAGCCAGTCACTTTGAGGATACCATCCATCCATCTTGCCTTGGTCGGCCCCTCTTCCTTTTTCCTTCCATTTTCCCCAGCATCATTGTCTTCTCTAAGAGTAGATGAATTCCTTAAACCCAATTGATAACCTTGGACCAGTCACTTTTTCTCTGGACCTATCTACACCGCCCTATAATCTAGTTTCTGAATCCAAATTATCTGCTGTGAATTGGATTATATGGCAGTGTCAACTCATATAATCCACTTCAAGCAGATAATCTAGATTCAGAAACTGGATTATATAAAAATGTTGATCCATCCTCAGATTGACTTAATTTACACGCTTGTTGTGAGGATGAACTGAAAAAGAGTTGTGTACAGTATATTGCTTTGAACTGACTAAAGGAAAGACCAGACATAATTATTATACTAATAAATACATTCAGTGAAAGAGCATTTAGTGGCACATTCACCCTTTAATTTTCCTATATAACTGAGGAAAAAAACCCAAATTTATGCATGGATAAAATGACAAAGACAAGCTGTAAGTGAGCACACTTTATAAGCCTACAGAATCTGTTTATTGCCACCACCACATAGAAATGCCTTAATATATTATTCACATGCCACATAATGCATTGTAACTACTCTTCAATGAACGCCTGAAAAGGCAACTGTGATTGGCTACTTTAAAAGCCATATACCAAATTTTGACCATTTTTAGACTTCTTCTGCACCTGAATTGTGTTTGAGTCATTTCAAGGGGGGGGAGAGAATGACTCAGTTGAAGAGGACTGTAATAACATGACAAAGCTGTAATAACAAGGCCATATAGGAGTGAAAAAGTTTCCAGGACCAGCTGGAAGAGCAACTGTTATACATGCAGATCTGATAAGTATGTGTGAATCTTCTGCATATGCAAAATAAAGGATTAATAATTAATTCTAGTCACACATTCCACTGATATATGGTCAAATACTAATTTTCACAGTGAAATCCAAGTAAATACGTGCTAAATGTGGCATTAAAATGCAAAATTAGGGGATGTTTAAAATCAGATTTTTTTAAAAAAATGAACTAATCTGGCATTAGTTTAAAACTAGACATTAAACATAGTAACCAAGTAATTAGCCACATGGAATAATGTACCTTAAATCTTATAATACCCATAGAGGCATATAAAAATGACATAATATGAAAAATCTACAATAACAATGTTCATGAGATCCCATTTTTTTGCAATACTGGGACTCGAAGTGGATTAAATATTATAAAAACCAATAGAGAAACATAAAAAACTTTAATGCATATATATTGTGTTGTTCAGTCGTTCAGTTGCTTCCGACTCTTTGTGACCTCATGGACCAACCCATGCCAGAGCTCCCTGTCTGCTGTCACCACCCCAGCTCCTTCAGAGTCAAGTCTTCAAGGATAGCATCCATCCATCTTGTCCGTGGTCGGCACCTCTTCCCTTTTCCTTCCTTTTTCCCCAGCATCATTATCTTCTCAAAGCTTTCCTGTCTTCTCATTATGTGGCCAAAATACTTCAACTTTGCCTCTAATTTATTTATTTATTTATTTATTTGCTACATTTGTATACCGCCCATCTCAGCCCGGAGGCGACTTGAGGCAGTTCACAAGGCAACAATTCAATGCCGACAACATCATACAAAACATTTAAGACATTTAAAAACATTAACATATCAATTAAAACCGTAACAGTAGTAAAAAAAAATCCCAAATCATTTCGTCTCCTAGATAAAAACATAATCCGATCTCATAGTCCAATTGTTCCATAATCCTATGTCTGTTACATTGCCTTTTCTCTGTCTATTCTCCTCTATGGGTCTGAAACATATAGTGCATTTGGAAGGCTTCACAAAAGAGTCTGGAGCAATAAGCACCTGAGGCAAAGCACCAAAATCAGTGTGTACAGAGCTATTGTACTGTCTATTCTCCTCTATGGGTCTGAAACATGGGTCACCTATCGCCAACACCTACGACTCCTCGAACGCTTTCATCAGCGCTGTCTTCGCACCATCCTAAATATACACTGGACCGACTATGTGACTAATGTTGCTGTCCTTGAGCAAGCAGGGATCACCAGCATTGAGGCCATGCTATTGAGAACACAGCTGCGCTGGGCAGGGCACGTCTCTAGGATGGAGGACCACCGCCTCCCAATGATACTACTCTATGGTGAACTCGCCACGGGTCAGCACAAGAGAGGCACCCCCAAAAAGAGATATAAGGACTCCCTGAAACAACATCTAAGGCTCGGCCAGATTGATCACCAACAATGGTCCACCCTGGCCTCACATCAGGAGGCATGGAGATGCACTATGCACAATGCTGCGGCCTCTTTCGAGAAGACACGCCGAACAGGTCTCGAAGAGAAACGACAACGCAGAAAGAACCGCAACTTGGAAACAACATCATCCAATGAGACTTTCTGCTTTGCTTTATGCAACCGAACTTGCCTATCTCAGATTGGCCTTTTTAGTCATCAACACGCTTGTAAAAAGCGTGGGATGAGTCCTTCCTAAGAATCTTCGTTCGCGAAGTAATACTGAGAGAGACACTGCCTTTTCAAACGCCTGCCTGAATGGTTGGGGGTCACCACAACATGAGGAACTGTATTAAGGGGTTGCAACATTAGGAAGGTTGAGAACCACTGCTGTAGACCAACGTCTGACTCACTGCTTGGCCAGAGAAACTCAGTAGCTAACCTGACAAGTCACACACTCAGGGGAAGGCAGTGTAAAACTCCCTATAAACAAATCTTTCCAAGAAAGCCCTTTACAGCCTTAAGTTGGAAATTACTTGAGGGCACATAACAAAAATATTCTGGGAAAGTGTGTATAATGTTGCAGTCTAAAATATAGAGTTAGAGAAACCTTCCCATAAATAAAGAATAAAGTATTTGGACAATTACAAGGAAAACGCTGCTAAGGAGTAGCATAGGAAATTTCAAAATTTCATGCAGAGGGCGTAAATCCCATTGCCTCAGCTTCAGGACAAAATGAAGCATTTCTTCATAAGATAAACTTACTGATGAAATTCATTACCACAAGTTGCAACGGTAGTCACCAGACTAGAAGAATTTCATGGACTACACATGTCTTTAGGCCATTAGTGAGGCAGCTGTTCCCCTGAACACTCAGACCATTCCCATCTTCTCAAAGTGGCCCTGGCAGTAGCAAAGCTTGCAGATTGCTGGCTGGGGTTGTCTTCATGTTCTTCTCCCAAACACAAACAATGCTATTTAGAAAAACCTTTGATCAGGAAAGTAGACTCAATTGGGGCTCTGGTCACGTAACATACAGTTGCACCACTGCTAATGGAGCCGCGGTGGCTCGATGGGTTAAACCCTTGTGCTGGCTGAATTGTTGACCTGAAGGTTGGTGGTTCGAATCCGCAAAACGGGTGAGCTCCCGTCTGTCAGCTCCAGCTTCCCATGCGGGAACATGAGAGAAACCTCTCACAGGTGTCCCCTGGGCAACGTCTCTGTAGATTCTTTCACATCAGAAGCAACTTGCAGTTTCTCGGATCACTTCTGACACGATAGGGGAAAAAAACCCACTGCTAATGTGCTGGAATGTTTTTTTGAACGCAGAGAAAGCACCAGGAAAATAAGTAAGTGATAGCAGTAAGGCATTGGAGGAGGGCAATGTTGTTGTCTGGTCTGCCATGGTGTCACTCTAAAGCAGAGCTTTTCAAACATTTCATGTTGCTGATACACATTTTAGGCCTGCATCATTTTGCGACACAGTAATTCAGTTTTACTAGCAAACCGGAATTTAAACCACCTCCTTATGAGAGAATACGGACACTTGCGTAAATTGTAGTAACAAAATGTGTGGGGACACAACATATCTCAAGAAAACCTTTCATATATACAATAGAGCAGGGTGCTCACACTTTTCCAGCATGCGAGCTACTTATAAATCAACCAAGTCAAAATGATCTACCTCACCACTACAAAAATGTGAAACATATAACACAATATCTGCTTTGAACTGTGTTTTCTGAGTTCACATTGCCATATACCGTATTTTTCGCACCATAAGACGCACCTGCTGATAAGACGCACCTAGATTTTAGAGGAGGAAAATAGAAAAAAAAATTTTCGCTCCCCTCTAAAATCTAGGTAAGTCTTATCAGCAGGTGCGTCTTATCAGAACCCTCTGGGGCGATGCTGCTTCACTCTTGCTCCTTCATCTCCCCCCTTTCCTCCAGGGAAGAAAGAGTGGAGGAAGGAAAAGCAGCAAGAGGAGGAGAGAAGCAGGATCGGGCCAGAGCCCTCTGGGGCAATGCTGCTTCCCTCCTCCTCTTGCACCTTCTTTCCCCACCCTTTCCTCCAGGGAAGAAAGAGTGGAGGAAGGAAAAGCAGCAAGAGGAGGAGAGAAGCAGGATCGGGCCAGAGCCCTCTGGGGCAATGCTGCTTCCCTCCTCCTCTTGCACCTTCTTTCCCCCACCCTTTCCTCCAGGGAAGAAAGGGCGGAGGGAGGAAAAGCAGCAGAGGAGGAGAGAAGCAGGATCGGGCCAGAGCCCTCTGGGGCAATGCTGCTTCCCTCCTCCTCTTGCACCTTCTTTTCCCCCACCCTTTCCTCCAGGGAAGAAAGAGTGGAGGAAGGAAAAGCAGCAAGAGGAGGAGAGAAGCAGGATCGGGCCAGAGCCCTCTGGGGCAATGCTGCTTCCCTCCTCCTCTTGCACCTTCTTTCCCCCCCACCCTTTCCTCCAGGGAAGAAAGGGCGGAGGGAGGGAAAAGCAGCAAGAGGAGGAGAGAAGCAGGATCGGGCCAGAGCCCTCTGGGGCAATGCTGCTTCCCTCCTCCTCTTGCACCTTCTTTCCCCCTTTCCTCCAGGGAAGAAAGAGTGGAGGAAGGAAAAGCAGCAAGAGGAGGAGAGAAGCAGGATCGGGCCAGAGCCCTCTGGGGCAATGCTGCTTCCCTCCTCCTCTTGCACCTTCTTCCCCCCCCCCCCACCCTTTCCTCCAGGGAAGAAAGGGCGGAGGGAGGAAAAGCAGCAAGAGGAGGAGAGAAGCAGGATCGGGCCAGAGCCCTCTGGGGCAATGCTGCTTCCCTCCTCCTCTTGCACCTTCTTTCCCCCCCACCCTTTCCTCCAGGGAAGAAAGAGTGGAGGAAGGAAAAGCAGCAAGAGGAGGAGAGAAGCAGGATCGGGCCAGAGCCCTCTGGGGCAATGCTGCTTCCCTCCTCCTCTTGCACCTTCTTACCCCCCCCCTTTCCTCCAGGGAAGAAAGAGTGGAGGAAGGAAAAGCAGCAAGAGGAGGAGAGAAGCAGGATCGGGCCAGAGCCCTCTGGAACAATGCTGCTTCCCTCCTCCTCTTGCACCTTCTTTTTCCCCCCACCCTTTCCTCCAGGGAAGAAAGGGCGGAGGAAGGAAAAGCAGCAAGAGGAGGAGAGAAGCAGGATCGGGCCAGAGCCCTCTGGGGCAATGCTGCTTCCCTCCTCCTCTTGCACCTTCTTCCCCCCCCCCACCCTTTCCTCCAGGGAAAAAAAGGGCGGAGGAAGGAAAAGCAGCAAGAGGAGGAGAGAAGCAGGATCGGGCCAGAGCCCTCTGGGGCAATGCTGCTTCCTCCTCCTCTTGCACCTTCTTCCCCCCCACCCTTTCCTCCAGGAAGAAAGGGCGGAGGGAGGGAAAAGGAGCAAGAGGGGAGCGAACCAGCGTCCCTCCGCCTCCGCAACGGACCAGAGAAGAGGAGAGGCAGCGACAGGGTGAGTATATCGCAGCCCTCCCTCTGCTCCCGCGCCTCCCCCGCCTGCATCTTCGCTCCATAAGACGCAGCTGATTTTCATCCCACTTTGGGAGGGAAAAAACTGCGTCTTATGGTGCGAAAAGTACGGTAATCTGATTCAAAGCAGAAAACATGGGATTTTATTCAACTGTGTGGAAAGGACCTCAGATAACCCAGGGCCGGCAGCACTTGGGCGGCGTCGGGAGCCTGCGGGGTGGGACTGAGCCTTGCTCCCGCCCTGCCTGTGATCTACCAGGATGCCCTACGCGATCTACCAGTAGATCGTGATCTACCTAATGAGCACCCCTGCAGTAAAGTCTCGCTTATCCAACATAAACAGGCTAGCAGAACGTTGGATAAGTAAAAATGTGGATAATAAGGAGGGATTAAGGAAAAGCCTATTTAATGTCAAATTACGTTATTATTTTACAAATTAAGCACCAAAACATCATTTTTTGCAACAAATCGCCAGAAAACGCAGTTCAATACACAGTAATGTTATGTAGTAATTACTGTATTTACGAATTTAGCACCAAAACATTGCAATGTTTTGAAACAGCTGTGGATCCGAGTGGGAGGCAGACTGCGTTGGATAATGCAAAACGTTGGATGACTGTAGGTTGGATAAGCGAGACTCTACTGTATATATTTGAAATATAGGATTTATTGCTTATTTCTCATAGATGCAGAAGTTTATTACATCCATGCCACAGATCTACATACTGTGGTCAGCACAGTCATGTTTTGGAAAGCTCTGCTCTAAAGTGATGGAGACTGTCACATCACCAGTGTCCAATTCCCAAGCTGGACAAGCTTCAAATAGGTTACATGAAACTTCCCCTCCATGTTCTGAGGCAGGTATTAAACAACTCTAAAATCAGGTCAGTAAATAAAGAGCAACACTCAGAAAACGGGAATTCCAAACAAGAATCAATCACATCTCAACAAAGGATCCCCTAGGCAGGAACCGGCCAGGCTTTGAAACTGTAAGGCCATTAAATGCTAATTAAGGTGGCCAATTGCAACATTCACACTTGCCTCAAGCGGGCAGGAGTTTTTTCTCCCACCCTGGACATGCCACAGATATCTAAACCCCACTTGCCTAGTTTCCAACAGATCTCACAACTTCTGAGGATGCCTGCCATACATGTGGGCAACACGTCAGGAGAGAACGATTCTGGAACATGTCCAGACAGCAGGAAAACTCACAGCAATCCAATGATTCCGGCCATGAAAGCCTTCGTCAACACATTACCGCATTAATGTGTTTTACTGTGTATTACCCCAACTTTGTGAGCCGCCCCGAGCCACCCGGGAGTGGCGGCCTAGAAGTCCGAGAAATAAATAAATTTTAAAAATGTATATTATTTTTAAATGGCTTTATTTTGTGTTTATTGGTTGGATTGTTGTAGATTTTTCGGGCTGTTTGGCCAAGTTCTAGAAGCATTATCTCCTGACGTTTCGCCTGCATCTAAGGCAGCCATCCATACGGATGCCTATCATAGATGCAGGCGAAATGTCAGGAGAGAATGCTTCTAGAACATGGCCATACAGCCCGGAAAACCTACAACAACCCAGTGATTCCAGCCACAAAAGCCTTCGAGAATACATTGTTTATTGGTTGTTTTATATAAGCCTTTGGATTGTTGTTTGTATATTAGTATGTTAGAAGCTGCTTTGGGTCCCTTTGTGGGAGAAAGGCGGGATATAAATAAAGATTTATTATTGTTATTATTTTTGTGTGTGTTGTTGTGTTATGTGTGTGTGTACATGTATTGGCATCAAATCGCTGCCTGATGTAAGGCTGCCCTGAGTCCACTTTTAGGGTGAGAAGGGCGGGAGACAAATATGTGAAATAAATAAATACTAGCCATCCCCTGCCACGCATTGCTGTGGCCCAGTATGTGTATTTGTGTTTTGTGTATATATATGTGTGTGTATGTGTATATATGTGGTTTTGCGTATGCGTTGTAATGTATTTTTATTTTTTGGATTTTAAAGTCTCTTCTGTTGTGTTTTTTTTTTTAAAAAAAGAGTGATGTCACTAGTTGGCCTGATAGGTGTATTGTGTCCAAATTTGGTGTCAATTCGCCCAGTGGTTTTTGAGTTATGTTAATCCCACAAATGAACATTACACTTTTATTTTTATACTAGCCGTCCCCTGCCACGTGTTGCTGTGGCCCAGTCTGTGTATATCTGTTTTGTGTGTATATATATGTGTGTATACATTTGTGTATATGTGTATATATGTGGTTTTGCGCATGCATTCTAATTGGGGGGGATTTTTAAGTCTCTCCTGCTGTGTTTTTCAGTGTTTTATGAGTGACTAGCTGTATCCACCACATGTTGCTTTGGCCAACCTTCCCTCACTCTTACCTTCCATCTCTTTTTCTTTCCCTTCTTCTTTCTTCCTTCTCTACCTGTTTCTTTCCTCGCTTCCTTTGCTCTTTGGTTCCATCCTTCCTTCTCTCTTTCATTCCTTCCTCCCCTCCCTCTTTCTCTCTTTCATTCCCTCTCCTTCCTTTCTTCTTTCACTTTATTTCCTTCTCTATCTACCTTTCCTTCCTTCTCTCCTTCCTTCCTTTCCCACTTTCTCTCCCTCCTTCCTTCTTTCCCTTTTTGTGTATTTGTGTTTTGTGTGTGCATATATGTATGTACTGTATATGTGTGTGCTTGCGTGTGTGTGGTTTTCCGCATGTGTTGTAATGGGGGGGTTGCTTTTTAAGTCCCTTCTGCTGTGTTTTTATGAGTGATGGTCACCCGTTGACCTGAAAGGTGTATTGTGTCCAAATTTGGTCTCAATTCATCCAATCGTTTTTGAGTTATGTTAATCCCACAAACGAACATTACATTTTTATTTATAGAGATGGTCACTCGTTGGCCTGATACGTGTATTGTGTCCAAATTTGGTGTCTACAGTGTTCCCTCACTTATTGCTGGGGTTACGTTCCAGGACCTCCCGCCTTTGCACACTAACTCAATGCAGCACTTTACCTGGAATGGACTGATATGACAACAAACATGAGAATACGGCTTACCGCTATTGATTGGAATGCCGAGAGGTGTGTGTGTATCTATTATATAAAGGAGGACCCGTCATCGAACGACTGCCAGAGACAGAGAAACCTTCCAAGGCAGAGACACCAAACTTGCCAACAAAAATAGGCCTCAGGCAAGGAAGGGTTTTAGCAAAGAAACATCCCCCCCCCAAAACCTAGAAGGCCCCCAAAACAATGATAAAAAACTACATTTCCCAGCATCCTCTGCAGCCGCCAGCGAAACCCATTGGCCAAGCCAGCCAAGGCTAGATTAGAATGCTGAGTGATTTCAGTTTAGTCAGTTGGTGTTTGAGGATTAAACTGTCAAGGCCAAGATCTAGGAGGGAGACAAATAGGGCACCAGGGACACAGGCACCACTGACAAACACAAACCCCAGAATAACACAAACTTGCAAAACCCACAAAAAAAATTCTGCAACACAAAAACCCACCCCAAACAAAATACACAACAAACACCACTGGCAAAAGCAAAACCCCCTCCACATCACAACCAGCACACAGCCAGACTAAGACAACTATGTCACCACAACACATACAAAATACACCCCACAAATACCTGACAACTTCCCCAACACAAAACCCAGGACTGCACTCACTACTCACCACCACACACACCTCCAAATACACACATGTCCCAGGCACAATACTCCAGCAATTCCTACCCACACAACACAACACAACTTCCTATCACAACCCATCCCCCCAACCTTATGGGACCCCGCACACACAACACCTACCACCACCACAAACAAAAACCAACTCCACCTATACTCCAACCACAACACAACACTGCACTGATACTCTACAAACACACACAAACACCCAAAACACCCCACCCACACAAGCATTCCACAACATACTACCACCCACAATGCCACCACACACCCACTAACTCACCAAAAAAGTAATACCTACACACAACACAATACGCACATAACACAACCTTGCGTCTACTGCTCAACCCATTTGTATGCCATTCCTTCCTTCAACACCACACACCGACAACTCCACAGGACTTCAACATCCCACCCACCAGAACAACCCACAACGACACAGCCATGACCCCACCAAGACCATAACTAGCATCAATTCCAACCCTTACATACTCAGACTTTCTCGCATCTCCTAAATAAGGCACAGCAACGCGTGCCGGGTACAGCTAGTATATACTGTATATATACAGGTCCTTCTCAAAAATTTAGCATATAGTGCTAAAGTTCATTATTTTCCATAATGTAATGATAAAAATTAAACTTTCATATATTTTAGATTTATTGCACACCAACTGAAATATTTCAGGTCTTTTTTTGTTTTAATTCTGATGATTTTGGCATACAGCTCCTGAAAACCCAAAAATCCTATCTCAAAAAATTAGCATATCAGGAAAAGCTCCTCTAAATGAGCTATTAACCTAATCATCTGAATCAACTAATTAACTCTAAACACCTGCAAAAGATTCCTGAGGCTTTTAAAAACTCCCAGCCTGGTTCATGATTCCAGACAGCCATCATGGGTAAGATTGCTGACCTGACTGCTGTCCAGAAGGTCATCACTGACACCCTCAAGTAAGAGGGTCAGACCCAGAAAGACATTTCTGAACAAAGAGGCTGTTCCCAGAGTGCTATATCAAGGCACCTCAATGGGAAGTCTGTGGGAAGGAAAAAATGTGGCAGAAAACGCTGCACAATGAGACGAGATGACCGGACCCTGAGGAAGATTGTGGAGAAGGACCGATTCCAGACCTTGGGGGACCCGCGGAAGCAGTGGACTGAGTCTGGAGTAGAAACATCAAGAGCCACCGTGCACAGGCAATGTGTGCAGGAAATGGGCTACAGGTGCCGCATTCCCCAGGTCAAGCCACTTTGGAACCAGAAACAGCGGCAGAAGCGCCTGACCTGGGCAACAGAGAAGCAGCACTGGACTGTTGCTAAGTGGGCCCAAGTACTTTTTTCTGATGAAAGCAAATTTTGCATGTCATTCGGAAATCAAGGTGCCAGAGTCTGGAGGCAGACTGGGGAGAAGAAAATGCCAAAATGCCTGACGTCCAGTCAGGGTTGTAGCCAGGATTTTGATTCGGGGGGGGGGGGGCTGAGACTGGGTGGAAGAGGGTCTACCCTAGCAAACCTTTTGTATTGTTATCCCAATAACCCCATTAATGTGGGACATAATGAGCATGATCAGATCATGATATGAATAAACATAACAGTTTTAATAATGTACCAGTAAGGCCTTTTCGCGGACCACCCTGAGAATTTCCGGGGGGTGGGGCTGAAGCCCCCTTAGCCCCCCCCCCCCGGCTACATGCCTGCGTCCAGTGTCAAGTACCCACAGTCAGTGATGGTGTGGGGTGCCATTTCAGCTGCTGGTGTTGGCCCACTGTGTTTTATCAAGGGCAGCAGGGTCAATGCAGCTAGCTATCAGGAGATTTTGGAGCACTTCATGCTTCCATCGGCTGAAAAGCTTTATGGAGATGAAGATTTCATTTTTCAGCATGACCTGGCACCTGCTCACAGTGCCAAACCCACTGGTAAATGGTTTACTGACCATGATACTACTGTGCTCAATTGGCCTGCCAACTCTCCTGACCTGAACCCCATAGAGCAGAGGTGTTCACACTTTTTCAGCATGCGAGCTACTCTTAAAGCAACCAAGTCCAAAAGGTCTGCCTGTCCCCGCCGCGGCGCGCTCCTGCACGCTCCCGCCGCGGCGCGCTCTTGCCACCGCACGTGCTCCTGCTGCTGTTTTCCGCCCGTGCAGCGCTTCTTCCACCTGCGGGGCATTGCAGGATGGAGAAAGCACAAGGCGGGGCATCCAGAGGGAGCACTCTGCCCTGCCTGTCTCGCTGGCAATGGAGGCTGCACAGCTGCTTCTCAACGAGAGAGAGGCAGGGCGCTCCCTCCAGAGGCCCCGCCTTGTGCTTCCTTCTTCCTGCAATGCCCCGCAGGTGAAAGAAGCATCGCGAGAGCGGAAGCCAGCAGCAGGAGCGCGTGTGCACGCATGGGAGGAGTGCCCCATCCAGCTGGTGAGGCCCGAAGATCACCTGGAAGAGGGCCGAAGATCTACTAGTAGCTCCCGAGCTACCTAATGAGCACTCCTGCCATAGAGAATCTGTGGGATATTGTGAAGAGAAAGTTGAGAGACGCAAGACCCAACACTCTGGATGAACTTAAGGCCGCTATCGAAGCATCCTGGGCCTCCATAACACCTCAGCACTGCCACAGGCTGATTGCCTCCATGCCACGCTGCATTGAAGCAGTCATTTCTGCAAAAGGATTCCCGACCAAGTATTGATTGCATAACTGAACATAATTATTTGAAGGTTGACTCTTTTTTTAAAAAAAACACTTTTATTTCATTGGTTGGATGAAATATGCTACTTTTTTGAGATAGGATTTTTGGGTTTTCAGGAGCTGTATGCCAAAATCATCAGTATTAAAACAAAAAAAGACCTGAAATATTTCAGTTGGTGTGCAATGAATCTAAAATATTTATTTATTTATTTATTTATTTATTATTTCACATTTGTCTGTCCCCCCCCAACGGCTCGGGGCGACTTACAACAGTTCGTAAAATACAATTGTCAGATAACTCATAAGCCACAGTAATACCATAAAGATGGAATTACAATTAGAACAGTTGAAACAAGAAATGGAGTCGCAGTGGGCTGACAGCTAGGCGGTGCGAGCTACAGTTTAGCTAACTCCGAAGGCTTGTTGGAACAGCAATGTCTTAACTGCTCTCCTGAACGGGAGGAGGCCCTGGGTGGCACGGATGCCGGCGGGCAGTGCGTTCCACAGGGTTGGGGCTGCAACAGAGAAAGCCCGGCGGCGTGTTGCGGACAGATGGTAGGTCCTCACATTTGGGATGACCAGGAGGTTTAGCTCTTCAGAGCGCAGTGATCTGGTGAGATGATATGGGACAAGGCGGTCCCGCAGGTACACTGGCCCCAGACCATGTAAGGCCTTAAAAGTCAGGACTAACACTTCCTCTACTTGGGGAAAGGGAGACGGGTCTTCCCAATGTATGGAGAGGAAAAGACCAAGTAGACAACGGGTGGGGAGGGGGGTGGTTGTAATGTTGTGCCTTTATCGAGGTAGGTTTCTTAGGGTTCTTATACTTCAACATGCTAGACTATCCCCCCTCCCCTCCTGAAGGTCCCAATTTCCCACGGCACACCTGATGATTGCTCACGGCACACTAGTGTGCCCCGGCACACTGGTTGAGAAACACTGGTTTAAATAATGTACCAGTAAGGCCTTTTCGCGGACCACCCTGAGAATTTCGGGGGGGCTGAAGCCCCCTTAGCCCCCCCCCCGCTACATGCCTGCCCGCCAGGAGTCGCGCTGCGGCGTTCTGCACCAGCTTGAGTCTCCAGATTACCGACAGAGGAAGGCCAATGTAAAGAGCGTTACAGTAGTCCAGCCTCGAGATGACCGTGGCTTGGATCACTGTGGCTAAGTCGCGCCGGGACAATATATGGAAAGTTTGATTTTTATCATTACATTATGGAAAATAATGAACTTTAGCACTATATGCTAATTTTTTGAGAAGGACCTGTATAGAGAGAGTGAGAGTCGTGGATAGTGGGATGAGTGGATGCACCACCCGTGGATACAGGGTTTAAAAAAACCCCTGCTGTGATCAAGTATAAAAGGTGGCTGTGTTTCCCTATTACTCCTTTAAATAAAAAAAGAAAACTCCCACCAAGGATCAAAATAAAGAGAGTGAGAAGAGAGAAGGGTGAAAAGAGAGCTCTGTGCTCTCTGCAAGTTGCTTCCAAAGCTACAGAACTTCCCAAGCTGGAAGAAGAAGAGGAGGAGGAGACCAAGTCAGGCTCTGGGGGGCGCGTGCCTTCCTCCCTGAGTGGGAGCCCACCATTCCCAAGAAGGGGGGGGGTCCCTCCTGGCCCTGCTTGGCGCCCAAAAGTTTGGCCAAGGGGCTGCTGAAGCGCCTTTCCTCCTCCTGCGTCTCCTCCTGCCCTGCCTTTACCTGCGGCCCAGTTGTCGTGGACCCTCAAGGGCACCCTCAGGGCGTAGGCCAGGAACAGCAGGGCGAAGAGCCACAGGGCCCACAGCCAGGGCCACGAGCAGGCGGCGGAGGCCTTGAGCTGCTCCAGCAAGCCGGGCCCCGCTTCGGCCATGTTCCGGGGAGGGGGGGAGGGGGAGGAGGAGGCCCGGGTGATTCATGGCTCCCGGAGGAGCGCGCCCCCTCCTCCTCCTCCCCCTCCGTCAAGGCATCGGCTCCGGCCTCCTGGGTAAACAGAACACACACCGCGGGGGAGAGGGAGAAGGGGGACGGCTCCCGCCTCGCGCTCCCTCCTTCCCTCCCGCGCGCGCGCCCCCCGGAGCAGAGGCATCTCTCCCTCCCCCTCCCTCTCCCTCCCTCTCCCTCCCTCACTCAAGCTCCACAGTGGGCATCATGCTGGGTCAACCCAACCCCTCCAATAGGTTCTGGTGGGGCTCAAAATGCTCTCTAGATGTTGATGAACTACAACTCCCATCATGCTGGGTCATTCCCCCCCAATCCTTCCAATATGTCCTGGTGGGGTTCATGTTGCTCCCTTGCTGTAGGTGAACTACAGCTCCCATCATGCTGGGTCAACCCCCCCCCCACACACACACACACACACAAATCCTTCCAATATGTTCTGGTGGAGTTCATGTTGCTCTCTTGCTGTGGGTGAACTACAACTCCCATCATGCTTTGTCAAACCCTCCCACCCCAATCCTTCCAATATGTTCTGGTGGGGTTTATGTTGCTCCCTTGCTGTGGATGAACTACAACTCCCATCATGCTGGGTCAATCCCCCCAATCATTCCAATATGTTCTGGTGGTTTTCATGTTGCTCCCTTGCTGTGGGTGAACTACAACTCCCATCATGCTGGGTCAATCCCCCTCCCCAATCCTTCCAATATGTTCTGGTGGGGTTCATGTTGCTCCCTTGCTGTGGGTGAACTACAACTCCCATCATGCTGGGTCAATCCCCCTCCCCAATCCTTCCAATATGTTCTGGTGGGTTTCATGTTGCTCCCTTGCTGTGGGTGAACTACAACTCCCATCATGCTGGGTTATCCCCTCCCCCAATCCCTCCAATATGTTCTGGTGGTTTTCATGTTGCTCCCTTGCTGTTGGTGAACTACAACTCCCATCATGCTGGGTCAACCCCCTCCCTCCCAAAAAATCCTTCCAATACATTCAGGTGTGGTTCATGTTGCTCCCTTGCTGTGGGTGAACTACAACTCCCATCATGCTGGGTCAACCCCCCCCCAATCATTCCAATATGTTCTGGTGGGGTTCATGTTGCTCCCTTGCTGTGGGTGAACTACAACTCCCATCATGCTGGGTCAACCCCCCCAATCCTTCCAATACATTCTGGTGGAGTTCATGTTGCTCCCTTGCTGTGGGTGAACTACAACTCCCATTCTGGGTCAATCCCCCCAATCATTCCAATATGTTCTGGTGGGGTTCATGTTACTCTCTTGCTGTGGGTGAGCTACAACTCCCATCATGCTGGGTCAACCCATCCCCCCCAAAAAATCCTTCCAATACATTCTGGTGGGGTCATGTTGCTCCCTTGCTGTGGGTGAACTACAACTCCCATCATGCTGGGTCAATCCTTCCAATATGTCCTGGTGGGGTTCATGTTGCTCCCTTGCTGTGGGTGAACTACAACTCCCATCATGCTGGGTCAACCCCCCCCCAATCCTTCCAATATGGTCTGATGGGGTTCATGTTGCTCCCTTGCTGTGGGTGAACTACAACTCCCATCATGCTGGGTCAATCCTTCCAATATGTCCTGGTGGGGTTCATGTTGCTCCCTTGCTGTGGGTGAACTACAACTCCCATCATGCTGGGTCAATCCCCTCAATCATTGTAATATGCCCTGGTGTGGTTCGTGTTGCTTTCTTGCTGTGGGTGAACTATAACTCAGATCATGCCGGGTCATTCCCCCCCCCTTCCCCCCCCCCAATATGTTTTGGTGGGGTTCATGTTGCTCCCTGGCTGTGGGTGAACTACAGCTCCCATCATGTTGGGTCAATCCCCCTCCCCCCAGTATGTTCCAGTGAGATTCACAGTGCTCTCTTGGTTTGGGTGTACTGCAACAACCATCGTGCTGAGTAACCCAACCCCTGAGCCACCCCTTCAGTATGTTTTAGTGGGGTTCACTGTGCTCTCTGGATGTGGGGAGAACTATAACTCCCATCATGCTGGGTCAGTCCCCCCTCCAAACCCTTCCATGTTGGTTATGGAGGGGGGGTATGTGCTAGGTTTGGTTCAGATCTGTTGTTGGCACCATCTTGGAAAATACATACAAACAGACGCGTGCAAACATTTTTTTCTCTTTTACTAGATAGATAGATAAATAGATGGAGAGCACTACCTAACATGATTTTGGCTCCTGTGTCATAAAGATCATTACCTAATTGGTTCTATCATAATGAAAACATGGGGAGAAAGTTTACTAAACTTTGTTTTTGCGGGACATCCTGCAGCACATTTTGTGATGGTTTTTCAATGATTATCCCATGGATTCTCAACCAGTTCAACATAGTTGTGTTATGCAGGAGGAGGCTACAAGGGGGTGCTAGAGAGGGGGAGTTGAACCCCACCAGAAAACTACTACTACTACTACTTTCAAAATAAGTCTCTCGGCATTACTTCGCGAAGATTCTTAGGAAGGACTCATCCCACGCTTTTTACAAGCGTGTTGATGACTAAAAGGGCCAATCTGAGATAGGCAAGTCCGGTTGCAGAAAGCACAGCAGAATGTCTTCTTGGGTGATGTTGTTTCCAAGTTGTGGTTCTTTCTGCGTTGTCGTTTCTCTTCGAGACCCGTTCGGCGTGTCTTCTCGAAAGAGGCCGTAGCATTGTGAATAGTGCGTCTCCATGCCTCCCGATGTGAGGCCAGGGTGGACCATTGTTGGTGATCAATCTGGCCGAGCCTGAGATGTTGTTTCAGGGAGTCCTTATATCTCTTTTTGGGGGCACCTCTCTTGCACTGACCCGTGGTGAGTTCACCATAGAGTAGTATCTTTGGGAGGCCGTGGTCCTCCATCCTAGAGACGTGCCCTGCCCAGCGCAGCTGTGTTCTCAATAGCATGGCCTCAATGCTGGTGATCCCTGTTTGCTCAAGGACAGCAACATTCATCACATAGTCGGTCCAGTGTATATTTAGGATTGTGTGAAGACAGCGCTGATGAAAGCTTTCGAGGAGTCGTAGGTGTTGGCGATAGGTGACCCATGTTTCAGACCCATAGAGGAGAATAGACAGTACGATAGCTCTGTACACACTGATTTTGGTGCTTTGCCTCAGGTGCTTATTGCTCCAGACTCTTTTGTGAAGCCTTCCAAATGCATTATATGCCTTTGATAATCTGTGATCTATCTCTTTGTCAATCTTGGCGTCTGAAGAGATGATGCTTCCCAGGTAGGTGAACTGCTGAACAGATTTAAGCACAGATTTGCCTATATTGACACGGGGATGATGGTGTTCTTCTTGTGGTGCGGGCTGGTAGAGGACTTCCGTTTTCTTTAGGCTGACTTCCAGCCCAAACAGCTCTGCAGCTGCTTCCTTTCAAAATAAGTACCACTAAACAGGAAATAACACTTTCAAACCAGGAACAGATGGGACAATTTTTCAAATTGTGTTGCATAGTGTAATATTCCCAATCCAAAATATTTGGGACCAGAAGTGTTAGAGATTTTGGATTTGGGAATATCGGTATTCATTTCCATATCCATAATTAAATATCCTTGAGGGGGGACCCAACTCTAAACATTCAGTTCATTTCTGTTGGATACATGTTTACATAATAAGGTATCTTGGGGATGAGACCCAAGTCTAAACATTATGTTCCGTATATTTTACATAATAAGGTATCTCGGGAGAAGGAAGTCTGAACATTTAATTACTTCTATGTTTCATTTAAAAAGGAATGTAATGTGTTGGAGATGGAGCCCAAGTCTACATATCAAACTCATTTGTTTGGTATATATGTATATAATGAGTTAGCTTGAAGGTGGGAACCAAGTCTAAACAATACATTAATTCATGTTTCATCCAAGAGTTTTGGATTTTAGATTTGGAAATGTCTGTATTTATATGCATGGATATAATGAGATATCTTGGAGATAGAACCCAAGGCTAATCAAGAAACTCAATGGATTTTGAAACAGGACTCAAATCTAAGCAATACATTGAAGGCATTTCAGATTCTGGATTTCGAAATAAGAAATATTCAACTTGTATTTATATATCCACAATGTGATGTTTTGGAGATGGGATCCAAGTCTAAGCAATACATGTATCTATCTTTCATCCAAGAGTTTTGGATTTTGGAATATCTGCATTTGTATGAATATCTCCATAATAAGACATCTTGGAAATGGCACCCAAGTCTGAGTAATATCTTCAATGGGTTTTAGATTTTGGATTTGAATAACCCATTGAATGTACATTGACTTCCAAATCCATTATGCATATCCATAATGTGATATCTTGGAGATGGGACCCAAGTATAAGCAATACATTCAATGGGTTTATGATCTCCAATTTCCATATAAGAAATGCTCAACCTGTATTTCCACATCCATTATGTGATATCTTGCAAATAGGACCCAAATCTAAACAAAAAAAATACTTATGTCTCTTATACCAGTGTTTCCCAACCTTTTTTGAGCCGCAGCACACTTTTAACATTAAAAAAACTCTGGGGGCACACCACCAACCAAAATGACACAAAATGACACTCGAACACAGTAAAGAATGGCTGGGGGATGGTGGCCTGCTGGGAGCAGCTGCTGGGAGTGCTGAAGCCGGGAGAGGGGGCGGAGCCAGGCCGCGCCATGCCCTAGCCCCTCCCTGGCTTCAGCTCTCCCAGCAGCTTCTCCAGCCTTGAGGGGGCAATGCCAAGCCAGCGGTGGCAGAGCCAGCACAATGCTGGCTTAGCATTGCCCTCTCAAGGCTGGAGCAACTGCTGGGAGTGCCGAAGTCGGGGAGGGGGCGGAGCCAGGCCGTGCCATGCCCCACCCCCTCCTCCGGCTTCAGCTATCCCACAGAGGAGGAGCATGAGCGGTGGACGGGCTTCAGTGGGCGGGGGCTCCTTTGCGCAGCTTCAGCGAGCGAGGGGCGAGAGTCATGGCAGGAGTCATGGCGGATTGGAAACTGGCTGGGGAAACGGCCGAAGGAGGCGCCGCCCCGGCCTTTTTTTTCTTCGCCGCCGCCTGGGCCTTCCTCCTCCTCCCCCAAGCAGCAGGAGTTCGGCAGGAGGGGGGATGGAAGGGGGACAGAGAGCCTTTCTCGCAGCACAGCAGGAAGTCCGCCACGGCACACTAGTGTGCCGCGTCACAGCGTTTGAGAAACACTGTCTCATACTACTTATATACATAGCTTTAAAGGTAATTCTATGCACAATGTTTGCACTATTTTTTACATGAAACACTATTAGTGTGCATTGGACCACCAGAAAGCAAAGCTCTCTGTCTCAGCCACTCTTTTGGACCATTTTGGATATTGGAGCATTTTGGAGTCGAAATAAGGGATGCTCTATCTGCACTTGCATATCCATAATGAGATACTTTGGTGATGGAATCTAAGTTTAAACAGGAAATTAATTAATGCTTCATAAACTGCTTAGACACATAGCCTGCAGGTAAATTCATGCAAAGTATTTGTAATAATTTTGTGCATGAAATAAAACGTATGCGCATTGAAGCAAATGTATCAATTATTTAAGCCACCTATGTGGGCAATTTTGGATTGGAGCATTTCAGATTTCAGGGGGGAAATTTATTCAGCCTATATTTTAAAAAGTCATACATTTTATGAACCAGGAGTTATTAACCTTTGAAATATTTTATGAACCAGGAGTTCATAATCTGTGGCCTTTGGTCTGATCCAATGTTGTTCTTCATTCATTCTCATGTTCTTAAGTGTTCTGGAAATGTGTAGCCTTAACCAGCAGCCTAAAAGACATCAATGTTGGATAAGAACCAAACTTGGCACAAATATTGAATATGCCCAAATGTGAACACTGGTGGAGTTTGGGGAAAATAGAGCTTGACAATTGGGAATTGTAGTTGCTGGAATTTATAGTTAACCCACAATTAAAGAACATCCTGAAATCCAGCAACAATGGAATTGAACCAAACTTGGCACACTGAACTCTCATGAGACCAACAGAAAGTACTGAAAGGGTTTGGTGGGCATTGACCTTGAGTTTGGGAGTTGTAGTTCACCAGTCCCTCCTCTCCTTTCCAAAGGGGCAAACTTTTCTTTTTCCTTGGAGTAGGGGTTGCGAAGGCGCCTGCTTGGGCTTCCTCCTCCTCCCTGCCCCCCCCCCTCTCACCTCTCCTTCCCAGCCAGAGTTCGCAGATGCAGAGGGCTCCTCCCAGCCCATCCCTGCCAAAGGGATCCTATCCCACGCGCTCAGGGCCGGCCCCGTGCTCTTAAAGGGACACGTGCCTCCAAGCCAGGCCCACGATCAACACGTCCCCGAGCAGGAACAAAGGTCCCCTGGCCATCTCCAGACCTCCTCCCCTCTCACACACAAGCAATAGAAGGGGGGGAAAGCACAAGGTAGGGGGGAGCGCGCGAGGTGGAAGGGGAGGAGGAGAACGAAGGCATGCTTTGCGGCGGCGCTTGCTCCTGGCCTCTTCTCCCCACTCCCTTCCTCTCCGTTGGCCGCTCTGCTGCCTGCCTGCCTGCTGCGGGCCAGTCAGAATCGGCTGGTGGGCTGCATACAGCCCGCGGGCCATGAAATGCCCAGATCTGGTGTAGACCAATGGTTTTTAACCTGTGGGCCACGGATCACCAGTGGGCAGTGAGGACGAAAATCTGGTCCGTGAGCCTCCTTCCTCTTTGTTTATTTTTTTTTCATTTTTTCATTTTTGCTTCTTTTACGCCGCCTGTTACTCCTTCCCTGTTTCTGACCATGGAAAACTACAGCTGATGTGGTCTATCCAATGCACACCAAGCCAAATCTAAAGTTCACCAAAAACTGATTTGTTACCCTTTTGGTACTAATGTTGAAAAGTGGTCCATGGCCAAAGTGGTCCCTGGTCAAAAAAAGAGTGGGAACCACTGGTGTAGACCAACCTAGAGATATGCTGGTAATCCGCAATGCGCTACCTCTGTACCAAGGTCAGAAACTTCAGATAGTTCAAAACACAGCAACCAGAGTAGTTACAGGAACATAAAGGAGTGAGCATGTTACACCTATACAACAGCCACTCCACTGGTTGCGAATTAGTAGAAAAAGTACGAAGTATTGGTTTTGACCTTTAAAGCCTTACATGGTTTGAGTCCAGTTTACCTACTGGATTGCCTTCTCCCGCACAATCCACCTCAAACACGGAGTTCCTCTGGGTTTCAGCTATTCCAACCTGCCAGAACCCGACTGGCGACCGTCACCCAGAAACCTTTTCACTGGCTGCTCCAAGCATGTGGGAATGACCTGCCAGAAGAGAACCAGCAGCCAAATCAGCTGTTGAAATTTAAGATGCTTCTCGTCTAACAGGCCTACCCAGTCCATTTTAACTTGTGAATTTTAACCTCCATTATATCGGCAATTTTAATCTGCACTTCACCCATGTATATTTGTTATATGCATTTTAACAGTGTTCTGTTTTATAATGTTATATTCTGACTCAAAGAGAGGCGGATAATAAATCATCATCTACACACTGTAGCATTAATGCAGTTCTTTAACTCCCATTGGTCAATGCTAGGGAATTGTAGAAGTTGTAGTTTTAAAAGGTCTTTAGCACTGAGACATGGAAGTTAATGCAGTGTCAAATTGCATTAATTTAACAGTGTCAGATTGCATTAATTCTACAGTGTAGATGCCCCCCGGTTCTGTTTTGTGCTCTACTTCTCAGTGGGACATAATAATAATAATAGTAATAATACATTTTATTTATATTCTGCTCTTCTCACTCTGAAGGGGACTCAAGAGCCGATTACAGGTACACATACTTAGCAGACAATCCCTGCCGTTTCCACATACACACATATAGATGAACAGAGGCAAACTCTGGCCTCCAGGGGGAGCTGAGGCACTCCTCATCTCTGTGTTCCCAGCGTCCCTTGTTGTTCCTTCCGCATTCCTGGAGTTCTTTAATGGCCTCATAATTCAGTCAAAATTTGCCTCACCACTTAATGTGGTACCTTTATCTCCTACTTGACAGATGCAACTGTCTTTCGGGCTGCAAAGGTCGACAGCAGGCTACACTTAAAGGTCGAGCACCCACCTCGACCCGGGCAGGTCTCGAACTCATGACCTACTGGTCAGAGAGATCTTATGCAGCTAACACTTAGCCAGCTGCGCCACATTCCCGGTGCCTACTGGTCAGAGAGATCTTATGCAGCTAACACATAGCCAGCTATCACCCTTCAAAATTGGAGAGCATGGCAATCAGGACCTAAAGATAATACTCTTAAATGAAAACCTCCAAAGTGATACCTCAGTTATTTGGAGTTCAGATCATTTATAGCTTCAAAGGCTACAGAACCATAGGAAAACAGAGCAATTCTTTCAGAACTAGTAAAGTATGTAGCCAGAATCAATTACCAGCTTTTCTGTACCATTTTCTTTATCTGTCGTCACATTTACAGTAGTTTCTTCCGTATGGGACAAAGATATTAGAGTCCCCTATGTGGTGAGAAAGGCAGGGTATAAATGAAGTACATAAATAATAAATATTTATGGTAAAAGCTTAAGCAGTGGCAATTCTGCCTGGCATGTAGCTCTTAAAAGCAAAGGAGCGTTGCCAGGAAATGCAGGTAGCAAAGGTAGCTTTGTTTGCTAAAAATAATGGTGATGTTCTTTTTGAATCACTGGCACTGTATTCTATTCAGAATCTCCTTTTCATTAAGAAAGAAGGTGGCAGAACAGTGTTCACAAAAGTAACACATTCAAAATGGTTAACCATGGCACTGAAGGACAATATATTCTATCCCTGGCACAGATTTATGCTGGCACAAATTTGGGTAGACACGTTGCAAACTTTTTTTTGAATCTGACTGTGTAACTGATGGACATGTCAAACAACATTATGTCTTACTAAAGACTCAGTTTTTAAAATGTAAGACCTTTCCCCTAAATTGGCAGGGCGTACCAATGTGTGATCTGGCCAAACACAGAAGTACGTGGACAAATGACAGCGGCACAGAATATTATAATCTCTATTTAAATGAAGTTTGTTTTTTAAATTCCCTGTTGTTTCAAATAGAGATGATGGATCTTTTAAGCAAACTTCAGGAGCTTTGTTCAATTTCATAGCAATGTTTGCGGCTGCTATGGAAATTCACACTATTTTTATCAGTTATAAATAAGGAAATTGGGAAAAGAGGGGACAGTGTAAAAATATAATAATCATTAAAAATTGTGGAAGACATTATAAAAAATAGTAACAAGGAAATTCAGGGATAAGAAGAGTTTCATAGATTACTGTTTATTAACTAGGGTAAAAGCATAGAAATTGCAAGGTAAGGTAACTGACGATCATCCACACGATATAAAAGTACATTTGCCATTCATGCTGATCCATTTGCTGCTATAGAGCTGGAAGAGCTTAATACAGCAATTTATCTTGGGTGATAACAAAGGGTTCTGGGGGATGGCTGGAACACAGCTAAAGAAACTGATTTTGAAGTCCAAATGAACTTTAATAAAAGCTTGAAATTAAGCCTACTGTTTGGCAAGATGAGGTTAAAGAAGCACTGTTTATCCTTCAATCTTTGTGCCCTCAGTGTTCTGCACAGGAATGAATCCCAGTAACGTTCTGTAGTATAGCTATAAGGCATGTTGAGGACAAAAAATCCTATGTTTACTTCCATTTCTCTCCCATATACTTTTAGCCTGCTATTGAACATTTGTGGGGATATTTAACGTAGCAGCTGAAGTAGTCCTCCCCCACTTACATGCTCACTGGATGAGACATATTACCCTCACATCTGCATTTTTAAAAAACCTTATTTCATGCATTAATGTTATACTCTGCCCAAGAATGTCAGTAGATATTTCACTCAGCTTTCACTATATAATATACGCTCAATGAAGCAAAGCATATGAATTAGTGTAACAGAGGTAATAATGCATATCAATTTCAGTGCAATTTACTCAGACCTTCACATTGTAACATTCTTGAATATGTTTAAATATACTTAAATTTTAAAAATCCAAGCTGCAGCTTGTCAATTGTTATATTTAGTAAGATACAGTTTGTCCCATAATAATGCTCAATAGGATGATATCCTAAAATGAGTTCATGCCCCAACATTACCCCCGTCCCCTTTATTTATTTATATTGTGTTTATTTATATCTTACTTTTTCTCTCAATACGGAGACTCAAAGCAGCTCACAACAAAAAGCATTTCAATACAACTTAAAATATACAAACATTAAAACTGTCTTCAACAACATTAATATTTTTTAAAATTCAGGTTAAAACCATAAAAGCAGATAAAATCACATCACAAAATCACAGCAGCCCTACATAATTGAGAGGGGACCAAAGCTGTACTGTGTACTATTCCCATATATGAATGGAACTAGCATAAAAGAAATTGGTCAGGTGGAAGAAGAGCCATGTCACTATTGCAGTATCCTGCCTTCTGTTTCCTGACTCATGTGTATTGAGAACATGACCTAGGAAAAGAAAGTGACACAGAAACAGATCTGTAAGAATGTGAGGTGGCTGTTGTTGGATAAAACCTCTGGACAACTGAAGTTCATGTAGACCGGAAATAAGTAGTAAATCTGAAACAGCTACTTCTACAGAATAGAGGTCTGCAGAGTAGTTTAGAAGAAAGCTTGAGCTTTCATTTTCTCTGTGTCATTACATTCTGCTGAATTTCTTCTTGCCTTCTATTTATTATTATGTTTCAAAGAGCTATGAGTAAAATTGCAAAAGACTTGGACAAACCTATTCCTGGAAGCATAAACGTAAGAAGGAAATAATATAATTTTAAATCCTTAATTCTATTTGGGTTCTACATGGACCTGTGATGTATATAAACAATATTCATCTTTCTTAGTCCTTTCCATTTGAGCCCTGGGGATTTTGGAATTTCAAAACCTTCCAAATAAATAAATCGAAGAACAAAATTGGACTATTAGGGCAAGCACACTTATGCTTGATCCAGATTCTTGTAGTGCCTTGGCTATGTAGCAGTAGGGTTACATTTCATGTTGGCTGTGATAACAGTTATAGGAAGACCAAGCATGCAGGTTGAAAATGCACCTAAAATAACACTGACTTGAAGTGGCAGCTATGGACAGAAGTGCTCCGGTTCAGTTTAGGCTAATATGCCATTTGTTTTATATAGAAAAATCATGATCACCATTGCCTTAGTATTATGGAGACTGAATTGTTGCATTGTGTTTTATGTGAGTCTTTAAAAACATTAGGAAACTTAAACGAGAAGAAAATCCAGCCAATAGAGAAGTTGAATTTGTGAGCAAAATGACTTTAAAATATCAGTGCTCCTAATCTCTTTTGAGTCTCAAATGCAGTTTACCACACCAGCATCAGATCAGTTGAGAATTCCCTTCTGCAAATCCTGACACCATGTTGGGAAGAAAATGTGAAAAGGCTGTTGCTATTTATATGTCTATATTGTTGTACTCAGCTCCTAGAATTCACTTTGACTCCATATTGTGACAACTGAAATATTCTTTTCTTTTTTCCTTTTTACGAATGTTAGACTCCTTGGCCTTGCCATTACCTGATTTTATTGAACTGTTTTTTTAAAAATAATCATACACATAAGTAAATAGAAAATTTGCATTTTAATGTCACATTGAATTTTAGTACATTTCAATCCAAGAAAAAAAGGGAAACTGACAGACACAGTAATGAGTACAGGATTATATATATGTGTATTACAATATGCCTTGTTATAATACAATTATGGCTGAATGGTAAAAATAACTTGAGAACTGATGGAATCCAAACTCATCTGCGTAGCTGTCAGGAATAGAGCACTAAATGCATTTCCAAAATAAACACTAATGTTTACTTTCAACACCTTAAAAACAGCATTAGACATTGGCCTTAAAAAAAGTCAACACCAAGCTAGCTAAATAAGTGGAGAGTTGGGTAAAGAAATGTTTTTCCCCAGGGTTTCATATGATGAAGGGATATATTATTTCTACAATATACATGGCTAAAATCCATGTTGAATGTCAAACTTGTAATATCCAGTAACAACCTCTTCTAGGGAACTGTGTTCTAGAAGATGCTTTTCTGCACGAAAGCAAGCAACATAGGATAATCTTATGCAAAAATATTTTTCAAACCGTTTTAATTTAACTGAAAACTATAGGCATGGCATCATTATAAAAAAGTCTAAATATATCAGAAGCTCTCAACATTTCCAGCTACACTGATTTTATAAGTGTTTAAAGGAGAAACAAAAGGACAAAGAAAAATGGTCAATTAGCTAAGCCTCGTGTTCAAACTACTTACACTGATTTTTCAATGGCAAATGCCCATGCTGATTGGGTGACTTAATAAATCTGAATACCTTTGTGATTATTTTTGTATTCAAGCACACCAAAATGATCCAGGCTTGCAATCTTCATTTTAAGCGTTCTGCATTTCTTTCCCAATCTTGTAGCTAAGGATCTTATTCCAGTCGATCTTTGTGCGAGTAACTGGCAGTTGTCGGCGTAAGGCCTTGAAAGTAGTGTCCGACATTGTTTGATAATTTTCACTTATAGCAGTCTGTTCACAGTAAAAGAGAGAAGACACATATTAAGAAAACATGGTTTGATAAAGAGTATAAACAAAAGGAAAAAAGGGTATTCAATTATGCCAGGACAGTTATTTTTTAGCAGAACTAAGATAACGTTCTTTCTTCTCAAAATCTTATGTATGTAAGAAGCGGGATGTAAGAAAGAGGAGTGAAAAGTCAGTCTGCATTTGCAGAAAAGTCAACATTGCAATGTTGGATTTATGTTCCCAACTGTATTGTCAGCTACTGGTTTCGTGTCTATATCAGAAAAAAATGCTTCAGGTGACAATACCCGTAACATGATTGATCAGAAATCTTAAGACTCGACTCTTCAACTTTCACTTACAGTAAACATCAAATGGAGACAAGGTTTTTGTATTTTCTTAGTGAAAATTAGGCAGACATAGGCCACAAAAATGCATTTTTGTTCATAATAAAGGTGTTACATATGTGTCAAAATGAATTGGGTTCATCGCACACCTTACAAAATAACAGTGACAGAAAGGGGCATCCAACAAGTGCTCACTTTTAGCTCAAGAAGAGGAACCTGAACATTGTTTGAATGAACAGGATGTACTTAAGACTATAATATAAACGAAAGACTACGTTTTGAAATTTCTCAGGCTATACTGTTCAGAAATGTGTGTTAAAACTAATGTTGCTTTTACTTTACTATAGGCTCAGTAATCATATGCCATTTTTTGGATTATTCTGCTTTGCAAATAACTGATAGCACTCCAAAGAATTGCATGAAAAAGATATCCCAAAATTGTTCCTGGAGGTTTGTAAAACCCAGAGTTTATCTTAAAACAACCCCACAATCCCCCTTCCCCAGAAAAAAAATCTGACAGAACTCAGAACCATAAATCTGTTTCCAAATATAATTCTATGGTGCATCTGCACCTATAATTGCTCTTCTCAATCATAAAAATAACCATGACTAATTGCATAAATGCTTTCTATTTTTTAAAGAGAGTCTCGTGGTAAGTCACAAGTTTAGATAACAGGTACTGCATATTTGTACTCATAAAGCCTTTGCTAGGAAATTCTCAAAAAAATGGCTGCATTTGCATCAGATGCAAATCTAGAAAATATACTTTCTCATCTGTGCTCTGACCACTCGGGCTTCATCATTTTGACACATGCCTATCACCCATTTTTGGATTCTTTTAAAACACATATTGTACACGAAATAGAATGTGTGTGCGCACACACATATTACAAGCTTATAATATACCTGGTATTCATTTTCTGCAGCCTCTACAATCTTTACAAATTCCTTTGCTGTTTGGGCTTCATTCTGAAAGAAATACATTTTTAAAATCTCATGTACCATACTACTGAGATGGCTCTCTATTTAAAGTCAAAAGGCCACTTAAGGCATGATAATTATGAGCAATTACAAAGACTTTTCATTGTTCATAGCTCTGTCCAGAGCAGAAAGCTTCACAATAGGTTTTTTAGTGATGTAAAGCAGTGTTTTTCAACCTTTTTTGAGCCGCGGCACACTTTTTACATTTACAAAATCCTGGGGCACACCACCAACCAAAATGACACTCTAACACAGTAATACATATAGTTAATATGTTTTTTAATGTATTTATACACTCAGTGTGAAACCTGGGCCTGTTTCGATGAACACAACATAGATATCCTGGCAGGAATGGCAGAAAGACACACACAAAGGTCTTGCTCAACAGCTGTCAGTCATGGGAAAACTTCGGCCCTCTGGGTGCTTTGGACTTCAACTCCCACCATTCCTAACAGCCTGAGGCCCTCTCCTGCTTAAGTGGCTGAGGGGGGGAAAGGAAAAGGGCCTGAGGCTGCTAGGAATGGTGGGAGTTGGAGTCCAAAACACCTGGAAGGCCCAAGTTCGCCCATGCCAGCTTTTGATTCCATCGCCACATCTATCTTCAGCCTCTTGCGTTTGAATATATGTGATTATCTATGTGATTTTCTACCTTGTTGCTATGATTATAGTGCTGCTTCTTTAAATTGTCCGCAAACTGACTGTGTTATTGTGCGGATCCTGGAACTGACATTGGATAACATCGTGAGGATACACTTTGTTTTTTGCACTCACTTCCGTGATTTCATCAAATATTGTGAGTTTTCTGTAGAGGAGCACTCCATGAACTTTCTACTTCCTGGTTTGCAACTCCTCCGCTCCCTGTGGCGACCACGCCAAACTACCTTTGATTTTCTCCAGCAGGATTGGGTGCTTTCAATGTGTTTTTTGTGTATGATTATGTATGATTAATTGTGCATTTTGTACTGTGACGTAGCGGTGCTCCTTTAATAAGTAAGGATATTGGAGGTTCCAATTTCCCACAGCACACCTGATGATCGCTCACGGCACACTAGTGTGCCCCGGCACACTGGTTGAGAAACACTGATGTAAAGGAACAGAGGAAGTACAAATGATTTGTTTTTATTTTCCCCTCTATTTTCAACTTTTTTTCTGGAGAGATTCTTCCACCATTTGCACATGTCACAAATGGAACAGAGCAGAAATAATTCATTCTCAACAAGTCAAAGGAAAGGAGAACACAAATCAGAAGTAGATGTGGTTTTGGTTTCCTGGTTCACTGTTTCATTAAGAACACCCCCAACTACTGAGTGAAAGGATCCAGCAGACATTAAGGCTTGACTTTATAGCTCATACATTCAAAGTCATATGCCTATTTGATTCACTCGCTAATGAGCATATTCTTAAAATGAAAGGGCAACGAGACTTATGTCAGATCAGATATTAGGATCACATCCTTTGGTCTATCAAGCAAAAACCTGTGGGTCTCCAGGTGTATTGGCCTACAACTCCCAGAAATCCCAGCCAGTTTACCAGTTGTTAGGATTTCTGGGAGTTGAACGCCAAAATATCTGGGGGGACACAGGGTGAGAACCACTGGTCTATATTATTATTATTATTATTGTTTATTTATGCCCTGTTTGTTATTTTCACAAGGAGACACAAAGTGACTTACATTAAAAACATTTCAGTACAATATTAAATCTACAAATATACAAACAATAAAACAGAATTATTTGAGAGTATGCATCATCGGAAACGTATAGTGACAAAAATTGTGTTGACCTTCAACATAAGAAGCATCACAACTGATCACAGTGCTTTAGCACAACTTTCTAATCATTTGTTTTTGGGAACTTGGGTCAGCTTTCCCTCACAACTTCTAAATCAGCTAGGATTTTATCAACCAGACTATCTAGACTTCACAAGCTATATATTTCCATTATTTCCCCCCCGTTTTCGGACATTTTGACTTCCAAAATAAATTGAGAAGAAAGCTTCCTTCTGTTCATAGCACCCTTGTCTAGATGCGTTTCAAAATGAAGCCATCTGAGAAGGCTTTCTTTCAGTTTTACTCATTCTCACTGCACAGGAATTTAGTTCTCCAACTGTGCAAAATCTTTACACATACTCCCAGATACACCTTGTATAAGAATAACTTTGTATGAGATATCTAGTTTGACATGAAATATTAGGATTTTTCCTTATCAGCTGCATTTTTTCCAAAAAGCAAACTATTTTTGAATAAAGGTAGACTTCAAAACCAGAGGTAATATGTCTACAACATACTATAAGTAAGTCTTTTTAAAGTTCTAGAAAATATAAAGCACAATTCTACCAAATCATACTTTTAAAATGTGACAATATCTGTAAAATTAATTAATTGCAGGTGTCTCCCATGTCAGTACTGTAATTTCTTTTTTAAAGTATAGCTATGGAAATGAAAGATTTGTTTAAAAATCTATACAAAACAGTGAGTCACAAAAAACCAGTGACAGCACTAGCTAGAAAAAGGCTTCCTCCTCTAAACTGCAAATCAGATATTGGTCTTGCTGACAATTCTACTCCCACCCCAAGGAAATGCTGGCAACATTTGGGGGGGGGGAGAGAGACTCGGTTTAAGACTGCATTTAAATGAAAAGAAAGAAGAATTTACAACAGTGAAGCCTTCTGAAGAACACAATGATCCATTGTTTACACCTGTAACTTTATCAATTTTCCAAAACACTGAAACACATTTTCCAGCAACTATTTGGATTTTTTTTTTTCATTTGGGAGTTGCATTTGCTTGGATTTATAGTTAACCTATAATCAAAGAGCATTCGGAACTTCACCAACGATGGAATTGAACCAAACCTGGCACACAGAACTTCCATGACCAACAGAAAATACTCAAAAGGATTTGATGGGCTTGAGTTTTGGAGATGTAGTTCACCTACATCTAGAGAGTACGGTGGACTCAAACAATGATGGATCTGGACCAAATTTGGCTCGAACACTCAATATGCCCAAATGAGAACACTGGTGGAGTTTGGGGAAAACAGACCTTGACATTTGGGAGTTGTAGTAGCTATGATTTATAGTTCACCTACAATCAAAGAGCATTCTGAACCCCACCAATGATAAAATTGGGCCAAACTTCCCACACAGAACCCCCATGACCAACAGAAGATAGTATGGTTTCTGATGGTATTTGGTGACCCCTCTAACCCCCCAGGGGTCCTGACCCCCAGGTTAAGTTACACTGCTTTACACAATCGACGAACACCTAAATTGAGAGAGAAAAACTGAGGATTTGTAAAATGGTGAGAGGCTATAGTAGGCTGTGCCTACTCATCTCATAGTGTGTTGTGTAGTATGTGGCAAAATCAAAGTTTGCTTTTTGGAGTGTTTTTCCCCCCCCAAAATATTTTTGAACCATGCTTGCTTGAATCCATATAAGACCTGTGGCTAATGCGGGCCAAATGTATACCAAAGTTTCCCAGTAGTTAGTTATGGATGTCATGTTTTTTATATTAAATTTTAACATGTAACAATACACTCCATATTTTAATCAGACTGTGAACTAACTAAAGATAGCAGTAATGTGAAGTATCAGTTGGTGCTAGCTTTATAAACCTTCTTCAGTGAATAGTATTTGGATATTCAGGGAAGAAAAAGCCTGTGGGTTATTGAATAAGTAAAAATCACAAAAACCGAATGCTGCTGTCAAATTAAGCATTTAATTATGCAACTACTTTAATTACAAATGACTGCAGCACTTCATAAAATATCAAATTATAGCAGAATGTAGGTATATATACATAAACACATACAGACAGTACATATCGCCAAAACAGATTAATATGACCTTTGACAAATCTAAGTAAAAATGCTTCCTACAAATAATAAGAAAGGATACTCACAGTAATTGTTAAAGAATCCTGTATATCTTTATGACTCACTAGCTGAACATTTCCGTCTTCATAATAATGAACCTGTATATAAAGAATGAATAATGATAGCAAATCTTCATATGCTGAAAATATTACTGTGGACCAGTTAATAGTGTTATGCTCCATTTAAAATCCAGATAAATTAAAATTAAATTCAAGATGTCAACAGCTTCAATGCTCACCATAAGAGTTTTTGTTTATTTGAACAACACAGACACTAGAATTAGATGGTTATTTGCTTCCCCTCCCTGTTTTGATTTTTCATTTTTTTTTTTTTTTTTTAGATGTGTGTGTGTGTATATGTTGCCCGGGGGGGGGGGGGTGTATATCTTAGCCCAAAGTGTATCATTCCAAGGATTAATGATCCTTTTGCTGCAAAATTGTATACCCACATAATGAAATGTAAGTAAAGGTAAAGCTTTCGTCTGACATTAAGTCTAGTCATGTCCAACACTGGGGGGTAGTGCTCATCTCAATTTCTAAGCCAAAGAGCCAGCCTTGTCCATAGACACCTCCAATGTCATGTGGCCGGCATGACTGCAGGGAGTGCAATTACCTTCCAGCAAAAGTGGTATCTATTGATCTACTCACATTTGCATGTTTTCGAACTTCTAGGTTGGCAGAAAGCTGAGGCTAATAGCGGGAGCTCATCCCGCTCCCCAGATTCGAACCACCAACCTTTCGGTCAGCAAGTTCAGCAGCTCAGTAGTTTAACCTACTGCACCACGATGGAATGTTGCCAACAAAACAAAACAAATTGTCATTTATTTTATAAAGGATCAATGTCTGGGTACTTCTCAAGGACCAGTGTCTTCCAAATGAATCTGTGAGGCAGTTTAAACAATATCTATAGCCTCTTCTTTGGAACTGTTTTTGATGTAGAGCTCGAACTAAAAAACACAAACCAGCTCATAAAGGTTGTGAGAAATAATTATCATTATTGATATTATTGTGGTAAATTAAGCAAAATACCTGAATTTTCAAGATACCAGCCACCTGAGTAGTTGAAGGGGTGATTGTAAACTTCCATTCTGATCGCCAACGACCATTCCTTAAAAACAGAAAGTTCCAGATAAACAAACAAAAAAGAATTGAGACTCATATCCTAAATGTTTATAACTATGAAATGTTCGCTGCTTTGTAAAAAGAAAAAAGGGAGTGTTTTCTAGAAAAATATTATGTAAATCCAGAACACTTTGAAAATCTAAACAGTTTATAACAATACATGTGTCAAAACTCATTTATAAAGCAAACTAGTATTATGAAATAGGGCACCACTCCTATATCCTGTTAACTCCTTTGAGTCCCCACAGGAAGAAAGATGGGGTATAAATCAAGTTAATACTAATATGTTCCAGGACTTCCTGCAGATACATGGAAACACATATAATGGCAACATTTGATTTTCACACACGGAATGACAGTGGAGTGTTTCATATTATTCTTCCCCATTCCTGCTCACCTACTGCCCATAGAGGGGAGAATAACTGATGTTCTCCTGCTTTGTTGCCTGAGAGAAAAAGAGGCGGTTCCCATCTTTCTCCCTGGTGGTAGCAGTGATTCTTCCTGCACACCCACCCAGCCCACAGCTATAGTATGAATGAGCACACAACAGCTTTGGGCTTCTAGAGTTCGCAAGGGTGGCAATTCTGCCTACTTCCTCCTCTCCGCAAATCTGAGGCTGTTGAGCACACATTAACATAACTACCTTGGGCTTGGCAAGGGAGTGGGGTAATTATTTTGACTTCCCTCCCACACAAGCCTAAGGTTGTGTGAACAACACATAAGTGAAACCATGGATGTGGGGGTCTTACCATATACTTAAGCCACATATTTGCTAATAAAATTAGTAGAGACTACACTACCCCCGCTTTTTTAGATCTCACTTTTTCAATGCTTGCAAAACACATACATGTATAATTTGGTGAGGGGACTGCTATTTAATCAGTTCTTGGCTACAAAGCTCAATTCGGGCTGCTTGCATCCAGACACATGGTCTGACTTCTAAGGCTTAGCTGCTGAAAGAGTGGCCCCTGCCCTGAATTGCTTTTGAATGAGTGCAAAAGCTTGTTTAACTTTATCACTCATTCAAAAGTGGTATGTTGTCTGTTATGTATACCAGTGATTTTCAACCAGTGTGCCGCGGAACACTAGTGTGCTGTGAAAGATCATCAGGTGTGCCGCGGGAAATTATTTTCGAGCTTCATTCATATATAAACTATAATGGAACCATAGCACTATCGCGTCACCTAAGAAGTGACGTGAGAGTGCTATGGTCACGCCATCTTAGATTTGCTCAGACGCGGCTAAGTAAACAAAGTTAGAGTTAGTGCTGCAGCTCCGGTTTTCAGCCACATATCTGTGTGAGCTGAGCTTCTCAAGCTTGACTGCGATAAAAACTAAAAACAGAGAGAAACTGACAGCTGTTGAGTAAGAGCTTCGCGTGTGTCTTTCTACCATTCCTGCCAGGATATCTATTTTGTGTTCATTGAAACAGGCCCAGGTTTCACACTAAGTGAGTGTATAAATACATTTAAAACATATTAACTATATGTATTACTATGTTAGAGTGTCATTTTGTTGGTGGTGTGCCCCAGAATTTTGTAAATGTAAAAAATGTGCCATGGCTCAAAAAAGGTTGAAAATCACTGATGTATACAGTATATTTCAATTGTCAAAAATGCCTTTGCAAGCTAAAACCTGTGTTCCATTTTTCAACCGATTCTACTTTCTGACAAGAGCTCTGGTCCCCAACCCCTCATACAAGTGGAGGCTTCCTGTACTGCAAAAGTTAATTTTCCACATATACACATTTTGGAGACATCATTAAGAAACTTCTCAAATATCCTTCCAAATAAATTCCCACATATTTTTTTTCTTATTGAAAGGTTAATTCTATGGCAGGAATTAAATACTGTCTGTCCACAAATGAAATAACATTCGATGACAGAATAGTTCCTCCGCATTCCTATCCACTGTTTTCCTAAAGAGTCATTCAATGCTCTGAGTTGATTTCAGGGCTGGACATGAAACCTGAAGAGACAAGAGGAGACAAGGGAAAAGTTCCAGCACATGAGTAGAAGATGCTTAAGCAATATTCAATATCACCCAGTAGTTTTAACGTGAACATTTTTCTCATCAAATTCCACTACAGCGAGTGAAATAAAGTGAAATGAATAAAAAGGAACTGATTTTAAAATAACCAAGAAGCCAATGTATACTCACCAAAAGTTTTTTGCTTGAAATTGATGGCTTTCTATGCATACAATAATTGTTTGATGTCCATCAATTGTTTTTCCATATACCTTAATCAGAAAAGAAAGGTTGTTCTAAATCCACACCTTAAATGTAAGACTGAAAAGTGGTATACTGCCCCCACTTTGGAAATTAATATAAATTAGCCTCTAGGCATGACCACTGCCTCTACTTTTAATATAAAATATGTAAATAAGATGTAATTCCTATTGCATTTTTGTCCAAAAAGAAGGCCAGGAACAGCTTTATAGCATCTGCTATATTTTTTTTCAAGTCAATGTCAAAAAGAGAGACGAAACTACCACCTAACAAAGTTGGGGGAAAAGACAAACGTTTTTTGCTTGTACTTGTAACTTAAAATGGTTTCTAGTTATCAGTGAATCAGCTGCCTTATTGACAGGTATCATGACCAAGTCTTGTGTCACGAGTAATACACAAATAAGGACCGGTATGTGTTTGAGTCTAGTGTCATCGATTGTAATGAACACCTTAATTTTATTTATTTATTCAAATTTCTATCTGCCGCCACTCCCAGTGGCTCAGGGCGGTGCACAATTTTGAGGTGCATATTACCAAAACATGGATTTGCCATTCATTTTGCATCCTTTCCGAGCTGGGTGCAAACAGAAGTAATGCCCTTCTGCTTGCAGCCTCAGCTTGGAGGACCAGGAGCTCTCAGGTCAAGGAGAAGCTGGCTAGAGCAGGAAGGGAGGGATGAGTGCTGCTTCTCCCTAGGGAACTCACCAGCCTCGGTTTGGTGGAGGAGCGCAGCTTCCCAATTGGCTTTATTCACATCCTGAATGAGACCAGTTTAGAAGCTGCACCCCTCCATCAAGCCAAGGTTGGCAAGTTCCCTAGTCTCCATCTGCCAGGGCTATAGGCAAGGTTTATGTATGTGACTGTAATGCGCCATCGAATGTAACACACATTTTGGTTAAGCAACTGAATAAAAAAAAGATGTGTATTTCATATTGTAATTCAAATCCTTCTCCTAAGAATGATTTTCACCCACACATTTTAAAGAGTCTGCAACACTTACTGTGCAGACACCACTTGGATAGTGTTCTTTCACGTATGCCTTCATTGCTGTCTCTATGGAGTTTCTCCATGACTCAATTGCATTTTCAACTTCGTGGGGCTTTGGATCAGTAGCCTCCTTTCTTAAGTGGTCAAATTTAAAAGAGATCTTGTTTTTTGGATCCAAAAATTTTCCATTACCCAAGTCACCATGTTCTGTTATTAAGACCTGGAAAGAAAGAAAATTGCATTTATAGTTTTAAATGAACATGAACAAGCAATACCATAGTCAAATGAAATGTAGTTAAATAAAAATAAAATGGAAAAACAGTGCTTTTGGAATAAAGATGCAGCAGAATAGCCACAAAACAATTGGAAAGCAACCAACCAGTGATCCTGTACACATGAAAAAATCAGAATACTTTATAGATGATATCAATAGACATGTCAGATGAAAGTCAGATGTTTTTGAAATCATTGCAAAAGTGAACTGAATAAAAATAAGAATAATGTCAAATATGGTATTTACGGATATAATTTGATGCACATTAATGTGTAGCCAATATAGTACCATGGTAAGAGAAGTGTATGGACTGAGGAAAATTCTGCAAAGTTTGCAGAAGTACAAACATATTTTAAACATCTAAGGAAGCAGAACCTCAAGAATTGAACATGCTCAGTGACCATGGAATTGTGACTGTCATTGGAGGGCAAGTAGTAAACTGGAACAAGGAATAAAGCATCTAATAAAAAGGACGAATAGCTTGCATTTGTGGAATTCTCCACTTTGCATTTCCCATTTGTTACTTAATTTTTAAAGTATACATAGACTAGAAATAGAAGAAATCAGGAACCAGCCTCATTAAGCAATATCGAACTTAAAAATAAAAGAGCAAACTTCTTGCAATGGATCAAAACCAAGGATACATTTAGGAGCTGGGTGTTTTTTTGTAAAGATAAATTTGAATCACCATGAGAGCATGGCTTAGTCATTTGCAATCATTTGATTTATTTTTTTTTTTGCAAACAGCATTAATTAAGAATACGATAAAATTGTCCTAAAAGGAACAGTGGCCATTTTGATAAAATTGTCATTAACATCAGTTGGGTGCCTATTTCAAATGTTTAAACATGACATATTTCCAGGTACCTTAAAAACTGCTTAGAATTTTCTTCTTCAGTTCATAGAATGAAGCATACCAGCATGAATGGAACTTAGTTTTTCTCTTTGTGAAATGAATAATTCACAAAGTAGTGTCATGACAAGCAGTTGGTGGTTTTAGAGCCCTGGAACACAACAAGCTACAACACTCCTTGCTGTTCTCTGGTACTAGAACAGATCTGTATCAACTCTCATATCTGACCCTGTGGCTGAATTCATCCATTCCTTATGATCCTCAGGTGACAACAACCAGAAGTGATAGGGAAATGTAGTCCCTGCTCCACTACTCTTCGTTTTGCTCCATCACACTATAAGAAATCAAAGAAGATGCAGAGCCATGCCAATAACAATGCAGAGCAGCCCGCTGACAGCTGCACTTGCCTAATACCAATGATGCTGATAATCAGTTCATATACCTTTCCTTCCAGTTTCACACCATGCAACTAGAATTACATTTTGCAGTTCCATAGCTTTTGTGTGACAAATAAATTCAGAAACATAAAACTTAATGCACCAGCGAACTGAATATTAGAGTGGTTTTCAAATACAGAGATAATAAACAAAACTCTTTTTGAATGGGGGGGGGGGGGGAAGAGTGCCACAGAAAGTGACATTGCAAAACGGCATGCAAAAAAATAACAGAGAGCCAGTGCTATTTGGCAATGATCATGATAGAATGAGAGACCTTCAAGAATTTCCTTTTACAAAGACGCAAAAATAAGTGTGTCCTGTCCACCTAATTAGGAACATTGAAAAAAATTATTTATTTATTTATGGAATCACTCCGTCACTAAAACTGCTGGTGAGAGTGTTGAGTGTTATCACTTTAATTGCCATTGCTCTATTCTACAGAATCTTACATTTTGACAAGATAACAGTATTTGGAGTTCTCTGGTGTAGCTCAAGGTAAAATACCTGAACACAGAAAGAGCTTTCAAACTGCTACAACTGTATAGTACAGAAGTCACAGTTGCAATCTCCCCCCGAGTAAACAATTATTATTTGAAAAATGGCAGATTCTAGACCAGCTATTTACAATATTTAGGCAGCTAAAAGCATATTCCAGCCTAAGACCTCCAATCTGGATTTACCAGGTAGCTGCTACTGCAAGCAACCAGAATCTGCTCTCCTGTGGAATGTGATGCAGTAGTGACATTTCCACTCCCCTCCTGCAAGCAATCTCTGATGGAAAAGAATTATGACAAGAATCCTATTCTTGGCTGTCACGCTGAGGTTGTTTTTGGGAGATGGGAGGCATTAGTCAGCCACATCCCAATTGATAGGAAAACAGACTCCTGTCACTTGCACCTCCTGATGCCCAGTAAGTACAGACTGAAGGAGACTTTTAACTATCCCTACTTTACTAAATATGAAGTGATCACAAATACAAACAAGACACATTTGTAAATTCTCGGTTCACAAATGTGATTGAGTCCATAATCCCCATCCACTGTTTAAAGGCATTCTACTGTGTGTCCCTACATTAAAATTAAATTCAATAAAAGCATATAACTTAGTTTCGTACTTAAGTATTTCTAGTCATACCTGTTCATCATAGCCTTCCAATTTTACTGGTGTAAACTGGTCCAAGTTGTACTGTGCAAAGGCACTAAGAACATAAAAATAAGAGGCATCAGATGAGAATGATACTCTGGAGATGTGCTTTCCTACACATTAACAAAATACCTGCGCCCATTTATTTATAGGCTGTGAGAAACTATTTTTACTACTATTCATGTCTCATACGAGGAATAAAACTTGAATAGTAACTTCAGTCAGGCTCCTATAATATGTGGATATGTACTGAAAAAATAAACAACCCAGTTTTGAACAGGGATTAATTTCTAGAGCCCTAAGCAAAAATCACTTTGAGAAAGTAGAAGATCCCAGTGCTGTTGAAAATTATCCACAAGTGGTTCAGTTAACTATTAACACATCAAAAGAAGTCAAGAATCAAGCAATACTTACTGAGCTGCTCCTTCCCTGAGAAGATTATCATTATTAAGCAACAATCGAACATCTGAAAAATACTGAGAATTAGTACATGTCAAGGATACTTAATATAATCAGCAAATATATTTTATCAAAAGATAAAAGTATATATTAAAACTTGACATATGGGCCAGTCACACTAAACTGAATACTTGCTACACTTATTTCTATAAAAGTCCCTTTTCGGTTTCCAAGATAGTGACATCAAACTGTAAAGTTCCTGATATTTTTCCTGAACTAGCCATAATTATGCACTTGTAGCCTAGGAATGCACAAAGAATGACTGTGACGATGCATGTTGGTTTTCTTCAGGCTTATACTTGAACAAGAAGTCATTGTAGACAATGACTCAGAATTAGGATGCCATGCATCGGCTATATTGCCTGCGCACACAACGATTGCTATCTTGTGTGATAAATTCCCATAAGTGAAGGGTCCACAATGAGTTGCTTAACATGAAGTGCCTCTTTTGTTACTACTTTTAAAAAGACGAGTCAGAATTCACTGTTCAAAAAAGAGATGGCTGTGCAGAGAATTCACATGCAACTGATCCTAAAACCACAGAAGTCAAAACACTTAATTCTATCCATTCTGTTCTACTTTTATCTCAAAGACATTATTTATGATGATGAACTCCATTTTAATCTAAATGTTTTAGTGCAACTTCATGGCAAAAAATGCAAACAAAGGTACTTTCCTCTATTTTGCAAGGAAAATCAACTAATAATTTTCCGAATTTTGGGATGCAATTTTGAGAGCTTGCCACAATGTTCCAAAACCATATCTTGTTTAATTTTTTGACTGAATATATATGAGAATAGTATTAAAATTATGTTGGTGGAAGTCATGCTACTAAATGAGACAGACTACATCCCAATAAAATATAATAAAGGAGTGGATGGCTATTTGCTTAAAGATGGCATAATTACAATATTAGTATCTTCTCTTCATCCATGATATTATATCATAAGATGTTAAAATTATCCAATGAACTATCAATTTTGAGGGAAACCAAGGAACCGGAATATATTTGCCTTTCACTTTTGTAGTGTCGTAAGTACCAGCGTACTAGACCACAGGAGCTATAAGACGACCCCCCAACTTTTAAGCACAAAATATAGAGTTAGTTATATATTCGCCGTTTTAAGATGAGTACACATTCCTGGATCCTTCGTTTGTTCGGTGAGCCATGGCCCTGCCTCGAAGCGGGGGCTGCTGCGGGCTGCAGCAAGGCAGCAAGGGTTCTTGCCTTCTCCAGCGGCTCCGGAGTGCCCTCGCCGTTGAGGTAGCAATCCTTGCTTTGGCCCTCTTGCATGGAGGGTCATGCGTCGGTGGAGGGAGGTTGGGCCCAAGGGTGGAGGCAAGGCCAGTAGCGGGCTCTCTGCCTCTTCCTCATGACTCCCTCCGGCGTGAAGACGCTCCGGATGTCCAGCGTGGGAGCGCCAGTACCGGCAGCGTGGCGGGGAGGAGCCTTTGGGTGACTTCCTGTAGCCCCGGATGAGCTGGCTGAGGCATTCTGGGAGCCGTAGTTTCTCCGAAGCAAGGATCGCAACTGCAACGGCAAGGGCACTCCGGAGCCGCCGGAGAAAGCAGGAACCCTTTGAGGCAGGGCCATGGCAATACGGCCTGCCGCTCCTCTTCCCTGTGCTCTCCCTCCGCCCTCCTCCCTTCTTTTTTTAAGGTACGTAGTTGGATTTTCTTTTAATTATTATTATTTTAAATTCATACCCGGCGTACTAGACGATCCCCAACTTTTAATAAGATTTTTCTGGCCTAAAAATCCGTCTAGTACGCCGGTACATATGGTGGTTAAATTGGAATCTCTTTCCAACTTAATGATTGCCATTTTATCTAATTAAAATAACCTTGGTTTTACTACAAGAATTATTATATATTTACGGATTTTATTGCTGCAAATTAATACTCATAGGTATTTTGAGTTTTAAAACGAGGCCCATTGACTGAATCAATACATTTGATTTAACCTACCACTATACTTTCTCCAGACCTTTAAGATGTTCTGATTATATTATGCTCTCATTTTGGCTGTCTACAGCAATGGTGGTGAGCCAATGACACTCTTGCCAGAAGCACACAGTGTCCTCTCTCCTGGCATGTGCACTGTCATCCCGTCCCCCCCACCACCACACACACACACACAGCTTGCAGTTTGGGCACTCATTCTCTAAAAGGTTTGCCACTGGTCTATAAGATATTACTTCAACTAACTGAAGCAAAGAAGAATAAAGAGTGTTTCAAACAATGGACCCAATTTTCAAAGCAGTATATTTCATGATGGAAACATTGAACATGAAATATACTATTACACAAAAAGTTACAAATGGTTTAATGAGTTATCAAGTTTTACTAGCCATTTTGAACCAGAAACAAATCTAAAAAAATGGATAACTCCACTGAGAATATCTCATTAGGCCTTATGTTGTGGGGCTGCCATTTAGAGAATGACTGATGATAGGAGTCGTTTGTATGATGGGAGAGGCATCAAGCAGCAATCATCAGAAACTCCATGTAGAGTTTCATTAATGGACTGTTCATAGTTGCAGAGACAGTTATTTTAAATCAGATCCATCTTTTTTGAAACACCCTCTATGTCTAACTAATCCTAATTACCTGTTCAACATGAGGCTAAATCCTCCAGCATATTTGAAAATACCATTTATGAAAAACTGAATAATTTTATTTTAAAGAAGTTGATGCACATTAGTCATCTTTCTGAAATTTCCTAGAGCTAAAAATAAGAACACAAGAACACAAAGTATGTGGAACCAAGACTATGGCCACATCTACTTTGATGACTTAAACTAGTATAGAGAGCGGGGATCAGCCCCAGGGCAGCCAAACACCACATGGGGCTAATCTGGGATAATGCAGGACTATTCCCCAACTTTGGGCCTGTGGGAAAAGTTGAGCTGGGTCCAAATTTGAATTAACTACAACTCTCCCCACTGGCTATCCTGTGTTTCCTGGACTTGGGTGGCCTGTGGATATGAGATGGCAGACTCCTTCCTCCATGTTGCGGCAGTCTCAAGTCGCAACACAGGTTCTACCTTCTGATTACTGTGTAAGGTGATGCCGGCAGGGGCAAAGGGATAATTTGGGCAGGGAGGGGGAACAAAGATGCCCTATTGCCCTGGTTGAGGTCTCTGTGGATAGGACCTATGGAGCTGGAGACTACAGCAACACTGAGCCAGAGTGGGGGCATGACAGTTAGGGTAGCTGTCCAGCGGTGCTGAACTGCAATGCCTGTGGAAGTCCTAGATTATTATGGATCAGTGTAGATCTGACCTATGCTATGTAACAAAGGAAAATTGCTAAGGATATTGCATATCTTTTCACAATAAAATAGATTCCCCATTAAGCAGTATAGAGTGCTCAACTATATCTTGAAATTATAACTTGGGACTTTAAATAGAGTGAAATTCTCAATCACAACACAACAATTCAAAATGAAAAAGCCTTAGAAAATTCTTCTCTTTTTTCATCTTCCCAAAATGTACCTATATTAATTAAGATCCAAGTGTAGCACCCATGGGCCCGCTCGTGCCACTGAGGGGGGGTGACGCGCCGGGGGGTCCCGTTGGCATTGGGACCCGCACAGGCTGGAAGGGACTCGGAGGATGAGTTGGAAGGCCCAGAGCAAGATTGGTCAGCCGTACCTTTGCCCAGTTCACCTGTAGAGAGTTTAGCCTGGGATCTTGAGTGGGAGCATTCTCCGGGAAGGAGCGGACCAGGTGGAGATGGGAGGCAGCGAAGCAGATAGCGGAGATAGTTATGAATTCCCGAATGGCGAGGTTCCCAAGAGCTGGCCGAGCAGCAGATGGAGGCTAGCGGCTGGGAAACTCCGGGGAGGCTGCTTCTCAGGAAGATAGCGATACTGGACTGGAAGAGCGGGCCGTTCTCACAACAGGCGCAGGGACATAGAGGAGGGCAGGAGGAGCTGGCATCTGTCCCTAGACCGTCACCGTTCGGGAAAGTAGAGACTGAGACGGGCCCCAGATCACGGGGTTCCAGGCCGAGGGATTAAGAACGGCCGTGGGAACTGATCGTCAGTTCTCCGCCACGTCTTCCCTGAATAGCCTTGGCGGAGTGGGACCACAAGCCAGCAGTGGTCATCAAGCCTTGCCTTGCCTTTTGCCTTGTTTCCTTGAGCATGGCGGTTTGCACCTGCCCTTTGTTCCTGATGGCATGGGATTGCGAAACCTTGCCCTGTTCCCTGGTCGCATGGGATTACCGAAACCTTGCCCCTGTTTCCCTGATTCGCATTGAATTGCGAGAAGCCTTGCCACGTTCCAGCCATTTTGCTACGTTACTTTGGACTACTTGCTTAACACCTTGGACATTTGCATATTATTGACTATTTACTCTTTGAACTGTTTTTTATATACTCAATAAAGTAGTTAGCCTTCAGTACATCTCTGTGTGTGATGAGGGGGCCCGCCAGGTTCGCAGATCGTGACAGCTGGCCGGAGAACTCCTAGAACCCGTTATCCCACCACGGACGCCTGGGGCCTTGCAAGAAGCGCGCTCCACGCCCGTGGTGCTATGGCTAACCTGACCCGATGCCCAAGTGCAAGAGCCACAGCGAGAATGGAGGCGAGCTGCGGACCCGGCCTGACGGCACCGGGGTGAGCCACCTGGCCGCTTTGGTGGAAATCCGGCTCAGGTGGAGGTTTTTTGCCAGTGGAACTTTATTTGGAACAACGCCAACGTAGGTTGCCAACTTGTTGAGCCCAGGTGGTTTTTGTTTATAACCTGATGGAAGGGACA
>JARBWK010000009.1:57510747-57752309 GCA_030556195.1 Anolis apletophallus
ATGAACTATCAATTTTGAGGGAAACCAAGGAACCGGAATATATTTGCCTTTCACTTTTGTAGTGCCGTAAGTACCAGCGTACTAGACCACAGGAGCTATAAGACGACCCCCCAACTTTTAAGCACAAAATATAGAGTTAGTTATATATTCGCCGCTTTAAGATGAGTACACATTCCTGATCCTTCGTTTGTTCGGTGAGCCATGGCCCTGCCTCGAGCTGGGGCTGCTGCGGGCTGCAGCAAGGCAGCAAGGGTTCTTGCTCTCTCCAGCGGCTCCAGAGTACTCGCTGAGGTAGCAATCCTTGCTTTGGCCCTCTTGCATGGAGGGTCATGCGTCGGTGGAGGGAGGTTGGGCCTAAGGGTGGAGGCAAGGCCAGTAGCGGGCTCTCTGCCTCTTCCTCATGACTCCTCCGCGTGAAGACGCTCGGATGTCCAGCGTGGGAGCGCCAGTACCGGCAGCGTGGCGGGAGGAGCATTTTGGGTGACTTCCTGTAGCCCCGGATGAGCTGGCTGAGGCATTCTGGGAGCCGTAGTTCGAAGCAAGGATCACTACTGCAACGGCAAGGGCACTCCGGAGCCGCCGGAGAAAGCAGGAACCCTTCGAGGCAGGGCCATGGCAATACGGCCTGCCGCTCCTCTTCCCTGTGCTCTCCCTCCGCCCTCCTCCCTTCTTTTTTTAAGGTAAGTAGTTGGATTTTCTTTTAATTATTATTATTTTAAATTCATACCCGGCATACTAGACGATCCCCAACTTTTAATAAGATTTTTCTGGCCTAAAAATCCGTCTAGTACGCCGGTACATATGGTGGTTAAATTGGAATCTCTTTTCCAACTTAATGATTGCCATTTTATCTAATTAAAATAACCTTGGTTTTACTACAAGAAGAATTATTATATATTTACGGATTTTATTCTGGCAAATTAATAATCATAGGTATTTTGAGTTTTAAAACGAGGCCCATTGACTGAATCAATACATTTGATTTAACCTACCACTATACTTTCTCCAGACCTTTAAGATGTTCTGATTATATTATGCTCTCATTTGGCTGTCTACAGCAATGGTGGTGAGCCAATGGCACTCTTGCCAGAAGCACACAGTGTCCCTCTCCTGGCATGTGCACTGTCATCCCGTCCCCCCACCACACACACACACACACACAGCTTGCAGTTTGGGCACTCATTCTCTAAAAAGGTTTGCCACTGGTCTATAAGATATTACTTCAACTAACTGAAGCAAAGAAGAATAAAGAGTGTTTCAAACGATGGACCCAATTTTCAAAGCAGTATATTTCATGATGGAAACATTGAACATGAAATATACTATTACACAAAAAGTTACAAATGGTTTAATGAGTTATCAAGTTTTACTAGCCATTTTGAACCAGAAACAAATCTAAAAAAATGGATAACTCCACTGAGAATATCTCATTAGGCCTTATGTTGTGGGGCTGCCATTTAGAGAATGACTGATGATAGGAGTCGTTTGTATGATGGGAGAGGCATCAAGCAGCAATCATCAGAAACTCTATGTAGAGTTTCATTAATGGACTGTTCATGGTTGCAGAGACAGTTATTTTAAATCAGATCCATCTTTTTTGAAACACCCTCTATGTCTAACTAATCCTAATTACCTGTTCAACATGAGGCTAAATCCTCCAGCATATTTGAAAATACCATTTATGAAAAACTGAATAATTTTATTTTAAAGAAGTTGATGCACATTAGTCATCTTTCTGAAATTTCCTAGAGCTAAAAATAAGAACACAAGAACACAAAGTATGTGGAACCAAGACTATGGCCACATCTACTTTGATGACTTAAACTAGTATAGAGAGCGGGGATTAGCCCCAGGGCAGCCAAACACCACATGGGGCTAATCTGGGATAATGCAGGACTATTCCCAACTTTGGGCCTGTGGGAAAAGTTGAGCCGGGTCCAAATTTGAATTGACTACAACTCTCCCACAGGCTATCCTGTGTTTCCTGGACTTGGGTGGCCTGTGGATATGAGATGGCAGACTCCTTCCTCCATGTTGCGGCAGTCTCAAGTCGCAACACAGGTTCTACCTTCTGATTACTGTGTAAGGTGATGCCGGCAGGGGCAAAGGGATAATTTGGGCAGGGAGGGGGAACAAAGATGCCCTATTGCCCTGGTTGAGGTCTCTGTGGATAGGACCTATGGAGCTGAGACTACAGCAACACTGAGCCAGAGTGGGGGCATGACAGTTAGGGTAGCTGTCCAGCGGTGCTGAACTGCAATGCCTGTGGAAGTCCTAGATTATTATGGATCAGTGTAGATCTGACCTATGCTGTAGTATGTAACAAAGGAAAATTGCTAAGGATATTGCATATCTTTTCACGATAAAATAGATCCCCATTAAGCAGTATAGAGTGCTCAACTATATCTTGAAATTATAACTTGGGACTTTAAATAGAGTGAAATTCTCAATCACAACACAACAATTCAAAATGAAAAAACATTAGAAAATTCTTCTCTTTTTTCATCTTCCCAAAATGTACCTATATTAATTAAGATCCAAGTGTAGCACCCATGGGCCCGCTCGTGCCACTGAGGGGGGGTGACGCGCCGGGGGTCCCGTTGGCATTGGGACCCGCACAGGCTGGAAGGGACTCGGAGGATGAGTTGGAAGGCCCAGAGCAAGATTGGTCAGCCGTACCTTTGCCCAGTTCACCTGTAGAGAGTTTAGCCTGGGATCTTGAGTGGGAGCATTCTCCCGGGAAGGAGCGGACCAGGTGGAGATGGGAGGCAGCGAAGCAGATAGCGGAGATAGTTATGAATTCCCAAATGGCCGAGGTTCCCAAGAGCTGGCCGAGCAGCAGATGGAGGCTAGCGGCTGGGAAACTCCGGGGAGGCTGCTTCTCAGGAAGATAGCGATACTGGACTGGAAGAGCGGGGCCGTTCTCACAACAGGCGCAGGGACATAGAGGAGGGCAGGAGGAGCTGGCATCTGTCCCTAGACCGTCACCGTTCGGAAAGTAGAGACTGGAGACGCCGGGCCCTAGATCGCCGGGGTTCCAGGCCGAGGGATTAAGAACGGCCCCGTGGGAACTGATCGTCAGTTCCTCCGGCCACGTCTTCCCTGAATAGACGCGAGCGGAGTGGGACCACAAGCCAGCAGTGGTCATCAAGCCTTGCCTTGCCTTTGCCTTGTTTCTGAGCCGCAGCGGTTTGCGGCACCTTGCCCTGTTTCCTGATGCGCATGGGATTGGGATTGCCCTGTTTCCTGATTCGCATGGGATTTGCCCTGATTCGCATTGAATTGCGAAGCCTTGCCACGCTTCCAGCTTATTTGCTACTTACTTTGGACTACTTGCTTAACACCTTGACATTTGCATATTATTGACTATTTACTCTTTGGAACTGTTTTTATATACTCAATAAAGTAGTTCGCCTTCAGTACATCTCTGTGTGTGTGATTAAGGGGCCCGCCAGGTTCGTGATCGTGACAGCTGGCCGGAGAACTCCTAGAACCCGTTATCACACCACGGGACGCCGCTCGGGACGCCGCAAGAAGCGCTCCACGCCCGTGGTCGCCATGGCTAACCTGACCGATGCCCAAGTGCAAGAGATGCAACGAGAATTGGGCGAGCTGCGGACCTGGCCGGACGGCACCGGGGTGAGCCCACCTGGCCGCTTTGGTGGAAACCGGCTCAGGTGGAGGTTTTTGGTTGCCAAGTGGAACTTTATTTGGAGCAACGCCCCAACGAGTTTGCCAACGATCGAGCCCAGGTGGTTTTTGTTTATAACCTGATGGAAGGGACAGCGGCAACGTGGGCCACCGCGTTGATCCGGGCGCAGTCCACCCATACCAACACGCTGCGGGCTTTCCTAGATGCAATCAGGGCAACATGGGGGGCTCCTGTCAATGAAGAACTCGCCGAGAGGGATTTGGCTCGGCTGACGAGCAAGGATCTATCCCTGTCCCAGTACATCTCCCGTTTTTCGAAGTTCTGGCTTCCCAGACGCAGTGGGGTCTGCCGGCGTTGCGGTATCACTACATTGCGGGGCTGCTTTCGGAACTGCAACAGGAGATGTTAAAACACCCCCGGCCCGCGGATCTGGAGGCCGCCATCACCTTGAGCCTTCGGATGGAAGCAGGACTGCAGACCAGGAGGCGGTGGGACAAGGGCGTGATGGAGAAACCGGTGGCACGGAAGGAAGGGGCTGGACAGTTTCAACCCCGGCAATTGCCAGTGCCGGCCGGCCCGGATGACCCGGAGCCCATGCAGTTGGGGACAGTTCGGCCCAAAGTGGATCAAGCGGAGAAGGCACGGCGTCAGCGCCTCAACTTATGCTGGTACTGCGGGGGGGCCTGGACATTTTTTCTAAGGAGTGCCCCCCAGAAACCGCGTGGAAAGACTCCTCGGGCCTCTGCCGCCCTCGGAGGGGCCCCAGAGGCCGAAGAAGCCCTTCAGGCGGCGGGGGAAGGGACCGGCCGGGTGTAAGAGGGTTCGCTCACTCGGCCGATGTCGCTAACCTCCCCCCTGAACCCAAGACTGGACAATTGTTCCTTGTAATGGTCAGTTTGTGGTCTCCCGAGAAGGGGCTGATGATGGTACATGCCATGATAGACTCGGGGCCACCAACAACTTCATCGATGCAGACTATGCCAAGTCCGCTGGATTAAAATTTCTTGATCTCCAAGAGCCCAAGGGTGTCCAGACTATCGATGGGAGAGTTCTGAAAACGGGGGCTGTAACTCAGTATACAGCTCCTACCAGGATGTGGACTAGCTCCCATAAAGAGGACATTTCTTTTCTTGTGACCAAGCTCCCAGATTTTCCCATTGTCCTGGGCATTGTGTGGCTCGCGCTCCACGACCCCCAGATCTCCTGGGCTAAGAGACAGCTAATTTTTTCTTCGGACCATTGCCAGGGCCACTGCATGACGGCTAGGGCATGCCTGGCCCAAGAAGTGGAGAATGTGGCCACCCTGCCCAAGAAGTATGCCGGATTTTGGGATGTCTTCAGTGAAAAGGAGGCGGAACGCTTGCCTCCCCACCGGCCCTATGACTGTGCCATTGAACTGCAACCGGGGGCCCCAATCCCGCGGGGGAGACTCTATCCTCTCTCGGAACCAGAGCAACAGGCTCTCCGAGATTTCCTGGATGAGAATCTGCGGAAGGGGTTCATTCGGCCCTCCCAATCCCCGGCCGGGGCTCCGATTCTTTTCGTCAAGAAGAAATCGGGGGAGTTGCGGCTTTGCAATGACTACAGGGAACTCAACAAGATCACGATCCGAATCGCTATTCCCTGCCCTTGATCCCCGAGCTCTTGGAGCGGATGCGGGAGCTAAGGTGGTCACTAAACTGGACCTGAGGGGGGCTTACAACCTTGTCCGGATTCGCCAGGGTGACGAATGGAAGACGGCCTTCCAGACCAAGTGGGGCAGTTTCGAATACCTGGTGATGGGATTCGGTTTGTGCAACGCCCCAGCCTGTTTCCAACATTTCATGAATGACATTTTCCGAGACCTGTTGGACCGCTATCTGGCGGTCTACCTTGACGACCTGCTGATTTTTCTCCGGATCAGGCGACCCATGATCGCCATGTCAAGGAGGTGCTCCAGAGACTGAGGGCCCACGGGCTCTATGCCAAGCTGGAGAAATGTGCTTTTGACTTGCGTGAGGTGGACTTTCTGGGCTACCGTATCTCTCCTACGGGCATTGCCATGGATGACACCAAGGTCCAAGCCGTGGTCGACTGGGCACCCCGGCTAGCGAAAAAGACATTCAAAGATTCCTGGGCTTTGCCAACTACTACAGAAAGTTCATTCCTGACTTTGCCTAGTGGGCTGATCCGATCACCCAGTGTTTGCGGGGACAGGTGCCGTTCCGGTGGACGCCGGAGGCGGATGTGGGGTTCCGCCAGTTGAAGCAGCTGTTTACCACTCAGCCGNTTTTTTGCAGCACCCCAACCCCGCACCCCTTTCATCGTCCAGGCCGATGCTTCGGATGTGGCGGTGGGAGCGATCCTGCTACAGCCTCAGGGGACGGACTTGTTGCCCTGTGCCTACTATTCCCAGCAGCTGACGGCCCGGAAAAGAACTACACCATTTGGGAGAAGGAACTTTTGGCCATCAAGGTGGCGTTTGAAGTCTGGAGACACCTGCTTGAAGGGGCCAAGTTCCCGGTGGAGGTTCATACCGACCACCGGAACTTGAGCATCTGAAGTCCCAGCGCAAATTGAACCAGAGGCAACAGAGATGGTCCCTGTTCTTTGAGCGATTCAATTTCCGCATTCACTATGTGACCCCCAAGCAGACCAAGCAAGCTGATGCACTGTCCCGAAAGCCGGAGTATGTTCGTGAGGGCGACGGGCCGTCCGAGGCTCGGTTGCTTAAAGCGGAGAACTTTGCGGCTGCTCGGGCGCTTCCTGTCAACCCAGAGACCCGTGAGTGTGCGTGTCCAGGCTCGCCAGCGGACCGCTCCGTGGGTACAGGAGCTACTGAGCCTGGGGCCGCGAGCCCCTTTCCAGGTAAAGAGCGGGGTGCTTTACCACCGGACTCTGTCTATGTTTTCTGGCCCGAGCGGGCGGACATTCTCAAGCTTTGCCACGATAGTCGGGCCGCAGGCCATTTTGGGCTTTTCAAGACTCTGCAACTGGTCCTACGGGACTTTTGGTGGCTTAAAGTGCGGAGGGATGTGGAGGACTATGTGGGATCTTGCCCTGTGTGTCATCGGGCTAAGAACCAGGGGGCAAGCCGGCCGGTTTGCTCCAGCCGCTCCGACCCTCTGCCCCTTGAAGATGATTTCGGCCGATTTCATCACCGACCTCCCCAAGTCCAAGGGCTTCACCACGATATTGGTCGTGGTGGATTGTTTCACCAAGATGGGACACTTCATCCCCTGTGTGGGGGTGCCCACTGCCAAAGAGACTGCTGATATGTTTGTGCAACATGTGTTTCGCTGCATGGACTTCCACAGAGCCTGGTGACTGACCGGGCACTCAATTCACTTCCCAGTTCTGGAAGGCTGTCCAGAAGTTGTTGGGGATTGATGTGCGGATGTCCACGGCTCATCACCCGCAGACCGATGGCCAGACCGAAGGGTCAATGCCACCTTGAACAGTACCTGCGCTGCTATGTCAACTATCAGCAGAACAATTGGGCGCCATTGTTGTCCCTGGCAGAGTTTGCTTACAACAATGCGACGCAGGAATCCATCAAAGAGACTCCTTTCTTTGCTAACTATGGACACCACCCTCGGGTCTCTCCGCCGGTGGACCCGTCCGGAGACGTTTCCGAGGCTAAGGATTGGCTTCGAGAGCTCACTGCACTCCAAGACTTGCTACGCACTCAATTGGACCAGGCGAAAGCTGACTACAAGCGGATGGCTGATCGGCTTGGCTGTCCACCAAGAATTTGCTCACGCAGCGACCCAGCCGCAAGCTGGACGCAAGATTTTTGGGTCCCTACAAAGTTTTGGAGAAGGTGGGGCCCGTGTCCTTCAAACTACAACTCCCAGCGGACATGAAGCTCCACCCGGTGTTTCATCGGTCGTTGCTCTGCCCGGCGAAGGGGGTGCGGCCTGACGTGACGCAGCCGCCTTCCCCCCCCGTGATGCGGGAGGGCGGAGAGGAGGTCGAGGTGCAGGACATCTTGGATGCCCGCCTCCGTTACAGGAAGTTGGAGTACTTTATTGACTGGAAGGGTTTTGGCCCGGAAGAACGTGCTTGGGTCAAGGCTCGAGATGTTCACGCCCGGAGTTGGTGGCTCGCTTCCACCGCAAGTATCCTGACAAGCCCAAGCCCCGGGGCGGCCCAGGGGGGCCCTGAGGGGGGATAGTGTAGCACCCATGGGCCCGCTCGTGCCACTGAGGGGGTGACGCGCCGGGGTCCGCTGGCATTGGGACCCGCACAGGCTGGAAGGGACTCGGAGGATGAGTTGGAAGGCCCAGAGCAAGATTGGTCAGCCGTACCTTTGCCCAGTTCACCTGTAGAGAGTTTAGCCTGGGATCTTGAGTGGGAGCATTCTCCCGGGAAGGAGCGGACCAGGTGGAGATGGGAGGCAGCGAAGCAGATAGCGGAGATAGTTATGAATTCCCAAATGGCCGAGGTTCCCAAGAGCTGGCCGAGCAGCAGATGGAGGCTAGCGGCTGGGAAACTCCGGGGAGGCTGCTTCTCAGGAAGATAGCGATACTGACTGGAAGAGCGGGGCCGTTCTCACAACAGGCTTAGGGACATAGCGGAGGGCAGGAGGAGCTGGCATCTGTCCCTAGACCGTCACCGCTCGGAAAGTAGAGACTGAGACGCCGGGCCCTAGATCGTCGGGGTTCCAGGCCGAGGGATTAAGAACGGCCCCGTGGGAACTGATCGCAGTTCTCCGGCCACGTCTTCCCTGAATAGACGCGGGCGGAGTGGGACCACAAGCCAGCAGTGGTCATCAAGCCTTGCCTTGCCTTTGCCTTGTTTCTTGAGCCGCAGCGGTTTGCGGCACCTTGCCCTGTTTCCTGATGCGCATGGGATTGCGAAACCTTGCCCTGTTTCCTGATTCGCATGGGATTGCGAAACCTTGCCCTGTTTCCTGATTCGCATTGAATTGCGGAGCCTTGCCACGTTTCCAGCTTATTTGCTACGTTACTTTGGACTACTTGCTTAACACCTTGGACATTTGCATATTATTGGACTATTTACTCTTTGGAACTGTTTTTATATACTCAATAAAGTAGTTAGCCTTCAGTACGTCTCTGTGTGTGTGATTAAGGGGCCCGCCAGGTTCGTGATCGTGACACCAAGTCAAAAGTAGCAAAAATACTCACCATTAAACACCTCATTGAATTCCCCTGGAGGAGCATGAATGATGAATTTTGCTGCTATGCGCACCTGAAATAGAAAAAACATAATATCTCTTTCAGTCATTAGAGCCTAGTTTATAAAAGGGAAAATCTTATGTAATTCTTTAAAATGTCAGAGGTTCAAATGAAATAAACTTTACTTTCGAGCATTTGATACCCTAAATGATATTTTAATTTCATTATAAAATCTGAAGTTTTGTGGTAAGAATTTTTTAAAGCAAAAAAGCAGTCCAAAATGAACTATCTAGGGCAGTGTTTTTCAACCTTTTTTGAGTCGCAGCACATTTTTTACATTTACAAAATCCTGGGGTACACCACCAACCAAAATGACACAAAATGACACTCTAACACAGTAATACATATAGTTAATATGTTTCTTAATGTATTTACACACTCAGAGTGAAACCTGGGCCTCTTTCGATGAACACAACATAGATATCCTGGCAGGAATGGCAGAAAGACACAAACTTCCCATACAGAACTCCCATAACCAAGAGAAAATACTATAAGAGTTTGGTGGGCATTGACCTTGGGTTTTGGAGTTGTAGTTCACCTATATCCAGAGAGCACTGTGGACTCAAACAATGTTATGTTATGTTGTTGTTTGTTTTCTATCCAGAATCACAATGTTGGAAGGAGGCTCATCACTTTAAGGTCCCTAAAACAGGCATGGGAAATCTTCGGCCCTCTGGGTGCTTTGGACTTCAACTCCCACCATTCCTAACAGCCTGAGGCCCTTTCCTGCTTAAATGTCTGAGGGGGGGGGGGGAAAGAGCCTGAGACTGCTAGGAATGGTGGGAGTTGGGAGTCCAAAACACCTGGAAGGTCCAAGTTTGCCCATGCCAGCTTTCGACAGAGACCTCTTCCTCGCCCTTCCCCTTCACGCCCTTTCTCCCCCCCCTGCCGAACACTTACTTTTTCTTCTACACTGCCGCTTCTGCCGCCATTTTGATCCGAGGGGGCAGCGTGAGCGTGTTCAAGAGGGGAGGGGGGAGGAACAACTGACCCGTGCGGGGGCTACTGTGCAGACTCGCCCCAGAGCAAAGTGAGGCAAAGCTAGCAGAGCGAGGCTGGGAAGAAGGGAGCCCGAGTGGAGAAGAAAAAGTGTTCGACAGGAGGGGGAATAAAGGGTATTGGAGGTTCCAATTTCCCATGGCACACCTGATGATCGCTCACGGCACACTAGTTGGGAAACACTGATCTAGGGCAAGCACAAGTAGAATGCTCTTTGGGATAAGAAAACAATCAGTCTACTAAGGCCAAATTATCTGACACAACAACTAGATTCCTTGCTAAAACAAACACCAGCTTCAGAGGAGGAATTCCTTTCAGGATTGCAACCAGGTAGATGTATCAAGTTCAAATTTTACAAGTATCTTAATCCCCATGGTTGATGCTATTTTTTATCATTAAACTGTTCTGGTCTAGAATCATGTCAAATACTGTAATAAATCAATAATAAACAAACCTGTGCATTTATGTAATGAGGCATTTAATATTGGGTTTACTTTTGTTCTTAGACTACATTTCTAAAGATTCATATTAAATGCTAAACAAACACTGAAAGCACCATACATAATTTTTTAAAACCACAGCTATACAATTTTCATGTCCTATCCTACCATTATAAATAGCCGAGACAAAATGTTCTTAAGCATGGTATCAGAAACAGAAACTTATCAATTCTATTGGGCATAGAAACAAATGAGACCTATATCTGCAGCCAGTCAAAGAAGCATTTAAAATGTCTCAAAATAATACCGGAAAAATTAATGCCTATACATCAATATACAGTAATGCCTCAAGCAATTTGAAAGAACGCCTTGCTATTTTTAAACATTATGCTGGTTTTGACTTGTGAAAGTAGTGTCTGCTCTGAAATGGCAATAGGAAAAATTACTATGAAGGGAGGAAGAATTAAATTACAAATGAAAAACTCAGGAGAAAGCTGTGAGACTGCTGCTTCACCTTAGGTAGAAAAGCTTTCATTTGTGAGAGTTATGCCACTCTTTAGTGGCAGCACTATGACACAAACTGGCATGGACGGGGCTACACACAGCATTAACATTTAGTAAAACTGCAATCGGTTTCTGTCGCTGCTTTCCTTTACTCTTCTATCTCTCCTGGCCATATTCTGCCTCAAGCAGGCCTTTTTATTTGCAAATCAGAACTGAGCTCTACAAAGGCATTCAGAAGATGAAAACAAAAGCAAAAAGGTTTTTCAAAACTTTATTGAATTATATGCATTATCCCTTTTTAGGTTTTATCACTTTTGATTTGTGGTTAAAATCTGAAAAGTGCAATTTTCAATAACCAAGGTGTAGCTCCAAACAATCTTTGGGAGCAGGTCCAATTATTGGAATGAAACATCCTTTTGAATAAATATGTTCATATGCAAAATAAGTTAAAGAACAATATTAAAAATATTCAAAAGTTCCTCAATACAATGCCTTAAATTTATAGGAATAGCAATTAAAACATTTCTGGTATTTCTTTAAAGAAGAAAAAAAAGCCCTGTCTCCTTTTCTATGCAATGAGACTCTACCTTAAGTATACTATTAATATCATACCTCCTCTTAAATAGTAAGAACAGATAGGTAAAGTGCTTCTAAAATTATACATGAGATGGCATGAAATGAGATACTTCTTATAACCAGTAGTCTTCCTGTTCATGACCACAACGGAAACTCATCTGGTTATGGCAAAATCTCCCAGCATGTTAATGCCTATATAAGGCAAAGAAAATGTGCACTCCAACACCATTATCAGTTCTTAAAGTTAAACTATACTAAGACAGATCTGAATTACCAAAGGTACACTTATTTAAATAGTTATGGCCTATAAAATGGCTTTAACTAGAAAGAAAAAGAAAATATTTAAAGAAACCCTGAATAATTAAGATTAATATTAACTACTAATTTCTAATTATTAGTTCACATCTTGCTAATAAGTAATATATATATATATGTTAGGCTTGGAAATAACTTGACGGCACATAACTAGCCATTTGATACAAACATTGACTATCTAGGAGTGAAACAACTTGCCTAACCCACCTTGAACACTAGATATCATGGAAATAGATCTGCATATGACTTTGAACAGAAGACCCAAGGGTTGTGAACTCTTTGCTTTGTGCGTTCTCTCTCTCTCTCTCTCTCTCTCTCTCTCCAAATGCTGGTGTTCCTCCTACTGGCAGAATGAGAAGCAACTCTGCCAAGAGAAAGCATCCCTGGGAAGATGGTTTTATAGGGATGAGTTAGGGAAGCACACCATCTCCTTCCTGTCTGCTGTTTCTTTGTATTAAACACCTCGTTTTACATGTTCCACGCATTTCACTGAGACACACGAACTGCACTTTGTCTTATAGATTGTGACACAAATCACATCTAGTTAGGAAATGAGAGTCAATGCGATACCATGAACATGACATTCACTTTAGAATCATATACAACCCGAAGAGCCATCTAGTCCAACTCCCTGCCAGTGCAGTCATCCACCACTAAGACAACACTGAAAGGGAGGAATTCAACCTCTGTTTAAAAGTTTCCATTGATGCTACCCAGTGAATAGCAGAAAATACTTGCTCAGTTCTACACGAAAGACTTTCAGGTCTTTGAAGATAGCTACTACAGTGTTCCCTCACTTATCGCTGGGGTTAGGTTCCAGGACCTCCCGCAATAAATGAAAAACCACGATGTAGGGATGCTCTATTTACTTTAATATTTATATATTATTTTAGTAGTTATACACTATTTTAAGTCTTTATACACTTAAAATAAAGTGAAGGAAAGGCCCTTCAAGGCTGGAGGGAGGGAGGACTGAGGCGGGAAAGTGCCTTGGAGAGCAGTGGCAGCAAAACTCTACAAAACAGCAAAAATACCATGATATATACTTTAAATTAATATTTTTTTGAAATCCTTGAAGCAGCGAATTTGCAATAAGCGAACCGCGAAGTAGTGAGGGAACACTGTATATGACTTCTTCATCTTCACTTTTACAGACTAAATGTGCCTAATTCTCAGACATTCTTCATAAAAATTTGACGTCTAGGCCTTTTGCTATCCTGATTGTTCTCCTCTGGACACGTTCCAGCTTGTCACTATCCTTCTTCAAACGAGGCTCAGGTGAAGTCTGACCACAGCATAAGTAGTGCTATTATATCCCTCAATTTGGGGACATAGTGGCACTTCAGTTCTGTTAATGCAACCATACCAATGGCTGGAATGTGGGAATACTTGTCAGAGTGGAACATGCATCAAAACATTCACACAGGTATGAAAAAGTATAAATGTACAGAATGTGGAGTAACCGTCAGAATAGAGATCTATGCTCACATAAAAAAGCCTACCTGGAGGAAAGCTAGAAATGCAGGAAATGTGGAAAGCACTTCAGTGATAATGGATCATGTCTTAAACATCAAACAATATAAATGCAGGACTATGGAAAAAGTTTCTGCTGGAGGAATGTTCTTATTTTACATCATCCCACAGAGGGGAGAACCTACATAAAATACCTGAAATATGGAAACAATTGTAGCCATTGTGGAACGCTATCTACACATCAAAGAAGTCATATAAGGAAGAAATTATAAATGTGTGCCATGTGGAAAGACTTTGTCACAAAAGACATAGGGAAAACACGTTCAAAAGCTTTCAAAAGGACCTAGATCAGTGGTGGAGAACCTATGGCACACGCTTGCCAGAAGGGGTCTGCAGTGCCTTCTCTCTTGGCATGTGCATTGTCATCCCTGTAACCCTACTCGTTCCCCCTCCCCCCCCTCCCCCAGTTTGGGCACTCGCCATATCTGACCTAGATAAACTAGAAAAATGAGCATAAATAAATGAAATGTAATTCAACAGAGTGAAATGTAGGCTTCAACTTTTAGGCCACAAAAACCAAATGAATAGATACAAAATAAAGGATACATGGCTTAGCAGTACTACATGCAAAAACGACCTAATGATTATTGTGGATACAAAGTTGAACATGAAACAGCACTGTGTTGGTACAGCAAAGGAAGTAATTACAATGTTATTCTGCATAAACAGAAACATAGTTTCCAATAGTTTAAAATGTTTTTTTTATTTTAAAGGTCATACAGAAACAAACTAATTAACAGTCCCAGTATATTCCATGCTGGTTGGACTTCATCTGGAGTACAGTGCTCACTTCTGGGTACCTCGTTTTAAGATGGGCATAGAAAAGTTGGAGCAGGTCCAGAAAAGGGCAAAAGGGATGATAAGACAGGGAAAACAAAGCATAGGAGGAAAGGTTGAAGGAACTGGACTTCTACAGTTTGGCAAAGACAAGACTGAGATATGAGATGATTGCATTCAAATTCCACAAGGGCTGTCTCACTGGGGGTGGGGGTGGGGTGGTTCATCAGCAATGAATCCAACTGCTTAGAGCAGTGGTTCTCAACCTATAGGTCCCCAGGTGTTTTGGCCTATAACTCACAGAAATCCCACCAAGTTTACCAGCTGTTAGGGTTTCTGGGAGTTGAAGGCCAAAACATCTAGGGATCCACAGGCTGAGAACCATTGGCTTACAGAGATGGGGTCTCCTGCTTTGGACATCTTCGAAATGAGTCTGGATAGCTACCTGCTAGGGATGCTTTAATTGGCGATGCAAGAAATCATTTATTCCAAGATGAAAACGTAACAAAAGCAACAAAAGTTTGTGCTAGAACCCTTTATAAAAGGCAGCCTTCTGGAACCAAACCAGCTATTCTACCTAGTGTGCTAAGCTTCAATACCTTTCACGTGTATACTAATACCATACTCAATGAGATTATTTATTTATATAATATAATGAAAAACATAACATATAAAAACTAAACAAATCAATAAATATAGATTCATGGTGTCTCCTTGTTAAATAAATTATTCATTTATTTATAACTATTATTTATAATGTTTCTGCATGACCTTTAAGATAAAAAAAACATTTTAAACACATTAAAATATTATTTAAAATTTAACATATTTGAAACAGTTTTAAAACAGTTATAACAAAAATTTCAAATACTGCATGCCATGCAGAAGAACACTATTTTGTCCTTCCGCTGGAATCTTTAAAAAGGTGGGACAAGTCTAACTTCATTGGGACGGGAATTCCACACTCGAGGGCCGACTACAGAAAAAGCCCTGTTACATGTATCCACGAACGAAACTTCTTAAGTGTGGGGAACAGGGCAGGGCCTTCTTTGAAGATCTCAAACTTGTAGCATGGTCATATGGGAGGAGGCAATCTCTGAGATATCCTGGTCCCGAGTTATTTGTGGTTTTCTTTGTAGGTCAACACAAGTATCTTGAAACACTCTAAACTAGGAAATAAACTAGAAACCATTGTTATTCTTGTAAGACCTATGTTATATGGTGTCTAAAATGACACCAGATTGGCTGCTGCATTTTGCATTCATTGAAGTTTCCAAACGCTTTTCAAGGACAGTCCCACATACAGTGCATTGCAGTAATTTAATTGGTTTAGAGTACCAATTAAAAGGACAAGACTATGGCCAGTCAGTCCAGTCTTCCTCAGGAAATGGCACAGCCAGCCCAGTAGGTGAAGCTGGGGAAAGGAGCTCCTGGCTACTACAGCAACCAGGCTTTCCAGAAGCAGTAGTAGGTTTAGGAGCATCCTCAGGATATAAACCTAGCTTTTCAGAATAAGTGAAATAGGCTGCAATCCCAATTTCAGGTTGGTTGTCCTACTGAGCAGTAGTACTTGCACCTTGTCTGTCAGTCCTTTACTGCATCTATACAACAATTCGGTACTGCCACAGACTCATTGGAATCACTTGTAACTGGGGCTAGCTATAGAGAGCATACCATGCCCGTATTAAAGTCCCTATTAAAGCAGCTCCACTGGCTTCCGACAAGTTTCCGGGCCCAATTTAAGATGCAGGTTATCATGCAGGCCCCCAACTTTTATATCAATCAAAAGGCTTAGAAGGGTATCATAGTCAGGTACTGAATGCCACTGAAGGACCAACAGAAATGCACTCCTTGTGTTCAATTGCTAGTGTAAGTCATCCACCAATGCAATCGAGGCTGTTTCTGTCCCAAAACTGGGCCAGAAATCAGATTGGAATGGATCTGGGGTCCATTTCAGTCAAGAAAGCCTGGAATTGTATGGACACCACTTGGTTTAGAAGCCTACTTGAAAGGAGATACCAGAAAATGGCTGGTAGTGAGGTCCAATAAAGGCCTCAGAATTGCATTTTAGAGATGTTGGAACACAGTGCTCTTTCAACGAAGCATTGCAACCTTCACCATCCAACTAGCTGGTCTTTCTCTGGCAACTTTAATTAGCCAGGATAGACATGTGGTTAGTTTCACCTCTTCAAGTAACTTGTCCGCATTGTCATATTGAACAAATAGAGGCCCACTCACCAAAACCAGACCGATACTATTGTATCCCCTGACTATACCTTCACAGTAAGAGTCCAAGTCAGAATATGAGCAATTTTCTCCATAGAACATGTAGCAAATTTGTCACAGCGCTTCTCTAAGGACACCTCCTCAGCAGTCTAAGATGTTAGCTCTGTGCTAGAACTGGTGTAATAGATGCCTAAATAAACTACACCAGATCCTGCCTAGTTTTAGCTGTGCAGGGTCAGTCCTAGCTAGTACTAGCCTGGGAAACTGTCAACAAATACCAGGTGAAGTAGGATATAATTTAGAGGAAGGAATTAGCAAAACCACCTCTAAATATTCCTTGCCTAAGAAAATTCTATAAAAAGTCATCAGAAATAAAAAGGCAACATATACACACACTATAAGGAGCATTTTAGATGATATTTTGCCCTGGGTTCAGCAAAATATCTAAAATGGGCCTTATTCTGTCAAATTCATCCTGAGTTTTCCTCCACTGTTGCTCTAGTCATCCAAACATTTCAGTGCCCTGAGCTCCACAGAAAACTAAGGAGCCCATGTTCTGCAACTATATATAGGATGCATGTGAACTGTGTCATTTTTAAAGGTAGGTTACATGAGATGTTGCTGCCATAGATTTCACAGCTGCTCTAGCCCATTCTGCTAAAGGAGTCACAGCCACGGACATAACTCTAAAAGTACAGGGACCTTCTCACATTTTATCTGGAAAGTTTACATTACAAACACCCACACTAGCAATATGGTAGAACATGATATTTATATCAGCTCCTTTTAAAAACAGGATATATTTTCTTTTCCTCCCCTTTAACACTCATTACAGCCAACTTAAAATATTCCAATTTTAATGTTACATAAACAACCAATACACAAGAGTCTTGAATTTTACCTGTTCTTGTAACCAAAGAGTTCATTCCAGCCAGCAAATTGGAAATACTCATATAGCAGGGCTTGTGAGCATGTGGGAAATTGTTTTTCCAAAGGAAGAATGCCCTCTCTGACATGCAATTAAATTCCTGGGAATTCTGAATCTATCCCAGTAAGATTTTAACTATTGTAGTCTTTGAACTTGGCTAATAGTTTTCTAACTATATTTCTAGATATCTTGGGAGTTTTAATGAGTTCAACATGTGTGGTTTTATATGTTTTTTATGGATTTAATCTGAATTGCTTTAATACTAATTATGTTTAATGCTGTTTAATATTTGCATATTTAAAATTGTATGGTGATGTTTTTATGTTAAGCTGCTTTGAGTCTCCTGCAGGAGAGATAAAGCGGGGTATAAATAAATATAATAATAATAATAGTGTGTGTAATGTGCCTTCAAGTACCATGTCAATGTATGATGACTTCATCAATTTTATAGGTCTCCCAATGCAATAACTAATGGTAAATACAACACCCTAGAATTCTGTTTACTCACCATTAGCAAACTTTCTTTTAAATTACAGAGCTGCGAACATTGAAAGGCACAATCTTAATACGCACAGGACAACAGTAATGTTAAGAAACCATTGTCATGAATAGCAGATCTGCAAGAATTCTCACAGACAAACCAATTTGGAAAGACTCTTTAAAATGTAATAAATGGGAAGTCTGGTGTATTAGTAACATGTTATGTAAAATATGCTATGAATGCCTTTGTTTTGGCCACATCCACTTTTTAACAATGGCCTGCTGCAACCCAACTCAAGAATATGACTGATATTTTTTGGCATCTAATGTTTTAATATTTGCAACAACAAAAAACTTCGTGGAAGTCTACATTCTTCACTGCTTGGGAGATAAGGTATCCTGCATACAAACTAGCACTTACCCATTATATTACAAAACAGGTTCTATCACGCCTACCGACTATAGAGGTGTGATGACTAACTGGATTGAAGCTGCAGGAAAAAATATTCCAAATCAAAATTACATTAAGAGATGTCCATATTTCAAGAGCACTTTAATTGTATGTTCATGTATGGCAGAATGGGATTGGATTGATAGCCTTTGTAGTCTCGCATCACTCTATGATTCAACAAGTGAGTGTTAGTTGTCCTTAGTTATAATGGGTGTGGGGAGAATCAATGTGCTGAATGGTTTTAATTCTGAAGACTTGGGGGCCCTTCCGGACAAGCCCTATATCCCTCGATCTGATCCCAATTTTTCTGTTTATCCCAGATTATCTGGCAGTGGGGACTCACATAATCTAGTTTAAAGCAAAAAAAAAACTGGAATCAGATCCTGGGATATTGGGCCTGTCTAGAAAAGCCTTTGGTTTGCAATTGCCCATTCTGAAATGTTTTTTTCATAATTCTAATTTCTTCTTTGAATGCCACATGAACAGATTAAATTATTTCCATCCATAAACAATTACCAATATGTTAATGTTTATTTTAAAATCAATGACAAGTGAGAGAAAAGAAAATATTTTAAACAATACAGATTAGAGACCACGATTTCTTCCCACAGACTTTGATCACTATGGAAGCAAGCTAAAGATTTGTGGAATTTTAAACTATTGGACGTATTTTTCAAGACATGGTGGCCTTCAATCTCGGAACTTGGTAACTCAAACTAGATGCATTTATGTTGCAGTTTCTTTAAAAGGAATTTTGTACATGGAAGTGGTATTAAGTTACTTGCATTCTTACAAGCAAATGGAAAAACCTTCAAACTTTCATTCTGATTTAATGGGCTTGTAAAAACAATGGCTTGGTAGTGCATACGAAATTACAACTACAGCCCAGTTACTAGTGAAGACACAAATGGGAGCAGGCAGGGGTGACTCTATCTCTTTATGATGCGTATACCACATTAAATGCATACAACACATCTGTCTGAAAGACCTCACTTTCAGCATGTGTATGGTTGCTTCCATAGGACCTGAAACCTTTACTAAGTAGAGTCAAGGTCTTATGCTGGATACAGGAAGGAAGATAATGGAATACCGTCAATTTCCAACCCTCCAAGCCATGAATTGAAAACTGAAAAATCAACCAAGTCAGAGGAACTGATGGTGCAGGAAATTCACGGAACATGAAATTACCCAGAACATTGATTTAGAAGCAGAGACAACGTTCCTCAAATTCTTCCACTAAGTTTCCCCTAAACTATTGCTTAATACATTTGCATTTCCCTCTAGTTTTCAGTAAAGATAACATCTTGGATTCTAAAACAGTGAAAGGATGTTCACAGAAGAGAAAGAATCAAACATACAGCTGCCTACTTTCTATGGAAAAGCTGTAAAGGTTGGGTTTTTGAACAGTGTGGCTGAGGCATGGGAGGCTGCTAGGGGAAGAACATGACAGTCCACATGACTTGAGGCAACTTTTTCCTCCCTCAGAAGCCCACTATGATCCATGTCAACATTTCTCAGCACAGTCATCCAAACACAGGTGTTCAATGGCTGTGGGCAAATGTAGGAAGGAAAATTCCTTCTCCACACTTACCAGGACAACAGTAATGTTAAGTATCTTAGAATCTAAGCCAACATCTAAACTAATTTTAAAGCAATACATTTATTATTTGCCACAGAATTTCACATTTTATTCTTAAGGTATTTTATTTAGGATTCTAGAGGACAATTCATAGTAAATAGACAGTAATAAAAACTATTATTAGGAGTCAATCAGACAGCTTTTAACTATCAGATCGAACTTTTAGGGGAGCAAATGCTACAATTTAAGTTTCTACTAATTATGTGAGAAGTCATATATAGAATTTTTAGTATTGTCATTTTACTCTAGAAAGAAGGTAGGAAAATATACAGTACATGCTATCAAGAAGAGATTCTATTCTTACATGAAACATTAACCAAGGCTCCCTCTTGCTGATTATTCTTACGTATTTCTCTACAGAAATTCTGAGGAATCTGTAGATAGTTTATACATACCACTTAGTCATATTTGTTCAAATATTTCAATATCAGCTTGGCAAATAATCACAAACTGGTCATATTTACACACACAAGTTTCTCCCACTATTTCCTTGAGAACCAACCATCACAAACTAGTTGCAGCTGTAAAGAATCTGATTCATGATAATAGTAGATTAAGAACTTCTGAAGGGTGGCTGTTTGCTAGAATCGAAAATAAGGCCGAACCAAGACAGATGAGGAAATGCTACTGTTCTGAGGCAGTTTATTCTTCCTGAATTATTAAGTTATAGTTTAACCACATACATAATCATATTCTATGTCATCACTGTTGAAAAAGAATACAATCTTGTGATACTATAAATACTACCAGATTTCTAGTACAACTTCATCGTGTGTACTTATTTATTTAATTGTTTCGAGTATGTGTACCCCACCCTTCTCAACCCCGGGGGGGGGGACTCAGGGCGGCCAGATACTCTGACGCACCAGATCGTGTCTGATCTGGGAGACTAAGCAGAGTGCCTGCCTGCAAGACTGCCAAGGTATACCAGGTGCTGTAGGCTATATTTCAGAAGTGGCTCCACAGCAGAAAGAGTAGAGCAGGGGTGCTCACACTTTTCCAGCATGCAAGCTACTTATAAAACAACCAAGTCCCAAAGATCTACCTACCCACTACTCAGAGAGCCATAAAAGCAAAATATTAGGAAATTTATTTCAGTGAGAGCCATATAATACATTTTAAGAGTGAATTCAACTAAATGTAAGTATAATACGCCCCTGAGCATTCCTCACAAATGGCATGGGAGCCATACACACTGTGCCTGCAATCTGCCTGGGAACTACCAGGACGCCCTTCGAGATCTACCAGTAGATCACGATCTACCTAATGAGCACCCCTGGAGTAGAGGATGTTGTTGTTCCATTTAAATTCTCCTGGAGCTGACTAAGCTCTTGCCTTCTGCCACTTTACTTGGAGAAAGAGACAGCTACTTTTGTATAGATGAGTTAACATACAGTACTTATATGGACCTAAGGATAAGTTGATCCAGTTCATTTGGGTCAATTTTTAAAAAATTAAAAATTATAGGTTTATACATGAGTATAAGTATTACTGATGGTCAGTCTAGCTCAGGGCTGTCCAACTGGCGGCCCCGTAGCCTGTTGGACACGGCCCCACCTATGCCCTCAGCCACCATTTTTAAATTTGAAAAAAAATCGAATTTTTTTTTTAAAAAAATGGCGGCCAGGGGCCGGGGGGGAGGGGGAGGCGGGGCAGGGAGGAGGAAGAGAGCTAGCTCCTCCTCCTTTTCGGCGCCCCCCCCCTACCTAGAGGCAGGGCCGCGAAAAGGGCAGAAGCGGCGCCAAGAGCAGCGCGTCACAGGCCTGGCGTGACGCGCTGCCCCTGGCGCCGCCTTCTGCCCTGGCGCCTTTTCCTAGGGCGGGGGGCGAAGGAGGAGTAGGCGGCGCCAAGAGCAGAGCGTCACAGGCCTGGCGTGACGAGCTGCTCTTGGCGCCCGCCTACTCCCTCCCCTTTCAGCGCCCCCTCCGCCCTGGGAAGGGAGGGGGCGCCGAAAAGGAGGAGTAGGCGGTGCCAAGGGGCAGCGCGTCCCGCCAGGCCTGTGACGCGCTGCTCTTGGCGCCGCCTTCTGCCCTTTTTCGGCCGTTGTAGGAGGGGCGGGGCCTGGGGTTGGGGGGCGGGGCCTGGAGGCGGGGCCTGGAGGTGGGGCCGAGCGGCCCCCTAGGTCATCAGTGACCTCTTATCCGGCCCTGGACCCCGTAGAAGTTGGACAGCACTGGTCTAGCTAAAACTTCAGATTGCTGAAAAACACCTACAAGTGTATATTTTACTTTGCTGCATATAAGTAGAACTATACAGGACAAATGCATGATTTAAACATTATTATTATGAAATACTATTTCACAGAATTGATCCTCTGTATGTTCACTCAGAGGTACAGTAAAGCACATTGTGACAGAATTGCTACTAAGTATTCTGCTGGTAAAAGGAAGGGACTCATAGAATCATAGAACACACCATAAGGGCCATCCAGGCCAACCCTCCTGCCATCTAGGAACATACTACAAACAGATGGCCATCTAGGCTCTATTTAAAAACCTCCAGAGAAGGAGACTCCATCATACCCCAAGGCAACATATACCACTGTATAACACCTCTGTTAGGAAGTTCTCCCTAATGTCTAGAATGCATTGTTCTGTGTGCTAGTTTCTGTAGAAGCAGAAAACAACCTCACCCCCTCCTCAATATGACATCCTTTTAAATATTTAAACATGGTATCATGTCCCCCCTCAACTTTCTTTTCTCCAAGCTACATATCCCTGCTATGTAAGCCAATCTTCAAAGGGCTTGGCTTCCATACCTTTGACCATTTTGACCACTCAATTCTGGATACATTCAAGCTTGTTAATATCATTTTTGAATTGTGATGCCCAGAACTGGACACAGTATTTCAGGTGAGGTCTGACCCGTGTAGCCTGTTTGACAAAGAACTGAAACAGATCTAGTATGGAACAAACTATACAGCATGCACACAATTACCAGCACTGTGAGTCACTTGAGCTATTTTAGCTCTGAATATTTTTCCTTCTTCTAGTGCATTAGAATTTTCATTGTAATAACATATGAAATATATAACTTCTTAATCAAACACCCACACATTGTTCCAGCAGCTAGCTTAGTCCTGAAAATTACCAGCATGATGAGAGCTGACAGTATACTACACAAAAGGAGGCAAACTCTGCCTCATCACTGTATATTTACACCAACAGTTACTAAGTCCCAACCCTCTTTCATTTTCAGTTGTTAAGTGCAAAGACAAATGAAAGCGGGATCAAATGAAGGGCACACCTACACTGCAAAATTAATGCAGTTTAATTCCACTTTAACTGCCATGACTCAATGCTATGAACCTGACAGTTGTAGTTTTACAAGGCCTTTAGCCTTTTCTGCTTGAAGAGTACTGGTGCCCCACCAAACTACAAATCTGAGGATTCCATAGGATTGAGCCATGGCAGCTAAAGTGTCTTCAGTCTGGCACTTTCTCATGAAGAGGAGTAAACAAAATCCTCCCACACTTATTCTTTCTCAAATCATCACCATATAAAACTGAAAAATTGATACATCAAAAATGTAAATGTTCTACAGTGAAACTGAGTAATAACAGACATTTATAATGAGTATCATTTTGAAATGGATGGGAATCATGCCACTCTGTAGATATTATATGCATGTGACAGTCATCTGCTGCAAACATGAGCACGTTGCAAGAACACTAGTCAGGGAAATGTGACCCAAAGTATGATTGGTAAAAAGCACTAGTTTGCCACCAGATAATATTATGTACATTGAAAGTCAGTGTGGTGCAGTGTAAGACTAGGACTCTATAGACTAGAGTTCAAAACCCCGCTTAGGCATGGAAGCCCACTAGATGATCTTGAACAGATCACTCAGAAGAAGGCTCTGGCAAAACCCCTCTTAAAAGCTTGCCAGGAAATCCACATGTTACTGCTAAGAGTTGCCATAAGCCAGAAACAACTTGGAGGCGCACAAACAACATGTGAATTCTCCCCACCCCAAGTCAGATTGGGAAATAACTTTGAGCAAATTAAGATACATCCATGGTTGAGAGAATGCAAATTTTAATGCACGAGTGGAGGTTATTAAAATCCACTGAACTATTCAGGTATGGAGGAAGATGCAAAACAAGCCATTAGATTTTTCCATCCACCCAGAAGGCAGTGATACATTTGGAGCCAAATAATATAGGGTACAAATACACAGTAAATTGAATGCTGTTTGACAGCACGTTAACTGTAGTGGTTCAATGCTATGGGATAGATTGACAAGGTCTTTAGACTTCTCTGCAAAATAGTGTTAGTGTCTCACCAAACTACATTTCCCACGATTCCATGACATTGAGCCATAGCACTTAAAGTGGTGTCAAATTGCATTAATTCTACAGAGTACATGTATCCTCAGAGGATCAAGCTTGAAATGTAGCCTCAAACATATATTATACCATATATTCACCTTCTGCAACAATTAATCCGAAATAAACCTCTTTGTCAAGGATTAATTAACCCTTTACACATTCATTAGGTGTTTATCATCACTTAGGGAGAGTGGAAAGATTAAGGGATAAAAAAATATCACCACTTTGTAAATATTAGTTTGGACCCCATGGATGATGACATGAGGAGCAATCAAATGATATTCACTAAATGTTGATATGTTATCTATACAAGCAGAGGATACCTTATTTAGAAATGTTAAATGCTCCAAAATCTATCATAACATGGGTGTTTAAGACACTGACACACCTTTGCTTCACATGGAATTTGTTTCATGCACAAAAGTAGCAAAAATACTGTGCATAAAAATACCTTCAGGCTGTGTGTAAGGTGTATAGAAAATATACAAGAATGTTGTGTTTAGAAGTGGGTCCCATCTCCAAGATCCTCATTATGTATGTGTAAATATTCCAGAATTCAGGAAGAGAAATCCAAAATCTCAAATACTTTTGGTCCCAACCATTTCAGATAAGGGCTATGCTTAACTATTCTTTCTTTTCGTTCACCAGGGCTGAGGCAGAAAGGGTGCCCTGCCTAAAACACACCCGGAAGACTGGAGCGGACTGCAAGTTAGAGAGAACAAGGCTGTTGGTTGTCTTGGTTGATCAATTATTATTATGTATACTGGGGGGTTTTTTGTTGGAAATGACAACCTTCTTCAAGCGTTCCCCAGTAATGTTTATCTATGATCATATTACTTGCTGTTTCCTGAATTCTGTATGCAACTTCCTTTATGGTTCACGAGAAGTTGTAAAAGGGGCTGCAGACCACGTGCTCTTTTTCGCTCTCCTTTTGACTATGTGACCTGTTGGTAGCTGTTTTGTTACAAGAGAGATGCTCTGGCCAGATGGCACAGAGAATTATCTTAAACACATCTGAAACTGGACTGATAAGTTTGGTACAGGTGTATGCTGAACACATGAAGGTTGTGAATAAACCAAATATGATATTTTTTTTATCAAAGTCTACTTCATTTTTGACTCTGGAGTGCATGCTATAAAACAAGTTGTTTTATGGGAGAGTATATATATATTTTGGGCATTGTAAACCACTTCTGAAACTCTGCTGTTTTTATGCACTGGCAAAATCTCTGTTTTCCTAGCAGATCAGATATAACAGGTTATTCAGTCTAGTAACTGAAAATCATTGTCTAGCATAATTATTTTTGTTGTATGCCACAAGAGAAGATTCTACTCTAAAGGGTTTTTGGCTCTTCTCCAAAAGGTGTTTTCCAAAAGGTTATGAATGCCATTTGCCAAAAAAAATTCTTTTGTGAGCCGCCCCAAGTTCTTTCTGGGAGAGGAGGCAGGGTATAAAGTTTATTATTGTTTGGCCACACGGCAAAAGTATACTAGTTTGACACCACTTTAAACTGATATGACTCAATGCTATCCGGGGAGAGAGGGTTGAGCTCCCTCTGTCATGAGAGAAGCCTCCCACAAGGATGGCAAAACATCAAACATCCGGGCATCCCCTGGGCAACATCCTTGCAGACGGCCAATTCTCTCACACCAGAAGCGACTTGCAGTTTTTCAAGTCGCTCCTGACACGAGAAAAAAAACAACAACTCTAGGCCAGTGTTTTTCAACCTTTTTTGAGCCGCGGCACATTTTTTACATTTACAAAATCCTGGGGCACACCACCAATCAAAATGACACAAAATGACACTCTGACACAGTAATACATATAGTTAATATGTTTTTAAATGTATTTATACACTCAGTGTGAAACCTGGGCCTGTTTTGATGAACACAACATATATATGACTTCCTCTCACATATTTATACATGGCTATCATGTCTTCTCTCAGCCTTCTCTTCTTCAGGCTAAACATGCCCAGCTCTTCAAGCCACTCCTCATAGAGCTTGTTCTCCAGACCTTTGTGAAATTTCACCCTGAGTGAAACTTGCTTCCAGTTAACTATGAATGTCATGAAGTTGTTATAAACAGTTCCTTGGGGGACTCTTGAAAAATCCAGTAGAATGGTAAAAAAAAAAAAAAAAACATTTCCAAGCAGAGAGGCCCAATTTGTCTCGGGGTGAGCTCTCGGCCAATTGTGTAGCTCGTTGTCTGACTATATATGTTATTTGTCTATATGGCATTGAATGTTTGCCTGTATATGTGCATTGTGATCCGCCCTGTCTCCACTGACCAGAAGGTCATGAGTTCGAGGCCTGCCCGGGTCGGGGTGAGCTCTCGACCAATTGTGTAGCTCGTTGTCTGACTATATATGTTGCTTGTCTATATGGCATTGAATGTTTGCCTGTATATGTGCATTGTGATCCGCCCTGTCTCCACTGACCAGAAGGTCATGAGTTCGAGGCCTGCCCGGTGTGGGGTGAGCCCTCTCGACCAAGGTCATGAGTTGTAGCTCGTTGTCTGACTATATATGTTATTTGTCTATATGGCATTGAATGTTTGCCTGTATATGTGCATTGTGATCCGCCCTGTCTCCACTGACCAAAAGGTCATGAGTTCAAGGCCTGCCCGGTCGGGGTGAGCTCGACCAATTGTGTAGCTCGTTGTCTGACTATATATGTTGCTTGTCTATATGGCATTGAATGTTTGCCTGTATATTTGCATTGTGATCCGCCCTGTCTCCACTGACCAGAAGGTCATGAGTTCGAGGCCTGCCCGGGTCGGGGTGAGCTCTCGACCAATTGTGTAGCTCGTTGTCTGACTATATATGTTGTTTGTCTATATGGCATTGAACGTTTGCCTGTATATGTGCATTGTGATCCGCCGTGTCTCCACTGACCAGAAGGTCATGAGTTTGAGGCCTGCCCGGGTCGGGGTGAGCTCTCGACCAATTGTGTAGCTCGTTGTTTGACTATATATGTTGTTTATATGGGATATACACTTCTATACACGACAAAGTAATCACTATTGCAACTTCTATACACACTGCTAAACCACAATGTTTAAAGGGGCAGTGTCAAAGGGATACCAAGACATAGCATATATAGGTAAAAACCACTATATTGTATGGCAGTATATGCTCAATAGCAGAACAATATTACAAACAGTACAATGTAATGCAAATAATCAATCATGTGATTAATACACAGTATGAGCATAAATCACAAGCCCATATACATGGTTGGGCGAAGGAGTATTCCACTTGGCACTGAGTAACCCTTAGTGAAGTCCTGGGTGTAGTGACCCATGGACCTGCGACTGAGCCAATAGGGGAACCTTGGTAGGTGGCAGAGCTGGTGGCTGCTATGGTGGGCAGGCGCCAACGGCTGGAGGTAAGCTGACGACGCCAAGATGGCCGTTTCGCGTAACCGCTTCCTCAGGGCGCTGATACATAAGAACATAAGAAGAGCCATGCTGAATCGGGCCTCAGCCCATCTAGTCCAGCATTCTGTGTCACACAGTGGCCCATTAGTTGTACACAGGGATCTCTAGCAGAAAGGAGGGCAAAACCCTCACCTGCTCCCGACCCCCCACAACCAGTACCCGGGGAAAATCCTGCCTGCCTCCATCAACACAGAGGTGGCACTTGGATGTCCATTTCAGTAACTACTGATTCCCTTGGTATCCATGAATCTGTCTAATAATCACTTCTGACCGCTCCTCCCCAGTATTGTAGTAGACCAATTTAGACTCAAAGTCGAAACGAGAGATTCCGCGTTTCCGCGTTTCAATACAGATCGCTCTTGTGAGTTATCTCCCGGGCTGCAATCAGCCAATTGCATTGAATGTTTGCCTGTATATGTGCATTGTGATCCGCTGTGGGGTGAGAAGGGCGGAACAGAAATGATGTAAATAAACAAACAAACAAAAATATTACAATAATCATAATCATAACGACACAGTGTGTGTTGAATGCAAAAAGCCTGCCGAAGCTCAATGCGATGGGGTCCTGGGGTTTGGAGTGAGGCGCCAGCACTCTTGAGCAGAGAAGGCTCGGGGCCTTGTGAAACTAGAACTCCCTGGCAGTCCGAAGGCGACCTAGAGTGGCTCTGCCCCGCCAGGACACTCTCTCTGGCTGGAGGCGTCGGTGGAGACAGCAGAAAAGGAGAAGAGGAGAGGAGGAAGCGGGCTGCTGGCTCGTCCCCCAGACACCAGGTCGGCCCCGGCCTATTTTCAGCGCTCGGACCGTACAAGGAGCGGCGGGAGGCCTAGGCGGCGAGAGGGCGCCAGGAGGGCCCCTTCCTCCTCCTCCTCCCCTGGCCCCTCTCCCTGCCTCCTCCAGGAAGCAGGAAGCTCCCTCAGGCGCCTCGCCTGCCCTGCCTTCCCTCGGCCTCCCGCCTCCCTCCCTCTCCCTCCCTCAGGGCCGCCTCACCTTCTCCTCGTCGGAGAGCTGGTCCTCCAGGTCCGCCATCTTCGTTTCTGACCCTCGAGAAGAAGGAGAGGCGGCGGCGGGAGGAGGAAGAGAAGGAGGAAGAGCCGCGACAGCAGCCAAGGCCCAGCCGCCCGCCTCCGCCCCGCGCTCGCGCACCACCACCAGCAGCAGCAGCAGCAGCAGGAAGGGCGGGGCTCCGGATGCCACGGAGGGAGGGAGGGGAAAGGGGCGGGGGCGCGCGCTCCGCAGGAGCCGGCGGAAGGGCCAATCAGGGAGTTGGAGCTCGAGCATGCGCACAGAGGCAGAGCGAAGCCTCTCCCAGCAGTAAGGGCGGATACGAGGCCAGTTTCAGTCTTCTTCTCTTTTTGGGTGGGGAAAGGCTTCATGCACTCACTAATACTCTGGGTTATTACATACTAGCTTGGGGACCCGGCGGTGCCCGGGTCATTTGAGAAGTGCAGCAGGATGTAGAGTGGGTCATGGGGGCTCTGTGTGGCAAGTTTGGTCTTGATCCATCATTATTGGGAGTTGCAGTGGTATCATGAAATTACTGAAGGTAGTGGAAGTCCCATCATCTCTGGTCCACCCTCCCCCAAAGTGTAGTAGGATGTAGATTGGGTCATGGGGGCTCTGTGTGCTAAGTTTGGTCTGTATTGGTGAATGGATGAGGGTTGCATTGTTTTTAGGAAGTGAGTGAAGGTACTTCAAGTCCCATCATCCGTGGTCCGTCTCACACAAAACAGCACCAGGATGTAGAGTGGGTCATGAGGGCTCCGTGTGCCAGGTTTGGTGTTGATCAGTCATTGGTTTGTAGCAGGCTTGGAAAGTGAGGGAAGGTACTGCAAGTCCCATCATCCATGTTCTGGCCCCCTCCAAACTTCAGTAGGATGTAGAGTGGGTCACTGGGGCTCTGTGTGCCAAGTGTGGTCTTTATCAGTGTTTGTTGGGGGCCACAGTGGTCTGTGGGAACAGAGGGGTGTGAAAGTACTACAAATCCCATCATCCATTGTCAGTCCTCCCCCAAACCTCACCAGGACGTGAAGGCAGTCATAGGGGTCATGTATGCCAAGTTTGGTCTCGATCAGTGATTGGATGATGGTTGCAGCGAACTTGGGAAGTGAGTAGAGGTGCTTCAAGTCCCATCATCCATGGTCCACCCTCCTCCAAACTGCACCAGGACGTAGAGTGGGTCATGGGGGCTGTGTGTGCTAAGTGTGGTCTGTATTGGTCCTTTTTGGTGGCCTCAGTGGTCTGTGGGAACCAAAGTGTTTGGAAAGTACTACAAATCCCATAATCCGTGGGTCATGTCCCCGAACCGCACCAAGATGTAAAGGGGGTCAGGGGGGTTATGTGTACCAAGTTTGGTGCAGGTCCATCACCCGCGCAGGTCGCTGTTGCCTGTGAAAGTGGCTGCCACATATCCGCCCTCCCGCCCTCCGCACACATACATACAAGCATTCCGCTTTATAAAGGTACACAGATGACTGCCTTCCACACAGCCATATAACCCAGGCAGACTATCCCACAATATCTGATTTGAACTGGATTTTCTGAGTCCAGAATATCAAGGCAGAATATCCCACAATATCTGATTTGAACTGGATATTCTGAGTCCAGAATATCAAGGCGGACTATCCCACAATTTCTGATTTGAACTGGATTTTCTGAGTCCAGAATATCAAGGCAGAATATCCCACAATATCTGCTTTGAACTGGATTTTCTGAGTCCAGAATATCAGGGCAGACTATCCTACAATATCTGATTTGAACTGGATATTCTGAGTCCAGAATATCAGGGCAGACTATCCCACAATATCTGATTTGAACTGGATTTTCTGAGTCCAGAATATCAAGGCAGAATATCCCACAATTTCTGATTTGAACTGGATATTCTGAGTCCAGAATATCAGGGCAGACTATCCTACAATATCTGATTTGAACTGGATTTTCTGAGTCCAGAATATCAGGGCAGACTATCCCACAATATCTGATTTGAACTGGATATTCTGAGTCCAGAATATCAAGGCAGAATATCCCACAATTTCTGATTTGAACTGGATTTTCTGAGTCCAGAATATCAGGGCAGACTATCCTACAATATCTGATTTGAACTGGATATTCTGAGTCCAGAATATCAAGGCAGAATATCCCACAATATCTGATTTGAACTGGATTTTCTGAGTCCAGAATATCAGGGCAGACTATCCTACAATATCTGATTTGAACTGGATATTCTGAGTCCAGAATATCAAGGCAGAATATCCCACAAATCTGATTTGAACTGGATTTTCTGAGTCCAGAATATCAGGGCAGACTATCCTACAATATCTGATTTGAACTGGATATTCTGAGTCCAGAATATCAAGGCAGAATATCCCACAATTTCTGATTTGAACTGGATTTTCTGAGTCCAGAATATCAGGGCAGACTATCCTACAATATCTGCTTTGAACTGGATTTTCTGAGTCCAGAATATCAAGGCAGAATATCCCACAATATCTGATTTGAACTGGATTTTCTGAGTCCAGAATATCAAGGCAGAATATCCCACAATATCTGCTTTGAACTGGATTTTCTGAGTCCACACTGCCATCCACATATTACGGTTTATTTATTTATATCCCGCCCTGGAGGTGACTCAGAACGGCTTACAAGTTATATGTACATACAATATATTATTAGCATAGCACAATATTAGTAGTATATAGTACAATATTGTACTATACCACTATAATTATATTATTGTATTGTAATATATTGTAGTACAATGTTATGATCAATATTATATGTACATACAATATATTATAAGCATTTCACAATATTAGTATTATATATTACTATAGTGTACTATACCACTAAATTGCAATATTATTAGTAATATTACATGTAATATAGAATATATAATTATTATTGTATTGTAATATATTGTATTACAATGTTATGATCAATATTATATGTACATACAATATATTATATTATTAACAAAGCACAATATTGGTATTATATATTACTATAGTGTACTATACCACTATACTGCGATATTATTAGCAATATTACATGTAATATATAATATATAATAATTATATTATTGTATTGTAATATTATATAGTATTACAATGTTATGATCAATATTATATGTACATACAATATATTATATTATTAGCATTGCACAATATTAGTATTATATATTACTATAGTGCACTATACCACTATACTGCGATATTATTACCAATATTACATGTAATATATAATACTAGCTGTACCCGGCATGCCTTGCTGTGCCCTATTTAGGAGATGCGAGAAAGTCTGAGTATGTAAGGGTTGGAATTGATGTTACTTATGGTCTTGGTGGGGTCATGGCTGTGTTGTTGTGGGTTGTTCTGGTGGGTGGGATGTTGAAGTCCTGGAGAGTTGTCAGTGTGTGGTGTTGCTGCCGTTCTGCAGAGCTTGTGGATATACAATGTTTTTTGTCTTTCCGTCTGCTGTGTTGATGTAGAGGTTCTGTGGTTTCCCAACTCTGGAGCACGCTACGTAGAGTTGTCCGTGGGAGAAGCATTCTGTGTCAAGGTCTATGCCACAGATTTGTAGTGTTTGTCCTTGAGTCTTGTTTATGGTGATGGCAAAAGCTAGTGTAGTGCAGTGTCTTTCTGTTCTGGCGTTTGTTCTGCCCTTTTTTGTGTGATGTATGTAGCGTTACGAGTGTGTCGTCCGATGCTGTTCTTTTTAGGAGGCATGGATTGTCTTTTGGGTCATCTTATGCCTGTGTGGAAGGAAGGAATGGCATACAAATGGGTTGAGCAGTAGACGCAAGGTAGTGTTATGTGCGTATTGTGTTGTGTGTAGGTATTACTTTTTGGTGAGTTAGTGGGTGTGTGGTGGCATTGTGGGTGGTAGTATGTTGTGGAATGCTTGTGTGGGTGGGGTGTTTTGGGTGTTTGTGTGTGTTTGTAGAGTATCAGTGCAGTGTTGTGTTGTGGTTGGAGTATAGGTGGAGTTGGGTTTTTTGTGGTGGTGGTAGGTGTTGTGTGTGGGGGGTCCCGTAAGGTTGGGGGGATGGGTTGTGATAGGAAGTTGTGTTGTGTTGTGTGGGTAGGAATTGCTGGAGTATTGTGCCTGGGACGTGTGTGTATTTGGAGGTGTGTGTGGTGGTGAGTAGTGAGTGCAGTCCTGGGTTTTGTGTTGGGGAAGTTGTCAGGTATTTGTGGGGTGTATTTTGTGTGTGTTGTGGTGATATAGTTGTCTTAGTCTGGCTGTGTGCTGGTTGTGATGTGGAGGGGGTGTTGCTTTTGCCAGTGTGTTTGTTGTTGGGGGGGGGTTGTGTTGCAGGAATTTTTTTCGTGGGTTTTGTAAGTTTGTGTTATTCTGGGGGTATGTGTTTGTCAGTGGTGCCTGTGTCCCTGGTGCCCTATTTGTCTCCCTCCTAGATCTTGGCCTTGACAGTTTAACCCTCAAACACCAACTGACTAAACTGAAATCACTCAGCATTCTATCCTAGCCTTGGCTGGCTCTGCCCAGCGTTACTATGGTTACTCAGCCTCCCTGCATTTTGTGTGGGCCGATGTTGGCCAATGGGTTTCGCTGGCTGCCGCAGAGGATACTGGGAAATGTAGGTTTTTTAATCGTTGTTTTGGAGGCCTTCTAGGTTTTGGGGGGGGAACGTTTCTTTGCTAAAATCCTTCCTTGCCTGAGGCCTATTTGTGTTGGCAAGTTTGGTGTCTCTGCCTTGGAAGGTTTCTCTGTCTCTGTCAGTCGTTCAATGACGGGCCCTCCTTTACATAATAGATAGTACTATATTGTACTATACCACTATAATTATATTATTATATTGTAATATATTGTATTACAATTTTATGATCAATATTATATGTACATACAATATATTATAAGCATTTCACAATATTAGTATTATATATTACTATAGTGTTCTATACCACTATATTGCAATATTATTAGTAATATTACATGTAATATAGAATATATAATTATTATATTATTGTATTGTAATATATTGTATTACAATGTTATGATCAATATTATATGTACATACAATATATATTCTTAGCAATGCACAATATTAGTATTATATATTACTGTAGTGTACTATACCACTATACTGCAATATTATTAGCAATATTACATGTAATATATAATATATAATTATTAAATTATTGTATTGTAATATATAGTATTACAATGTTATGATCAATATTATATGTACATACAATATATTATATTATTAGCATTGCACAATATTAGTATTATATATTACTATAGTGCACTATACCACTATACTGCGATATTATTACCAATATTACATGTAATATATAATTATTATGTTATTGTAATATTATTAGTATTATATTTTATTACAATGTTATCAATGTTATGTGTATATACAATGTATTCTTAGCACAGCACAGTATTAGTATTATATATTACTATAGTGTACTATACCACTATATTGCAATATTATTAGTAATATTACATGTATCAAATATCAGGACTTCGTAGATGTCTTTCTTACAAGGAGGTTGATCAATTCCCCCACATACTGACCATATAACTGTATAATTGAACTGATGCCCTCATTTAACTAGGGCTACAGATCCAACCTTGTCGAGTAAATGCTAACCAGAAGGGCCAGGACAGAGAAACAACCCACCAGGTTGAAGACAAGATTTATTGCAGTTTAACCAAAAAGGATACAAGTATAAGCTTATTTATTTATTTATTTAAAAGTTTTATATCCCGAGACCGTCCTTACAGCAAAAATTCAATGCAAAACATATACATTAAAATACACAAATAAAATACATGGATAAAACATTAAAATACAATTAAAACCAACTCACCAGATAAAATCAACTTCAACTCAATGCAATATGTGGTCATTCACTCAATCTCAGTCTTTATTCTGGGAATGCTTCCTTCCAAAGCCAGGATTTTACTAGCCTCCTGAAGGAGAGGATGGAGGATGAAGATCTGATCTTGCTCAGGAGAGAGTTCCATAGCTGAGGGGCCACCACAGAGAAAGCCCTGTCTCTCGTCCCCACCAGACGGGCTTGCGAAGGTGGCGGGACCGAGAGCAGGGCCTCTCCAGAAGATCTTAGCGTCCTTGATGGTTCGTAGGGGAGAACACGTTCGGACAGATGAACTGGGCCGGAACCGTATAGGGATTTATAGGTTAAAACCAGCACTTTGAATTCAAAATGTACAAACATCTCTCTCGGCATTACTTCGCGAACGAAGATTCAGGAAGGAGTCATCCCACGCTTTTTACAAGCGCGTTGATGACTAAAAAGGCCAATCCGAGATAGGCAAGTTCAGTTGCAGAAAGCACAGCAGAAAGTCTCCTTGGGTGATGTTGTTTCTAAGTTGCGGTTCTTTCTGCATTGTCGTTTCTCTTCAAGACCCATTCGGCGTGTCTTCTCGAAAGAGGCGGCAGCATTGTGGATAGTGCATCTCCATGCCTCCTGATGTGAGGCCAGATTGTTGGAGATCAATCTGGCTGAGCCTGAGATGTTGTTTCAGGGATTCCTTATATCTCTTTTTGGGGGCGCCTCTCTTGCGCTGACCTGTGGCGAGTTCACCATAGAGTAGTATCTTTGGGAAGCGGTGGTCCTCCAACCTATGGACGTACCCTGCCCAGCGCAAACATAACGGTATGGAGAAATGCAAAACATCTTATACAGTTCTGACAGCCATTCAAACCTGCTCCCTCCTCTGATTGGCCAAAAAAGAGGCTGGCTAGGATCCATGCCAGGATTGGCCAAAGGCTCCACTGACGCCATGGCTTCCAAAAGGGGATTCCTTTGGTGAGAACGTTGGCTGGGGATTGGTCAGGAAAAGGGCTGTTGGGACTCCCCCAGGAAGAAAATACTAAGGATATGTTGATTAACTTTTAATTAGCTCAACTGTCCAGTTCTGTGCCAAACAATGATATGGGGCTCAGGAAGCAATGGTGCAACAATCAGAAACAAAGGTGTCGATCCTGAGTAATCAAAAATTAGGTTGTTAAATAAAAGTGTTAATGAATGCACATATTTTTAAGTCTTTGGTGGAATCACACAAGCATTTATGAGCTAATCTGGCTGGCACAGGAGATCGTCTATCTTTACATATAAACAATAAACCTGATTATTATCAGGTATGGGAAGCAGCCAGTGGGATTTGTCCCACCTTTCTATTCTTAGGGGATTATTTTAGCAGGGTCATGGAGGATAGCTGTCCCTAGGCTGCATTTTGTACAATTTTTAAAGCCATTCATGTACAGTGTATATAGGAAATTAAAAGATAGAAGTTACACAAAATCATAAAGTTGATACAGTTTATTAGATACAATCAAGTTTAGGGGTTTACATCTACTGCTGGTTCGGGTTCAATCTTCTGATGCTTAACTTGTGTAAGTCCAGAATGGGTGTGTGTGTCTGTCTGTGTGTATCTGAGTCCTTGGTGAATTATAAATCTTCCAGGCGTGGAGGTACAGTGACTCAATAACAATTCTAGTTACATCTATTTGCTATCAAAGCCAGAACGTTTTTCTCTGTGGGACATTTGAGGGTGGGGTACTGTGCCATGGCTTTATTTGATCCTAAACCTCTCCATCAGGTGCCCTTGTCTTGTGAAGAAGAAATGTGGAGAACGTACTGCAACTATTACAGAGTCCACATGTGACTCACAATACAAAACTGGTGTTGCTTGTCTTTGATTCTGGAACTATTGAAACTATGGTTGTCGGAGTATCAGCTCTATGCCAAGTAGATTTGACCCTCCCATCTGCTGTGGGCATCCTTGGGCATCAGATCTCTCTAAATGGAGCTGTGATGGATCAAGCAGAAGCAGTACTCCTTTGGCAATCTCCCAGAAACAAGGAGTTATAGCAATTTCTGGATTTTGCACATTATTACCACCATTTTATCTCAGACGTATCAAAGCTTGCTACACCTTTAAGCAAGCTCTTAAATAGCCAAATTCCACTCTTCTGGGGTCCATCTGTTCCACAAGCCTTCAAGAAACATTGAAACCATTTTTTTTAAAAAAACAACAACAAAGATCCACTGACCCCTCTATATTGTAGAAACTGGTAACATGTACCTGTTACTCAAGAGGAGTGTTTCCCAACCAGTGTGCCGTGAGCGATCATCAGGTGTGCCGTGGGAAATTGGAACCTCCAATACCCTTTCTTCCCCCTCCTGCCAAACACTTTTTCTTTTCCACTCGGGCTCCCTTCTTCCCAGCCTCGCTCTGCTTGCTTTGCCTCGCTTTGCCTCGCTTTGCTCACGTTGCCGCTTCTGCTGCCATTTTGATCCAAGGTGGCAGCGTGAGCGTGTTCAGAAGGGGAGGGGGGAAGACATGGGGCGAGTCTGCGCAGTAGCGCCCACACGGGTCACGTCAAACAAGCAGAGCGAGGCTGGGAAGAAGGGAGCCTGAGAGGAGAAAAAAAATTAAGTGTTTGGCAGGAGGGGAAAGAAAGGGCACGATGGGGAAGGGGGAGGAAGAGGTGTCTGTCGAAAGCTGGCACGGGCAAACTTGGACCTTCCAGGTGTTTTGGACTCCAACTCCCACCATTCCTAGCAGCCTCAGGCCATTTTCCTTTTCCCCCTCAGCCACTTAAGCAGGAAAGGGCCTCAGGCTGTTAGGAATGGTGGGAGTTGAAGTCCAAAGCACCCAGAGGGCCGAAGTTTTCCCATGCCTGTTTTAGGGACCTTAAAGTGGTGAGCCTCCTTCCAACATTGTGATTCTGGATAGAAAACAAACAACAGCATAACATAACATTGTTTGAGTCCACAGTGCTCTCTGGGTGTAGGTGAACTACAACTTCCAAACTCAAGGTCAGTTCCCAAGCAAACCTTTTCAGTACTTTCTGTTGGTATTCAGAGGTCAATATGCCAAGTTTGGTTCAATTCCATTGTTGCAAGAGTTCAGGATGCTCTTTGATTGTGTGTTAACTATAAATCCCAGAAACTGTAACTCCCAAATGTCAAGGTCTATTTTCCCCAAACTCCATCTGTGTTCATATTTGGGCATATTGAGTATTCATGCCAAGTTTGGTCCTGATCCAACATCGTTTGAGTCCACAGTGCTCCCTGGATATAGGTGAACTACAACTCCAAAACTCAAGTTCAACTATATGTATTACTGTGTTAGAGTGTCATTTTGTGTCATTTTGGTTGGTGGTGTGCCCCAGGATTTTTTAAATGTAAAAAATGTGCCGTGGCTCAAAAAAGGTTGAAAAACACTGCTCAAGAGTAATAATAATAATAATAATAATAATAATAATAATGACATCCATGGGACAATACTACTCTATTTGCGGGAAATAGGTATTGGCAATCAAGGCAACAATTAAGTTATGAAAACAACTACCAGAGGGATCATATATCCAATAGAAGACAATGCGACCGGAACTTCAAATTTCTCCATATAGCATGGAAGTTAAATTAGGAATATATACATTGGTATTTGTTTTTTGCTTTGATGTTTTATTTCTGCAGCAGCATATAGATATATGGAATAGAATCAACATAACTCCTCCAAAGGTATGTCCTATTGGCAATTAACTATGTGGTATGGATAATGGTGGTGGTGGTGGTGGTGATGTTGACCGGCTCTATCTGCCTAGAAGGTCTGGTGGCAGAGGACTCTTACAAGTCAAACAAGCAGTTGAAGAAGAAAAACATGCCCTGTCAGAATATGTCAAGGAAAGCCAAGAACCTGCTTTAATTGAAGTCAGTAATAAGAAACTTCTCAAAGCACAGCAGCCAAAGAATCAGTACAAGAAAACTGCACTCCAAATCAGAGCTGACAGCTGGCACAACAAAGCATTACATGGGCAGTTCCTTGACAAAATTGAAGGAAAAGTTGGCAAGGAGAAGACCTGGTTATGGCTCATGAACGGAACCCTGAAGAAGGAGACAGAAGGCCTGATTCTTGCAGCCCAGGAGCAAGACATTAGAACAAATGCAATTAAGGCCAGGATCGAAAAATCAGCTAATGACCCAAAATGCAGACTGTGCAAGGAAGCTGATGAAACCATGGACCATATCCTCAGCTGTTGCAAGAAAATCGCCCAGACAGACTACAAACAAAGACACAACTCTGTAGCGCAAATGATTCACTGGAACTTATGTCACAAGTACTACCTGCCAGCAGTAAAGATTTGGTGGGATCATAAACCCGTAAAGGTAATGGAAAATGAACATGCAAAAATACTGTGGGAGTTTCAAATCCAGACTAACAAAGTTTTGGAACACAATACACCAGACATCACGATTGTGGAAAAGAAAAAAGTCTGGATTATTGATGTCGCCATACCGGGTGGCAGCCGCATTGAGGAAAAACAACGGGAAAAGCTCAGCCGTTATCAAGACCTCAAAATAGAACTGCAAAGGCTCTGGCATAAACCGGTACAGGTGGTCCCAGTGGTCATTGGCACACTGGGTGCTGTGCCAAAAGATCTCAGCCGGCATTTGGAAACAATAATCATTGGCAAAATCACAATCTGTCAACTGCAAAAGGCCTTTATTGATCCATAACTGCAAAAGGCCACCTTACTTGGATCTGCGCACATCATTCGAAAATACATCACACACTCCTAGATGCTTGGGAAGTGTTTGACTTGTGATTTTTTGGATACGAAATCCAGCAAATAGATCTCGTTCGCTGTGACATATTATGGTTCTGTGTCAGTAAATAATAATACTAATACTAATAATAACTTTATTTTTATACCTTGTCTCCATCTCCCCAAAGGGACTCGGACGGCTTACATGGGCAATACAGTTAAAATATAACAAATTGAAATATAAAACAACAATATAAAACAAAGCAAAATAAGAACAACAACATTATAACAAAATATAAAACAATGATCAAACCAGCTACCAATAGCAAAGTTGAATAGATACACTTATGGTTGGGATCAAAGAACTGGTAACTTATTTTAAGGAATGAAGTATAGTAAGTTATAAATCACACATGTTTTAGGCATTTTCCAACAATTTTAAAAATTATTAATTTATCCTGCTTATTCCTTGCATATATTTTTATTTTGTTGTAAATGCATTGTTAAAAATAGAGGACAAGACAGAGATATTGATGCCTCCTTAATTCCAGATTCCTGAAAGAATATAAAACCGGGCATGAACCAAAGAGAGTAAATCTCATTATGGCTATGGTAGGAATTGAGACATTTGTTCACAAGAGTAGTTTAGGACAAAAGCCAAGCCGGTGCCAAATTGAAAGGTCAGATGATGCTTATTTCACTTCTGCCAGCTTTAGCTGCCAGACAAAAGAATCAAGTGAATACTGAAAGGAATCATCACAGCAATCCTTCTGAGACAACTTCTCTCCTCTCTGAAGTGAGGAATTATTTCGAAGGCATTTTGGAAGGATTTGAGAAGAACTCTGAGCAGAAATGTTCAAGTTCTCTCTCTCTTTCATGGACTTTCTTTCTACTCCCTGCATATGAGATAATTGTTTCCCTGGATTCTCGCTATGAAACTGTATGAAAAATGACATTTATCCTCAATGTATTCTCCCTTTGTGTGCTCCCCTTTTTCTATGAAATGTAACATGACTCAGACATAGGGAAATCTGGGTAGTTCTGCAAACTGCAATGGAAAATTGACTTCCTCCCAGGTAGTTAGTCATCTCAAAGGATGTATAGGATGGATGTATAGGATTTTGGCCCCTGAGGATTAGCACCCATCAAGCTCACCCCAGGCCACCTGGCCACATCCTTTGTATAACATGGAGGGTCATTTCACAAGACTCAAACCCAAGACATAGCCAAATTGCTACACATATTTACTTAAGAAAGAGCCTACAGATAGAACATACCACTTAGGAAATGACAGGCGGCCAGACCCATGACCAAAACCAGGAAAACCATTTATTCCAAAAACCAAACAATAAGTCCTGTAAGATTGCCAACCAGACATGTTATAATCTCAAAACCTCATTAACACATCTTAATCTTCAAAACCCTGACTCATTATTCCATTCATCCCCCCTCTTTCCTCCCATTGGCTTAGACCCACAGCCGATTGAGGCAAGTGGGCAGGAGTTTTGAAAACTCTTCTGTTTTTGGAAAAGTATAAAAACGTATGTATTACATGTATGCTTTGTACTAGCATGGCCGAAGAATCGCGGTTAGTACTTCATTCCAGCTGGATGAATAAAACTCAGTGGCACTTTCTTCAAACCTGGTGAGATCTTTATTGGGAAATTTAGGGGAAAGGGGATTGGTTGGCTTCCTTTCTCAACAGGCCATTTTAAACCCTCTTGGTGGGTCTAACTGGTCTGCCTTCAGGGCAAGACCCCCAAATTTCTGTTCGTTATCAAAAACGTCACAAATATTTGTCTAGAATAGACATGTTTTGGATTAATTTAGTGTTGTTCATTCGTACAGTCGCTTCTGACTCTTTGTGACCTCATGGACCAGCCCACGCCAGAGCTTCCCGTCGGCCGTCACCACCCCTAGGTCTTTCAAGGTCAAGCCTGACACTTCAAGGATATCATTCACCCACCCTGCCCCTGGCCCTGGCCAACCCTCCTCCTTTCTCACACCGTCTTCCCCAGCATAATTGTCTTCTCTAAGCTTTCCTGTCTTCTCATGATGTGGCCAAAGTACTCCATCTTTGACTCCAATATTCTTCCCTCCAATGAGCAGTCGGGCTTTATTTCCTGAAGTATGGACTGGTTGGATCTTCTTGCGGTCCAAGGCACTCTCAGAACTTTCCTCCAACACCACAGTTCAAAAGCATCTATCTTCCTTCGCACAGCCTTCCCTGTGGAACAGCTCTCACATCCGTAGGTTACTATGAGAATACTATTGCTTTTACTATGCGGATCTTTGTTGTTGCCATTGTGATGTCTCTCTACTCTTCACTACTTCATCGAGATTGGTCATTGCTCTCCTCCCAAGAAGCAAGCATCTTCTGATTTCCTGGCTGCGGTCTGCGTCCGCAGCAATCTCTGCACCCAGAGATACAAAGTCTGTCACTGCCTCCACGCTTTCTCCCTCTATTCATCAGTTACCAATCAGTCTGGTTGCCATAATCTTGGGGTTTTTTTTAATGTTTAACTGCAACCCATATTTTGCACTTTCTTCTTTCACTTTGGTTAGAAGGCTCCTCAGCTCCTCCTTGCTTTTGGCCATCAAAGTGGTATCACCTGCATATCTAAGGTTGTTAATGTTTCTTCCATTTCTTTAGCCAATTTAATAAAGAGGCTGGGTGTTTCAGCAAAACATTTTTCAGATAATAATGCCATCACAGTGACTCTGAAAAAGGATTACACACACAGTTTTGATGGAGACTTAATATTTACTTTTGAAGACTGAAATGTAATAGTGTAAAAAAGCATGGAGAGAGTTTTTGAATTGAATTTAAATAAGGGCATGGGTGTTTCAGTTGGTTGCATATCTTGGAGCTACCAATTTCCAGCAACAGCCAGGCCCGGATTATCCATAAGGCCACACTAGGCAACGGCGCAGCCATGGGGGGGTGCCAGATTTGGACCCCCCAATTTAATTTTTTTTAAAAAAAAAGGTCGATTCTTGGGCACTTTTGCACCTGCGCGCGGAGCTCCATAGGCCCCTAGGGCCTCTGATGTGGGTTCCCTCTGCCTCTTCCTCACTCGTGCCGGCCCCTCCCTCCTTCACTGAAGGAAGGAGGGGCACTCGGCACGAGTAGGAAGACGCGGAGGAAAGCCCTGCCCCTAGGGCCTCTGACGTGGCTTCCCTCCGCCTCTTCCTCGCTTGCGCCGGCCCCTCCTTCCTTCACTCAAGGAAGGAGGGGTGCCCGGCGCAAGGAGGAAGACGCGGAGGGAAGCCCCGCCCTTAGGGCCTCTGATGCACATGCTCAGCATCGGCCCAGGGGCGTGGCTTCCAATGTGTGCTAGCCGGCTGAAGGTGAATCCGTCGAAGACGGAGATCTTGTGGCCCGGTCGACCTGGACTGGATGAGTGCCGGTTGCCTACCCTGGATGGCGAGCAATTAAGCCCGTCATCCCTGGTAAAGAGCTTGGGTGTCCAACTGGACCCCTTGCTATCCATGGAGTCTCAGATCCCAATGGTTAGCAAAACGTTGTTTTTCCATCTACGACAGGCTAGGCGACTGGCACCCTACCTGTCCAGGGACGACCTGGCCACGGTGATCCAAGCGACGGTCATCTCGAGGCTGGACTACTGTAATGCCCTCTACGTTGGCCTTCCCTTGTCGACAATCTGGAAACTCAAGCTAGTGCAGAACGCCGCCGCTCGCTTGCTGGTGGGAGCACCGGTGAGGGAGCATATCACTCCCATCTTACGGCAACTGCACTGGCTTCCCATCGAGTACCGGATCGCCTTCAAGGTGTTGGTTTTAACTTTTAAGGCCTTACACGGTCTAGGGCCAGTGTACCTGAAGGACCGCCTTACCCCGTATGTTTCCCCAAGATCCTTACGCTCAGAAGAGCAGAATTTGTTGGCCATCCCATCGCTTTGTTCCTGTCACCTGTCTACTACAAGACAGCGAGCCTTCTCTGCTGCGGTTCCTGTGCTCTGGAACTCGCTTCCAGACCATACTCGTGCGATTTCAGAGCTCGCCCTCTTTCGAAGGGCGTGCAAGACCGCCCTTTTTAGGTTGGCTTACTGTTAAGCTCTGAATTTTAGATAGTATGCGCATGTCTGTGATCTCATGAACTGTAATCTTTGTTTTATCATTGCTATGACTTATGTTTTTATTGTATGTTTTAACTTTTTGTGTGATTCGCCCCGAGCCTGCAGGGAGGAGCGGAATATAAAACCGAAGGAATAAATAAATAAATAAATAAAAAGAGTTAATCCGGGCCTGGCAACAGCTCTGGCCAGCTAAACCAAGAAATCCCAGATAGATGATCCCCACAAGGATCTGTCTCCAGGGGCAAACCATGAATGGGCCACTTGGAAGTCCCTGAACAGACTCCAAAGTGGAGTGGGCAGATCAAAAGACAACCTGCCAAAATGGAACTACCTAAAAGAATCTTCTATCTTGTGTGACTGTGGAGCGGAACAAACAACTCTGCACCTATATGCTTGTCCACAATGCCCTGCCTCATGTACAGAGGAAGAATTGTTTAAAGTTAGACAATGTGGTCGCTGTTGCCCAGTTTTGGTCAAAAATAATTTCGCCACTTGTGCTCCTATTTTATCAATTTTATACTTATGTATGCAATGCTTTTAACACGAAATGAATAACCTATTTCAAGTATCGGAGAGAATGAGATTTGGCACAAATATTGTTTGGTCTATTAAGGCAATATATTTAATTGCAATATACAATGACAGTATATTTAATTTACCCAGCTTTTGGTAAATGGTAATGCCACAACACAAATTGAAATTGAGATACAAAAGAGAAACAAAAGGAAACTAGGTAAGGATGTCCCCTTTCATCTTTGCTTTTTATTTTGGTGCTGGAGACTTTATTGAGAGACATCAGACAAGATGACATAATCTGTGGCTTAAAGCTAAAAAACAGCATAAGCTGATGGCTCATGTGGATGATTAAAGGATGATTCAAATCCATTGGATTCACTTAAAGCAATTTTGGGGCAAATTCCAGATCTGAAGTCAATTATGAGAAAACAAAACCATTTACCAAAAATGTGACCTCGGAAAACAAATTAATTGCTCTCTCTTATTTCAAAGTGGGGGAAAGGGGGGAATTAAATATTTGGGAGTTTAAACTAGAAAGAATTACAATGTATTATTTTAAAACAAATATGAAAAATCTGGAAAAATGAAATATGGGGAAATGGTGATAAATTTATCTCTTATAGGGATTATCGCAGGAAATGCTTCCCCAATGCTTCTGGTTTTCACCCCAAACAGTTTCTATCATGAGAAATGAAATATCTTTATACAAAATATTTGAATGGCAGGCAAGAAAACCCAGAATAAAATTCAAAATATTATATGATGCTAAGTCAGGCATGGGCAAACTTTCTAACTTGGGGGCCTCGTGGTGGGCCGGAGCAGGGTGGACGGGCCAAGAGGGAGGGGTTCTCCTCAAGCCCTTTCCTCCTCTTCCATTTTCTCTTTCAGAGGCAAAAAGTGAAGGAAAGACATGAAAAATTGGGATACCAAAAGGGTTAGCCTTGGTCAGGATGTGATGGTGGATGGGAAAGAAAAAGTGTATCCAATCCATTAGACCAGTGTTTTTCAACCTTTTTTGAGCCGCAGCACATTTTTTTACATTTACAAAATCTGGGGCACACCACCAACCAAAACGACACAAAATGACACTCTAACACAGTAATGCATATAGGTAATATGTTTTTTAATGTATTTATACACTCACTTAGTGTGAAACCTGGGCCTGTTTCGATGAACACAAAATATATAGTTATATAGCTTATTATTATTATATTGCATTACATTACACCATTATCAATTTTATATGTATACACAATATACGTATATTACTATAATATCAAATACAACATACTATGTCATTGTCACAGTACAATTACATACCACATTGTATTATAACAATTATATCGCAATATTAGTTGAAGCCCAAAACATCTGGAGGAGGGCCCAAGTTTGACCATATCTAGTCTAAACCTTCTTCCAAGCCCTTAATAAAGATGCTGCCTGCCTTAATGTATAGCCAGAGTCTCTATGTCCATCTGTCAGGAGGGCTTGGGTGGTGCCTTCCTGCTTGGCTGAAGGGGGTCAGGCTGGATGGCTTTTGGGGGACCCATATTTCTCCCACGAGTTCCCTCCTTTCCCCCATTAGCCGGCTGACTCCCTGCCTGCCTGCCTGCCCCCCCCCCCGGGGCTGCTTGGCTGCCTTCAGTGCTCGGGCTCAGCTGCTCTCTGACTCACACCTCGCATAGCTCTAACAGGGCTGGCCAGCCCTGGACTGGAAGTGCTCCCCGCCGGAGCGGAATGGAAGGGAACGGGCCCAAACAGGTCTACCCTTCTGTGCGGCCCTCCCGGAAACAGGGATTTGCACGCTGAGGTTCCGGAGACAGAGTAGCAAACTTTATACATGACCTCAGATAGATAAGAATCTAATTTCCCACGGCACACCTGATGATCTCTCATGGCACACTAGTGTGCCACGGCACACTGGTTGGGAAACACTGCATTAGACCCAGTATTGCCTACTCCTGATATAGAATCCTAGAGCTGGAAGAGACCCCAAGGGCCATCCAGTCCAACTCCCTGCCATGCAGGAAGGAACAGTCAAAGCACTCCCAATAGACAGCCTCTGTGGAAAAGCCTCCAGAGAAGGCGACTCCACCACACTCCAAAGCAGCCTATGCCACTCTCCAACAGCTCTTACTCTCATGAAGTTCTTCCTAATCTTTTCAGTCGAATCTCTTTCCCTGCCATTTGAAACCATTGCTCCTTGTGCCCTGGTCTCTAGAGCAGCAGAAAGTCATTTCCCCCCTCCTCCTCAATGGAACACAAATCTTGAAATATGGTTCTTGAAACATGGTTTTCATGTTCCTTCTCTACCTTTTCTTCCCCCAGCTAAACACCCCCAGGAGACCCTCTGATGGCAAAATGGATTAAACCCTAGTGCCAGCAAGACTGCTGACTGACAGTTCAGCAGTTCAAATCCAGGGAGAACGGGTTGAGGTCCCTCTGTCAGCTCCAGTTCCCCATATGGGGACATGAGAGAAGCCTCCCACAAGGATGGTAAAACATCAAAATATCCGAGCATCCCTTGGGCAACGTCTTTGCAGACCGCCAATTCTCTCACACCAGAAGCGACTTGCAGTTTCTCAAGTCGCTCCTCACACACACACACACCTCCCCCAGGAAGAAAGGAGGAAGTAAAAAGAGGAGGACAGGAGAAAGAGAAGGATGGTACTTTACCTTTATAATTGTGATGACCTAACAAACATTAAAATAAAGAAAAATGTTTATATGATGACTGTTTCTTTACAGGTGTGTATATATTTCACAGACTAGAGTTAATTTATGGTGAAATAGTATGTGGGTGGGCAGCAGATTACAAAACGCACACACACACATCTCCGCATGTTCTCATCCCAAGGCAACCTCCACAAACCACTGTTTGCCCCTTACGCCCAATCAGCAAACATGATAAAACAGGAAACTGGGTTTTCTTCCATGGAATAGGTCGGTGGTTCTCAAACTGTGGGTCCCCAGATGTTTTGGCTTTCAACTCCCAGAAATCCTAACAGCTGGTAAACTGGCTGGAATTTCTGGGAGTTGTAGGTCCAAAACCTGGGGACCCACAGGCTGAGAACCACTGGAATAGGGTCTACCACCTTCGACTGATGTAAACGGAACAGGCGAGAGCTGTATAATGGCCCTCCTAACTTCACACTAGTTTATCTCCACATTGGAGCCACCGGTGGTGCAATGGGTTAAACCCTTGTGCTGGCAGGACTGAAGACCGACAGGTTGGAGGTTCGAATCCAGGGAGAGCGCAGATGAGCTCCCTCGGTCAACTCCAGTTCCCCATGTGGGGGACATGAGAGAAGCCTCCCATAAGGATGGTAAAACATCAAAACATCCTAGCGTCCCTTGGGCAATGTCTTTGCAGACGGCCAATTCTCTCACAGCAGAAGTGACTTGCAGTTTCTCAAGTCGCTCCTCACACACACACACATCCCCCAGGAAGAAAGGAGGAAGTAAAAAGAGGAGGGAGGGAGGAAGAGAAGGATGGAAGGAAGGGTGGAAGGGAATGGAGGGAGGGAGGAAAGAGAGAAGGAAGGAAAGACAAAAGGGAAGGAAGGGAGGAGAAAGAGAGGGAAGGAAGGAGGAAAGAGAAAAGGAAGGATGAAAGCGTGGAAGGGAAGTAAGTGAGAGGGAAGGAGGAAGGAAAGAGAGAAGGAAGGAAGAATCGGATGGTGAGCGAGAGCAGGGCCTGAGAAAAGAACCCAAGGGTCCGCATCAGGCCCCAGGCCTGGGTTTGCCCATACATATGCTAAGGAAATGAGTGGTCTTGATTTCCTAATATGATGCTATACAGACAACCATCCATATCCAAAGATTCTACATCCATGGATTCCATCATCTGCTGCTTGGAATTTTTTTAAAAATACAATAAACAAACTTTGATTTTGCCAGTTTATGTAAAGCAGTGTTTCCCAACCAGTGTGCTGTGGCACACCAGTGTGCCGTGAGAGATCATCAGGTGTGCCGTGGGAAATTACAGTGTAGAGAGAGAGAGAGAGCCTAACAGGAAACTTCAGGCAGCGGAAATGAGGCTTTCCTGGCCGAAGCAGCAATGCCAGCCAGCCTGGCTGCAGTCAGGGAGAGCTCTCTGCATCCAGAACTTTCCTCCCTCCCTCCTCTCTCTATCCTTCCCTTCCTTCCTTCCTTCCTTCCCTTCCTTCCTTCCTTCCTTCCCTCTGCCCGCCAAGGGCTACCTGGCCGGGCTGCAGCTCCTCCTGCTTCCTGGCTCCTGGGCACTCTTCCGCCCTCCTCCCCTTTGGCAGCAAGGAGGAGGAGAGGGAGGACGAGGAGAGGGAGGAGGAGTCCACGGGAGCTGCCCCCGTCTGATCCCACTCCCGGAGGCTCGAGGCGAGGCTTTCTGCCCAATAGCCCCTCTGCACCGGGGAAAGGGAGCAACCCCTCATCTCCTGGCCTCTCCTGGCTGGGCTCCAGGATCACTGCAGAGCAGAGCAAAGGCCAGGATGCACAGCTCCACAGCCCAGCTTGGTTCCTTCCCGATCTGGCCCAAGGCGACAGCAGGGAAGCCGAAGAGACGCGGGGGGGAGGCACTCCTGGGGGTCTGAACCCCTTAGGGAAGGAGAGCCGGGGGTGGGAACGGCTGCGAGCCTCCGCCGCAGTTTGTTCCGAGGCTCGGAGCCACCCTGTGTGCTCAATTCCTATTCGTCCTGCTCAACCGAGCCCGCGTGCACTTCGGCCACTCCGCGCAGCCCTCCCCCGTGGGACGGTGATGGGCCTCCTGTGCGTGGGCCTCCCGGGGAGGGGTTTTGGTGGAAGCAGCGGCGTCATGAGGGGGGAGGGTGACAGTTAGTAAAATAACAGTCATTTTGTGTCATTTTGGTTGGTGGTGTGCCCCAGGATTTTGTAAATGTGAAAAATGTGCCGCGGCTCAAAAAAGGTTGAAAATGACTGGTGTAAAGGACCCCCTTTTGACTATTGCATCATACATAATGGAAGTTCTGCACCCACAGATTTTGGTGTCTGATGGGGGGTGAGGGGGTGAGGGGGGGAAGGGTTCTGGAACCAAAACTCAGCAAATATCAAGAGTCCACTGTATTACAAAAGGTGTTTTGTGCGGATTTTACTTAGATGAGAGACTTCTGTATGACAGAAATAGAAAAATCTCTCTAAGATCATAGTAGCCTCTTCACCACAGGAAGCCTTTCTTGGGAACTAATGGGTTAAAAACTAGACCTGGCTTTTCAACAATGATCTTTTGTACTTGGAAGGAGGAGAGATTAAATCAAAAGAGATGCTTTTTAAGAAAGGCAAAGATCTCAGTTGATTTGTTTATATGCAACTAAAGGAGAGATTTAATCAAGATAAGCAGGATCTAGCCCTAGAGACAGGAGAAAATTAGTTTTTATTTAGAACTTTGTAAGGATGATGATCATATGATTAAGAACATGTAGAGACCTTTTCAAACTAGAGAGAGAAGATGAAGCTGTAAAGGATTATATGATAAGGCAGGCCCAACATTTTGGACATAATATTTAAATGTATGTATAGGGAAAATTGTAGAGCACAGACATAATATTTACGCTCTGTAGTCATTTAAAAGATAGCGTGTATAAAATGATATATAGATGGTATCTAACCATAAACAAATTGCCAAAAATGTCTAAGAAACCAATGTTCAGGCTTGTCTAGATAAGAACGGCTCCTGTTTTCATATGCAGTTAACTATTTATTTATTTATTTATTGTGTCAGAAGCAAGTTGAGGGTATTGTTGTAGTTGAGCAAACTGAGCCTGTAGTTGCTACAGGTAGTAACTCGGAGGAGGATTCTGTGTTGGACATGTCACTGGAAGAGGGAGGTTTAGGCGGATTGACTGCAGCTGGGAGGAAAAGGGCTGCAAGTGCTGGGAGTTTGGAAGAGGCAGAGCACAGGAGAAAGGTCCGACAAATACTTAGGGAGCCTACCAGTGATGATACTTTTGAGGGGTTTGATGTAGAGTTACCTTCAGAAGAGAGTGATACCGAGCAGGACTCAGCACTGGTGCAAGATGTCAGGGATGTGATAAATGCTGAGTCCAGCGAAAGCTCCTTTTTTGGCTTTTCGAGTGACCTTGCTTGGCCTAGTGGGGATGGTGAATCGGACTGGGGTCCTTTAACTGCTCAGCAAAGGTGGGAAGATTGGAGGAACACACCCAGGGCTGCAGCTGAGGGGAATGGGGCAGAGTTGGGTGGGGAGTCTGATGACTCTGATTTGTAAGGGTATTAAAGTAAGGCCTGGGATTTGGGACTCTGCGGTCAGCCAAGGTGTTGCTGGTGGGTTGCTGGTTCGTGTATTTGGTGCTCTTGTTTCTTGTATCGCAGTTCCTGATTCCCAGCAAGCTTGACTACCGCGTTTCATTTGGGCTTTTCCTGTGTTGCTCTCCTGGAATTGGAGAAGCACTCTTCCTTTCCTTTTCTGGACGGGTCTTCACATCGCAACAGACTTCAAGCCGGAATAAAGCCAAGGACTTCAAGAGACGGACGTCTTCATTGTTTTTGTTTACAGGGTTTTTGTGGGTTCCTTTTATGCCGGACTGTGGCTGTGTTTTTGTTCAAAATAAACTGTAAATACTTTTACTAGCTTGGCGTGTCTTTGAGCCATCTGTGGGGGTTTCGACAGGTATAGTTAAAATGCATTTAAAAACACAACATTTAAAAAAGAACTAGGCATTATGATCAATGTCCTTTAACCAGAAGCCGACCATTTGGAGTGCCTCTGGTGTTGCTGTGAGAAGGTCCTCCATTGTGCATGTGGGAGGACTCAGGTTGCATTGCAGTAGATGGTCTGTGGTTTGTTCTTCTACACACTTGTATGTTGTGGACTCCACTTTGTAGCCCCATTTCTTAAGGTTGGCTCTGCATCCCGTGGTGCCAGAGCACAGTCTGTTCAGTGCCTTCCAAGTCACCCAGTCTTCTGTGTGCCCAGGAGGGAACTTCTCATCTGGTATCAACCATTGATTGGGGTTCCAGTTTTTAGCCTGCCACTTTTGGACTCTCGCTTGCTGAGGTGTTCCTGCCAGAAGACATGTATAGACGCACTGGCGTAATTATGGTTTAATATGACTATTAATGACGTTGGTTGAGATTGGAGAACCCTCCATAATTACCAGCCTTGAGAAAGTCTCCTCACGAGACAAAACGGAATAGATCTGCTTTTGATATTCTACTGAGCCGTTGGCTGTATGGTGATTCAAAAGAGGGAAGACCATATGACGTCTGCTTCAAACAAATAATTATATGGATGTTCTAATAATTGGAACTACATGTGGATTACCACTGCTGTGATTATTGGATATATTTTGAACATTTCCAACCCGGACTATGTGTTTATGTGAACATTTTCTACATTTGGTGGATATAACCCGGATTAAATAAGAAAAGACCTTTACTTTCTAACAATGTGTTTGGCTCAGTATCTGACTGATTGATTTATCACAACGAGGGGACTATATAGTGTATGGACATTTGGAATTGCCCTTGGACTATATATATTATTACATTATCATCAACCTCCCCGTTTGAGGTAAACGGAACAACTACGTCACAGTGAGTTACTTGAAGTGTCTGCAGTGCGGGACTACAAACGCTACACGCGCAGGGTTGGGTGGGAAATATTTTTGATTTTTCGATTATTTATTTTTCATGCAGTATACATTATTTAATTGCCCTGTATTGTAGTAAGTTCCTGCAAGTATCTCTGTAGATCTTAGGAAACTGTTTCTTGATTTAAAGCGTTGGCATGAACTAGTAAGAAAGTTACAAGCATAGTAAGTAATTTTTTGAGAGTTGCAGCTCAACAACATTAGAGACACAATTAATACTCCTGTTTTAATATGAGATCCATTGAGCCTGATTCTTTTCATATTTTGTGTGTGATCTATCTACTAATGAAATACGGTTCTACTTAACATTAGTAGTTAAGAATATCGATACTGTAAAATATCCAGATGTTGTTTTGAGAAGACTCTGAAATATTATAACCAAACTTTGTCCCCTTCTACACTGCCATATAATCCACATTATTTGCTTTGAACTGGATTATCTGAGTCTACACTGCCATATAATCCAGTTCAAAGCAAATAATGTGGATTTCATAACAGCTGTGTAGAAGGGGCCTGAGTGGAAGATTTTTTTATCAGATTAGTATTGCTTATTTTAAAAAAACAAATGCTTTCCATTGGAAAGTCAGTGTGTGGGGGATGGAATGGGATGAGCATGTGCCTAACCCTTTTATGTTAGTGACTAGTAGAAGAGGAGGTGCCTTCCCAAGATAATACCTCAAAGTGCCAGGAATGCATTATCAAGTTATTACTACCCCCAGGAGCACATCACAAGAGTAAAAACAAATTAGTCTTCTCCTTTTATCCACTTCATGGCAGCGCACCAAGATCAGATCAGGTGAGTGGAATCTGTTTTGCCTTGTCAGTGCTGGAATTGATTCTTTAGCATGTATTTGTCCACATGAAGAAAGCAACCTGTCTGCTTGAAAGATGAATTCATAAGGCATGCACACATTTGCACAAACACAGGTACATCCATCTGAAGTGACACAAATTCATCCATGAACTAGATCAGGGATGGGCAACCTATGACCCGCAGGCCGGATCCGACCCGGCAGCTGATTCTGTCTGGCCCGGGGAGAAGGGCGTCGGGGGTGGGGCCAAGAAGAAGGGGTGCCGCTGCCACCATCCCATCGCAGCAGCTTTGGAGTGCCTGATATCCCTTTGGAGCAGCAGCTTTGGAGTGCCTGGCGATCCAGGCCTGCCACAGGAGCACTCGGCGACCTGCGGGCTGATCGCCCTGGCAACCCGGAAGACTTGATCGTCTTACGGGTCGCCAGGTCGAATAAGCCTCCTCAGATCACCGACTGTTCCCCCTGCAGGCCCGGGGATGGCAGGCACTCCATAGCAGGGTGATCAGCTGGGGAACGGCTGGGGGCGAGAGCAGGCGGAGGCCTGCAGCCTCCCATCGCCTGCTGCTCTGCTTTCCTCTGCTGCGGCAGCGGCTGGGTCCGCTTTGCCATCCTCTGGGGTGGATCTCTTGGGCCATTCCATCTTGGTTCGCACCTTGTCTTTTTTTTTCTTTCTCTTTTTTGTGTGTTTCCAATAATTTTAATTGATTTTTTAATTAAAAAAATAGAATACGCATAAGCACCTTGTCTTCTTGAATTTTATTTTATTTTAGTGGTTTTTATTATTACTTTATAATAATTTTATAATAATAATAATATAATAAATAATATAATACAATATATTATAATGTCTATATATATATAATAATATAATAATTATGACATTAGTACTAATAATATATGAATATTTCTTGATATATTATTTTGTTAATATTAATGATGTGTAATATATAGTAAATATAGTAAATAAATAAATAAATAATGTAGATTAGAATGTAGTTCAGTCTTTAGGTGTGGCCCTCCATAATATTTTTTGGCTCTCGTGTGGCCCCTTGGAAAAAAATAATTGCCCACCCCTGAACTAGATGGACAAATAAACAAAACATGGAAGAGACCAAATTAAGGATATGACAAGGAATGGGAGCAGGGGAGCATCCAAATTAACTTACATGTTAAAAACATTAAGCCTGGGTGAATGCATGGTGCCTATTTGAACATGCTATCTGGAGGTTGTTGGAGCATGTAAAAATCAGTCTGGTGAGTGAGTTAACTGAAAAATGCAGAGCTGATTGGTTGGGCTACGCCCGAGGAGCTAGCTGAGCCTGGGAGTTTTGGCAACTATTACGTGTTTAGCTTGCCAAGACTGTATATTTTTGCTTCTGAGCTGCTGGAAGGAGATCCTTCACATGGACACCCAAGGACCATTAGAATCTCTCTCAAAGGACATTGTGTGAGTCAGTGCAACTATATATGTTGCTCTGCACAACAAAGAGTCAACACCTTATTCTGTACTGATCATCTCCGTGGCATATCTTTCTTCTAACAAGACAGTGTATATTGGTAAAGACGTGAACTACGTATGATTTTCATTCCACCACAGAGTTGTGCATGAGAATGAATTAAATCAAAACAACAACAATGGGGGTAGCTGTAGAAAAGAACATAGGAAAGGAAACTGAAATATACAGAGGCAATAGCTGACTGAAAAAAATGAGACTAGATAGTGGGCTGGATGTGGCTCTGAAAATCGATTAATGAGGCAAAAATGTGAGAAGATTGTATGAAAGGTCATTTCCAAAAGGGTTGCACGCACAAAACAAATTGATTTCAGTGATAGAAAACACACCCATGCAACTAAAAGGAATAAGCCAGGCTTTCTAGAAAATACAGAGTAAAAGAGGTGCAGACAATATCCATTGAAGGCAGGCTTACTGTGGGTATGCGTTGGAAAACACGTGATAAAAGCAGAACTGATCTAACTTCAGTTTTTAAAATGGTACAGATTTGGCCCATGCAAATAGAATGAAGGAAGCAGAGAGGAAACCATAAGCATTGTCACAAAGGGAGCGGCACTCCTATCATTCTAATGGAGCTGCAAGCTTAAGGAATGTACTTGGTGGCCCGGTTGAATAGAAAATACAGTCTTCCCCCTCACTAGCCAGGGGGTGGGGGTTACCCGAAATTTCAGGACCACTGGTACATTATTTAAACTGTTATGTTTATTGAAAACCTGCTCATTATAAAATATTGGGACGCTAGGGTAGACCCCTTCCACCCCTCAGCCCCGGAACCAAACTCCCTCCCCCACCCTCTTTGCCTTCATCTTCCTCCTCCTCGTCGCCGCCTGGGCCTCTTGCCTTCTCTTGGTGGAGGTGTTGTGGGGCCCAAGCAGCGGCAAGAACCCCCAGCAGAAGAGGAGGAGAAGGAGGGAGGTAAAAGGGGCAAGGAGGGAGGAAGAGCCGCCCCCTCGCCCTGTTTACCTCCCTCCTCGTGGTCACCGCCGGGGGTGCTTTGCAAGATCTGTTAATGTAACTGATTTGAACATAACAGAAATGGTCCATGCTCGCCATCTAACAACCTTCCTTCTTGAGAGATGTGGGTTCAGGTGTATGTCTAGATCAGAAATAAGAAGGCGGGGAAATGTATCAATTCCAATTATTCTTCAATGATTTATTTCCAATGTATCAATATTTAAAGTGGACTATAAGTGGATATGATAATCCTCAAGCATATCACATAACATATCCAATAAAGCTCCCAAACGAAAAATTCATGAATTCCAAATCGTTCATATTTCAAAATTATAATCCGGAGTATATTGGAAGGGTGCAGGTCGACGGTCAATATAAGGCCTCGCCATTTCGCCTAAAGAGGCTTCATCGGGACCTTGCAAATATATATATATATATATATATATATATATATATATATATATATATACACACACACACACACACATATGGGGAAATTCCACTGGTCCGGTGAACCTAATAATAAATATATATATATAAACATACTATCTCTCCAATAATTACATAGTGTGTTGTACATCCCACAATGGAGAACATAATCCCAAAAGACAGAAGGCTGAATATATAGTACTACATACCAATAATCAATCATAGATATATCAAAGTAGTGGACGTAGCCACTGGCATTTCCAAGCACACGGACGACGCAGCATGGGGAAAAGCCGGTTTAAATTCAGTAAGTAGGCATCAGGTATAATTCAGTGTATTGACATCAGGAGTAATTAGATCAAGATTTTGCTGATAGATAAACGGTCATTGAGCCCTAAGGGCATTTCTGTGCAGAGGTTCATTATCCAGAAACATTCTCGTCTGCGTAGAATTAGTTTGATGTTCTGGTGTGGTTGAGGAGTGATCCGTTCAAGAACTAGGACCTTAAAGCTATCAAACTTATGAAATCTTTTGAAGTGTGTATATAACGCCGATGATTCGTTGCCGGTTCTAAATCTGGAACGGTGTTCCTGAATTCTCAATCTCAGTTCGCGCCCAGTCTCCCCCACGTAATATTTTAAACAATCACAGATTAAACAATAATTAATATTCTTCGAATTAGAAGTGGCCCCTGATCGAAGCTTAAAGGTTTGTTTCTTGACCATATCGGTGATGGTTGCTTGCCTTGAGATATGTTTACAGATCGAGCAGTGAGTGCATGCCTGGGTAAAATGTCATTTGGGGAGAACACCCTGCTCATCTTTTTGTATGTCTAGATCAGACCTGGGCATCCTACGGCCCACGGGCCGAATGTGGCCCGCCGCAGATTCTGACCGGCCCGGGGAGAAGGGCGTCGGGAGCAGGGCCAAGAGGAAGGGGTGCCGCTGCCGCCATCCCATCGTGGGCTGTGGCCTGCGTCGGCAGACAGCCAGCCGCTCCGGAAAACGATTGGAGGAGTGGCGGCTTTGGAGTGCCTGCCATATCCCGGGAGGCGATCCGGGCCTGCAGCAGGAGTAGTCGGTGACCTGTGGCGGCTCATCACCCTAGCGACCTGGAAGACTTGATCGTCTTCCAGGTCGCCAGGGCGATCAGCCACCTCAGGTCGCCGACTGCTCCCGCTGCAGGTCCGGATCGCCTTCCGGGATGGCAGGCACTCCAAGGCCAGGATGGCAGGCACTCCATGGCAGGGCGATCAGCTGGGGAATGGCTGGGGGTGAGAGTGAACAGAGGCCTGCAGCCTCCGATTGTCTGCTGTTCTGCTCTGCTGCGGCAGAGGCTGGGTCCACTTTGCCATCCTCTGGACTCGGTCCATTGGGCCATTCCATCTTGGGATCCTTCCTCTCTTGAGAATGTCAGCCTCTATCTTGGTTCGCACCTTGTCTTCTTGAATTTCATTTTATTTTATTGGTTTTTATTATTATTTTATAATAATCTTATTATAATAATAAATAATATAATATAATGTTATATTATATTATAATTTCAATATATTATAATGTCTCTATATATACTATAATATATAATTATGATATTAATACTAATAATATATGCATATTTCTTGATATATTAATATGTTAATATTAATGATGTGTAATATCATTGTAAGTCGCCCCGAGCCATTGGGGGGGGGGGGGGCGACAGACGAATGCGAAATAATAAATAATAAAGAAATAATATATAGTAAATATAGTAAGTAAATAAATAAATAAATAATGTAGATTAGAATGTAGTTCAGTCTTTAGGCGCGGCCCTCCATAATATTTTTTGGCTCTCGTGTGGCCCCTTGGAAAAAATAATTGCCCACCCCTGGTCTAGATGCATTATTTGGAATCAGGAACTGCTTTTAGCCTGATAGGAATCAGTAAGTAGGAGACTTCGAGCTGCTCTAGATGGCACTGTTGTATTTATTTTAATTTCCGCCTGGGCTGAGAAGGAACCGGTTTTTTGAAAGCTTAATGAGTTTCCTTTTGAAAACAAACATGCTGTTTCAACAGAGGGTCAGTGTACATTGTTCTGGGTTTTGGCTTTTATGTTTATAGCTATGTAATCAATATGTTGGGAGAGTAATTAATTTTTAACTTCAATCCAATTGTAGATCAAATGCCACTGGAGTGACCGGGCGGAAGGGTGACTCCTTTTGAAGAAGTGATACATTAGTTGGGGGAAGGAAAAGAAAGCGTAACTGCTGGCTAGGAGTGTTATACATGACCTTGTGCTGTGAAACACCCCCTCCCCCTCTTCTTAAACACTTGAGATACTTTGAATTAATAGATATATTAACAGATTTTTGAAAGTTGAAAGCAACAGCATCAATGGCCAGGTTGTGTTAAAAAAAAGACATTTATTTTCTTTGGCAAACGTATTGTTTTGTCCTCTAAGACCGCTTTCCAGCTCTATAATGACATCCGTTTCCTAGAATTATGTCATTCTTATTGAAGGAAAACCTGCAAAGCAGAACATCATGCTGAGTGTTATAAACTCTTTGAATTCTTGTTTTTCAAACACCTTTCCTCCTTATTTTCAATCCACCTGACATTTTGCATTATCAAGATTGTGGTTGCACTCCTGTGCCTGTGTTCTTTCAAGAAAAGGGGCTATTTATATTACTTTGAGACTACTCTGATGTGGATTTATAGTAGTCTGCTATGGCTAGATCTACACTGCCCTGTATCCCGGGATTTGATCCCCGATTATCTGATTTGAGCTAGATTATTTAAATCTACACTGCTATATAATCTGGAATAAGCAGACAATCTGGGATCTGATCCTTGGATATAGGGCAGTGTAGACCCAGCCTGTGACTCTGTCCCACTAACTATTATTCTGTCTCACTGTCCTACATTCCAAGTTTTTCTGTCTTCAGTGTGTGTATCTGAAGCAGGTATGGGCAAACCCAGGCCTTGGGCTCTTTTCTCAGCCCTACCTCCTCTCACCATCCTATCTTTCCTTCTCTCTTTCCTTCCTCCTTCCTTTCCTTCCTTACCTCCCTCTTTCTCCCTCCCTCCTTCCTTCTCTCCCACTCTTTCATCCTTCCTTTCCTCTTTCCTCTCTCCTTCCTCCTCGCTCTTTTTCCTTTCTTCCTTCCCTTTTGTCTTTCCTTCCTTCTCTCTTTCCTCCCTCCCTTCCTTACCTCTCTCCGTTCCCTTCCATCCTTCATCCCATCCTTCTGTTCCTCCTTTCCTTCCTTCTCTTTTTCCTTACTCCTGGGGGATGTTTAGCTGGGAGAAGAGAAGCTGGAGAAGGAACATGAGAACCATGTCTCAAGATTTAAAAGGGTGTCCCATTGAGGAGGATGGGGGAAACTGACTTTCCGCTGCTCTAGAGACCAGGACACAAGGGAGCAATGGTTTCAAATGGCAAGGAAAGAGATTTGACTGAAAGGATTAGTAAGAACTTCCTGAGAGTAAGAGCTGTTGGACAGTGGCTTAAGATGCCTTGGAGCAGGGGTGCCCACACTTTTTCAGCATGCGAGCTACTTATAATAAAACCAAGTCAGAAAGATCTACCGAGAGAGAAGCAGGGTGGAGCAGGGGGAGGGGGCGTGGCTTGGTGTGGCCTGGCTCCGCCCCCTCTGGCTTTAGCTCTACCACAGCTTCTCCAGGCTAGAGGAGGGTAATGCCAAGCCAGTGGTGGTATAGCTAGGTACTACTGGCTTGGCACAACCCTCCTCAAGGCTGAAGAAGCTGTGGTAGCGCTGAAGCCAGGGGAGGGGGTGGGGCTTGGTGCGGCATGGCTCCGCCCCCTCTGAGAAGCACCCCATCCGGCTGGGATCGACCTCCTTCGGTCGCGCGACCGACTTCCTGGGAAGCCCTGCCTTGGAGTGTAGCGGAGTCTCCTTCTATGGGGGCTTTTCCTCAGAAGTGATCTATCAGGAGTGCTTGGGTCTCTTCCAGCTATTTACATTATTTTGAAACTACTCTGATGTGGATTTAAAGTTGTCTGCTATGGCTAGATCTACACTACCCTATATCCCAGGATCTGATCCCAGATTATCTGATTTGAATCATAGAATCATAGAGTTAGGAGAGACCTCATGGGCCATCCAGTCCAACCCCCTGCCAAGAAGCAGGAAAATTGCATTCAAAGCACCCCTGACAGATGGCCATTCAGCCCTTGTTTAAAAGCCTGACAAGAAGGAGCCTCCACCACACTCCAGGGCAGAGAGTTCCACTGCTGAACAGCTCTCACAGTCAGGAAGTTCTTCCTAATGTTCAGGATTATATGAGTCTACACTGCCAGGTAATCTGGAATAAGAAGATAATCTGGGATCAGACCCTGGGATATAGGGCAGTGTAGATCCAGCCTACGATTCCGTCCCACTAACTATTATTTTGTCTCACTGTCCTCCCATCCCAGTTTTTCTGTCTTCAGTATCTGAAGGTTCAAGACAATACTGATAGTGTATTTTCAAGGAATACCAGTTTCCAAAGGCTGTACATACATGCCAACGGTCCTTCTCCCCAAATATTTTCTTTTCTGAAGTAGCTGTGTTGGTCTTGAGGATGTTTTTGGCATTTCCCTAGTTTATTGTGGTGGGGCACTTTAGGAGAAATAATGTCCAGAGGAACTCAATATTTAATGCCTTCTATGGCAATCATAGGTCAGTCCCCATTGAGATGTGGTCCAGTTCATTGTAAGGATCTGTTTTTGGATCTGGTTTTCTATGTTGAGTGGGAGAATGGTGGTTCTCTGGATGTAGAAGAACCTTTATAAAGGTGGTGGGGAACAATAAAGATAATTAGGTTTTATGAATAGGCAGTTCTTGCCATTGCCATTATATGCAGCACTGTTTTGGATGCACCTTGGGCTATCACATTCTGGGCCATGAGAAGAAAACTATAGAAAAAAATAGCATTTTCTATAATATTTTGTGGTTGAAAGCCTTAACTTTTGGATATCTTGGATACTATAGTTGCAGTTCCTATGCCCCCAGTTTACCTGGATGTTTATCAATTTGTATAACCTGAGGACATGGACAGGGTCCTTTAAAAGGCCAAATCTATTACCTATGTGCTTGGCATGTGCTTTTCTTAGGTCATAAAAATGGCCAGGGTGGATTGGTTTTACGGGCAACTCATTGCATTCAATTTCTTATAAAATAGCTAAGCGAATAAGGGTTGTGGCTAATACCACATCATGCATTAAAGAAGCAATAATATGACATCTGTCATATCAAATCACTCTGAAATCCACTATATCGGTTTCCAGGTTGTCTCCTATATTCTATTCTTAGCAAGGTGCTAAAGTGTGTTGTGCTATCTTTACTCCAGGGGAATAAAGCTGCTTCCTGTCCTTGTTATGGGTTGTTTTGGGACTGTTTGGGTTGTCTTGGTGGATGGTAGGAGCTGGATAGAAATGGTATTGATTCTGCTATATCTTTCAGTAGCGTTTGATATCATTAACCATGATATCAAAGTCGCATATCTGGGATGGGATTTGAATGCAAAGTTTTGACTCTGATTCTTCTTAGGGCCCTTCCAGACAGGCCCAAAATGCAGGACCTATCTTGCTTTTACCAGAGGCGTCCAAATGACACTTCAGGTAACAGTGAAATAATGTGGAGTAAATTGAGTTTTTCCTGGGGGTTTCCCAAGGTTTCCCTGGTTTACTTCACATTAATTAAACACCTCAACAAATCTGGGCCTTATTGAAAGGTCCGGGTTTGTGAGGGTGCTGGGCCTGTGGGGACTGACTGCTGGGACTGCTTACACAGTTCTGGGGAGTCCCCACAACCATTCATTTTCTTCAGGCTCCCCTCCCCTCCAGTCCCCTCATTTTGTTCCCCAAATTTACTGTAGAGGCCTGCCAACAGCATAGGCCTCTCCCGCAGTGCTCCTTTAAATGGATACTCCTCCTTAACACAGAATGGCCAAACGGATTAAATGAAGTAATAGGCGTAAATTCAATATTAATTTAAACAAGCTGATGAATGTTAATTGGTATGGATATTACTGGTGCGTAGGACAAATTACCCTTGGGTCACCTACGATCGAGAGTGAGGTTATGCTATTGTTACAAATATTGATGGTATGTATTACAAATTATATTTTTATTACTCTTCATGTAAGGGGTTTACTGTTGTTAGCACTTGCTACCATATTGATGTTTTACAGATAAGGACGTGACTGTGTTACTATGTTGAAGCCTTGATAAAACGACCCGCTAAAGTGAACCGCGAAACGGATTATATTGGCCAGAGGAATTCGTGCATTGGCACGTCGTCCCGTCGGCTTCTTTTCCCTCCTGGAATACTTCAGTTTGGATGAAATATATGGCTACGTCCTTCGTCTTTGTCTTTTGATGGATATATAACTTTTGTATGGAACGAGTTTACTTTCGAGTACCCTTGAAACCTTCCTGCCCTTGGACTCCATTCGGATTATCCCTTGAGCCTGTCGGAATCTCATTGTCTCGCTAGAAAGAATCTATTGTTTGCATTTTAAGGAGACTGAGTTGATGGACAATTTCTCCCAGGGTTGGGTACAGCAGTGTTTCTCAACCAGTGTGCCGTGGCACACTAGTGTGCCATGAGTGATCATCAGGCGTGCCGCGAGAAAAGCTCTCTGCCCCCTTCCTTCCCCCCTCCTCCTGCCAAACTCCTGCTGCTTGGGAGAGGAGGAGAAAGGGACGGGCGGCGGTGAAGAAAAAGAAGAAGGGACCGGGGCACCGCCTCATTCGGTCGTTTCCCCAACCAGCCTCCAATCTGCCATGACTCCCGCCATGAGTCTCACCCCTTGCTTGTTGAAGCTGCGCGGAGGAGGAGCCCCGTCTACTGAAGCCCGTCCACCGCTCATGCTCCTCCTCTGTGAGAGAGCTGAAGCCGGGGGAAGGGGGGGCATGATGCAGCCTGACTCCGCCCCCTCTCCCCGGCTTTAGCACTCCCACAGCTTCGCCAGTCTTGAGGGGGCAGTGCCAAGTCAGCGATGGCAGAGCCAGCACAATGCTGGCTTGCCCCCTCAAAGCTGGCAAAGCTGTGGGAAAACTGAAGCGGGGGAGGGGCAGGGCATGGTGCGGCCTGGCTCCGCCCCTCCCCAGCTTCAGCGCTCCCACAGCTTTGCCAGCCTTGAGGGGGCAGTGCCAAGCCAGCAATGGCAGAGCCAGCACAATGCTGGCTTGGCACTGCCCCCTCAAGGCTGGCAAAGCTGTGGGAGGGGGCGGGGCATGGTGTGGCCTGGCTCCTCCCCTGGCTTCGGCACTCCCAGCAGCTGCTCCCAGCAGGCCACCGTCCCCCAGCCATTCTTTACTGTGTTAGAGTGTCATTTTGGTTGGTGGTGTGCCCCCAGATTTTTTTACTGTTAAAAGTGTGCTGCGGCTCAAAAAAGGTTGGAAAACACTGGGGTACAGTATATATGGTATTTTGATATTGGGACTAATGGGCAACTCCGTTGATTGATATAATGCTGATATGTGTTACAATATATATATATGTGTGTGTGTGTGTGTGTGTGTGTGTGTGTGTATTTTGTTGCTAACTCAGATGTTTGTTTATGTAGTCACCCCACTCCTGGATAAGCTCGAGGCTTGGGTTGGGAGTGGGGACTAAAACCTGTATCAAAGCGGGTTATTTTAACTTGGTTCGGCACAGTTTTAGCTATATGCGGAAGCACCCTTAGAGAGGCAAATTTCAGAAGGTAATGCTGGAATATTCCTACTTGACCATTTGGTCATGGCCTACAAATTTCCACAAGATTCCATCTTGTATCCCCTGCTATTTAAGATATCCACAAAACATTTGAGAAAGTTTGTGCACATTTGGAGGCTGGAGGTCAATAGTATACTGATGGCATCCAACACTCTCTCTCTCCTTTCTGTTTACATCAAATGAGTCCCTTGTAGTTTCCAATCAGTATCTGATGTCAACAATAGCTTGGATGAAAATCCTTGACATGGTGTCAGTGACATTCCCTTAATCTGGAGTGGCATCAGAGGTCTCGCAGCAATTTACTGTTGCTGGCCACTGATTAACATCAGCCGTAACTCACTATGGAGATTTTATTTTTCTCAATTTCATTGCATTTCAAGAAAATCAAACCAGGTTAGCTGCCTGCCATAGCACAGAACAAATCAATTTATCTGAAGTTGGGAAGAAGGTGAGTGACTGGCTGGCAGTGGTAAGAAGCTGCCCTTGAGCGTGACCATGGTTTTGATGATAGCAGGGAAGTCAGTGAGCCCTTCTTAGCCCCTGGTCATTTGCAGGTGTACAACTGGGACTGCTGCTGCTTCTGGATCTTATAGGAGACATTTTGTCAAGAAGATTTTAGCCGGCATGTGGAGACAGTGATATTCAAAGACCTGCTAGAGAAGGAAGCACAATGTATGTAGTAGGGGTGGATATCTCCAATTTAAATACTTTGAAACCCGTTAACATTTCATATTTGAAATTATTTTGACCCTATATCGACCCTTGGCGTGCAACCCGGAAGTGAAGTTTCAAAACCGAACCTGGGATTGCCATTTTTGTAAAGGGCACGTTATTAGGTGGTTTTTCCCTCCCCTCAGTTCTCAACTTGCGAGAGGAGACTGGAGAGCAGCAGCACCCTCCTTTCTCCTCTCGCCAGCTGAGAGCTGAGGCGGGTGCTTTGGAAGCAGCCCGGCCGAGCTTTCCTCCTGTTTATTTATTTAAAACTTTTGTACCCCGACCTTCTCACCTCTATCGAGGGACTCAGACTGGCATAATAGCAACAATTCAATACTATACAATTTAAAAACAACTACAACAACATATTAAAATACATAAAAACCCAGCATAAAACCACATCGCCATTAAAACAATTCAATCTGTAAACATGGTCCACTCAATCTGTAAACATGGTCATACATTCAGACAATAGCCAATCTCAGACTATTCTGCTCACAAGCGGAGGGAGAGCCTGGAGAACAGGGGGAAATTCCTCCAAATCTCGGAGTTAGTTCTCAGCAGGGAAGGAGGACGCGAGGGGATGCCTAAACCGCGTCAAGGCTTGATGCTCTTTAGTTCTTAGCAGGGAAGGAGGTGCGGATGCTCCTCCTTCCCTGCTAAGACCTAAACCGCATCAAAGCTTGACACGCTTCAGTTCTTAGCAGGGAAGGAGGTGCGGACGCGCCCCCTTCCCTGCTAAGACCTAAACCGCATCAAGGCTTGACGTGGTTAGTTCTCAGCACAGCAGGGAAGGAGGTGCGGAGGACATCCCCACCTCCTTCCTTGCTGAGAACTAACAGGAAATAATAACGAAGTTTTGTTAATAATTACATTTCCATAACGAAATTTTACGAAAATTTTTCGGAACAATTTCTATATCAAACCACTGATGACAATCCCCCCCATGCGAGTTTAGAAACACATTTTTGATGGATCAACCACCCCTAGTATGTAGTCATGAAGAATCCACACTCATCCCTCCTGAAGACTAAATTGTGAAATGACTCCAATGTGGTTCTTCTCAGGATACGTGAATTGTCTGATTTTCTAACTATAGTAATCCTTGATCTGTTAAAATGTTGTTGATTCAGAGAACCTTTGGGAAAACCACGGCTTAGTCAGTCCTCTTGATCATTTGTCCTTTCGCAATTTCTGCAATGACATTTTTGCTTAAATTTGTATTGTCGTTTACTTATGTTCTGATTTGATATTGCTGCCACGCCACCTTGTGAATGGAAACTTTGAAAACACTACTAGGTAGAAGAGAGGATTTTGTTTCGGCTGTGGCCTGCCAGTGTAGCTTTCACAGCAAGAAATTCACTGTGGGAAAAGGTGAACGCGGTGGGCTTTGTCTTCTGTGTTGTTCTTAAAGGCACAGTCCTCTTTGAGGCTGGCTGTAGCATTTGCATTGCTTTATTCATGCTTCAGATAGGAAGGAACATTCTTCACATGCTTTGACAGCTGCATGACAGAATTATAGCAGGGGAAGCTTTTCCTGATGTGTAATGCCTTCAGATTGAAGGCATTGTTAACTGACAGAATTCACTGCTACAAAATGCAGCGATGTGCACTAGCTTAGCTGTTTTTAAAGGGGGAGGGTGGAAGAGTAAGTTGCTATGGCTATTACTTACAATAAGTACATCTTTCTAAGTTTAGAGGCAGAGTGGGTCTGAATATAAACTGTTAGGGAACTATAGTGGGAGAGGTCCACTGGCTTCATTGTCTGCTTCGCAAGAGTAATCTACATTCTATAATAAACACATTATTGAGTTTATATGTCTTTCATACTATAAACCACTTTTACTAAATACATTTACTAAATTCCACTTAAAATCTGGGAAGCCATTCTTGTCATCATATTGGTTTGGCTTCAAGTGTAGGATAGAGCATTATTTGAGTATTTTAAGCGTAGGGGCCAGCATTCTTTTAAAACGTTTCATGTGGTGATGGAAGTGGATTTTTTTTTTAAACTCATCCGGATGTTTGGCCATTTCTGGAATGTGATGGCATCAGTTGCTCCCAAGCCGGTGGAGCTGCTGCAACATTGGAGTAGAACGCTCCGTGTGCGGCACTCTGGTTAGTAACCTGAAGGGATGAAAGAATTATAATTTCTCCCACAAAATCAGAAAAAATTCAGGAACAGCGGGAGATTAGGTTTCAATATTCACAGTTGAAAAGAAGGTACAGAACAAATCTCTACAAATGCCGTTGGAGGGAAACACCCAATGAGTTTGTTTGTTTGTTTGTTTGTTTGTTTATTTATTTATTTATTTATTATACTACAACCATACCTTGTGTAGTCTGACTTGATCATAGTGGTCCACATCTTGGTAACCTCTAGACTGGATTACTACAATGCACTCTACGTGGAGCTACCCTTGAAGACGGCCCGGAAACTTCAACTTGTCCAGCAATCAGCAACCAGATTAATAACTGGGGCAAGTTACATGGAGTGGTCAACCCCCCTGTTTAAAGAACTGCACTGGCTGCCATTTATTTTCCGGTCTCGATTCAAGGTACAGGTGATCACCTATAAAGCCCTAAACGGTTCGGGACCCGCCTACCTTTGTGACCGGATTTCCCTCCATGAAGCAGCTCAAACTCGGGGGAGGCCCTCTTGTCGCCCCTGCCAGTTTCACAGACTCGCCTGGTGGGCACAAGGGAGAGGGCCTTCTCCTCTCTGCCCCCCCCCGACTCTGGAATTCTTGCCTGAAGAGATTAGGAAAGCCCCCACTTTGGAAACCTTTAAAAACACTTGAAAACCTGGCTTTTCCTTTAATAATAATACACTTTATTTATATTCCGCCCTTCTCACCCCGAAGGGGACTCAGAGCAGATTACAGTACACATACAAGCAGACAATCCCTGCCTTTTTATATTTGACATACATCACATACAACACATACAGTAGGAGGTTCTTTTCCAGTTGAGCCAGGTTCTTCCAGGTTCTTTCAGTTGTATCACCAGGGTGCTGTTGCTCCATTGCGCCACAGAGGGTGCTGTTGCTTCATCCTCATATGACGAAGAGCTTGTCAGCCCATTAGGACTTCCACCTTTCCGGCTGTTGCAACCTAGACCTGGAGGAACTGTAGCAATAGTCTAGAAACCCCAATGGGCTAAAATCCGGAATAAGTCCTTGGCAAACGATGGCTTGGCTGGATACTTGAGTACCGAGATGTGGAGGCTCTGCGGCCTGGTCCTGAACTTGGGTTCCGTGGAGCTTGGCAATGGAAGCTCGGGGGTCTCGCGCCAACGGGAACCAACTTAAATAGGTCCCCCATTGTTTTGGCCTCGGAGGCGTTGACTTCGGCGCAACTCTTTCTCAGGAAGAGTTTGTGGGCCTGACTTTCCCAAGCCTTCCTTCCAGAATAGCATCCTTTCCCAAGGATGCTATTCTGCTTATCTCACTCCGAGTTTTCAACATTTTCTTTGTGTACCTGTGTCACGATGCAAGGACTCAGCCGTGGTCTCTCAGTCTCTGAAGCACTTCCTTCACATGGCGGTCGTGGGTCGCCTGATCCGGAGATTTAGCAGGTCATCCAGGTACACTGCTAGATAACGATCCAGCAGGTCCCGAAAGATGTCATTCATGAAATGTTGGAAACAGGCGGGAGCATTGCACAAACCGAATCCCATTACGAGGTATTCGAAACTGCCCCACTTGGTCTGGAATGCGGTTTTCCATTCGTCTCCTTGCCGAATCCGCACCAGATTATAGGCCCCCCTCAGGTCCAGTTTGGTGAAAACCTTGGCACCCCGCATCCGCTCCAACAGTTCAGGGATCAAGGGCAGGGGGTAGCGGTTCCGAATCGTGATCTTGTTGAGCTCCCGATAGTCATTACAGAGCCGCAATTCCCCGATTTCTTCTTGACAAACAGGATGGGCGCTCCAGCCGGGGACTGAGAAGGCCGGATGAAGCCCTGTCGCAGGTTCTCATCCAAAAACTCCCAGAGAGCCTGCTGCTCTGGTTCCGAGAGAGGGTAGAGCCTACCACGCGGGATGGGGGCTCCGGGCTCTAACTCAATGGCACAATTGTAGGGTCGATGGGGAGGCAAGCGTTCCGCCTCCTTCTCGCTGAACACATCCCAAAACCCTGCGTACTTTTTGGGCAAGGTGCCGGCTTGTTCTACCTCTTGAGCCTGGCAGGCCCGAGCTGTCATGCAATGTTCCTGGCAATGTTCAGAGGAAAACTGCAACTGTCTCTTGGCCCAGGAGATCTGGGGGTCGTGGAGCGTCAGCCAGACGATTCCCAGGATCACCGGGAAATCGGACAACTTGGTTACAAGGAAGGAAATGTCCTCTTTGTGGGAACTTGTCCACATCTTGGTAGGGGCGGTGTACTGGGTCACGGCCCCGGCTTTCAAGGTTCTTCCATCAATGGTTTGTACTCCTTTAGGCTCTTTGAGAGCGTGAAACTGTAATCCGACAGACTTGGCGTAGTCTGCATCGATGAAGTTGTTGGTGGCCCCCGAGTCGATCATGGCATGTACCATCATCGGCCCTTTCTCTTGCGACCAGAGGGAGACCATCACCAGGAACAATTGCCCAGTCTGGGGTTCTGGGGGGAGGTTACTGACTGCGACCGAGTTAGCGAACCCTCTTAAACTCGTCCGACCCCTTCTCCCGCCGTCTGGATGGCCTCTTCAGCCCCTTGGGGCCCCTCGAACGCGGCAGAGGCCCGGGGGGTCTTGCCGCGGCTTCTGGGGCATTCTCTGGAAAAATGTCCGGCTCCCCCACAATACCAACACAAGTTCAACCGCTGGCGTCGGGCTTTCTCCACTTTAGGTCTCACATGCCCTAGCTGCATGGGCTCCGGTTCATCCAAAGGCTGGGGAGCTGGTGCGAACGATCGAAACGGGAACTGGTTGGCCCCCGTCTCCTTGCGCGCCCCCGGTGTCTCCCTGGCACCTTTGTCCCATCGTTTCCGGGTCTGCAATCCAGCCTCCACCCGGATGCTCGCAGTGATCGCCTCCTCCAGGTCTGTAGGTCGAGTGGCCCCTCTCAGGATCTCTTGCTGCATCTCCTGCGACAGACCTTTCATATACTGGTAACGCAGAGCAGTGGGGTTCCAATCCACTTGGGCTGCCAGGACGCGGAACCGGGAGATGTACTGGGACAAAGGCATGTCTCTCATTGACAAGCGATCCAGTTCTCTTTCCGCCAACTCGGGATTCACGGGATCTCCCCAAGTAGTCTTGATGGCCTCCAGGAACGCCGCCAATGTGGTCACTTGGGGGGATGCAGCCTTTATCTGCGTGGTGGCCCAGGCTGCCGCTGTCCCTTCCAGTAACGTGTAGACAAAGCCCACCTTGGCTCGTTCAGTAGCGAACTCCGTGGGCCGGAGCTCCAGGTACATCTCACATTGTCCAATGAACACATTGACTTGAGCCGGGTTCCCACCGAACCGGGCCGGAGTAGCCACCGAAGGATGTCGACCAGCTCTGGCTCGCAGCTCTCCCAGTTCCTGCTGCAACTCCGCCACTTGAGCCACGGTTAACTGAGCCATTGCTCCGGCCCGCTGTCCGCGTTTCCTGGGGTGTCCCGTGGTGTGAAAAGAGGTTCGTGGAGTAGCTCGGCCAACTGTCACGATGCAAAGACTCGGCCGGCCCCTTAATCACACACACAGAGACGGTAATCAGCTAACTATTTATTGAATAATAAAGAACAGGTGAAAAGGTAATAGTCCATAAAAATATTGAAAAGTTCAATCCAAAGAAAGAGTCTGTAGTAATCCAAAACAATGGCTTGGCAAAAGCTTGGTAAAAGGCTTGGCAAGAGGCTTGGCAAAAGGCTCCGCAAGCAATGCGGATCAAGGAACAAGACAAGGTTCAATCAGGGCCCAAGAAACTTCTTGGCAAGACACGAGCCGGCAACTTGGCTCCGTGGTCCTCTGCTCGCTTCACTCCGCTTAGAATAGAAGTGGCCGAGCTACTGAGGATCCGTTCCCACGGATCCTATACTTAATCCCCTTGGCGAGGTCCCCGATGCTCTAGGCTTCGGCGCCAATCTGTGCTACGGGATCTCGCACTTCTCTGGCGCTCTAGGCTGCGGTGCCAACCCCTCCTGCTGGACTCAATGCTCTCTCTCCTATCGAAGCCCCGTCCTTGCCTCCCAGCACCTGGTTCACTATCTTCATGAGAGCCAAACTCCCTTTCAGCTTCCATGGGTTCATCCTCCAATGTTTCCCTGATTCTCTTCTGCGACCCGAAACCACCTGGCTTCTCATAACAATCGTCACTATCAACACTTTCTGAATCAGTCTGACCTTCCCAGTTATCGTAGCCGTCTGGCCATCCATCATCCCAAGCCAAGCTCTCAGTGGGAGAGGAAGGCCCAGCTAGCTCATTAACCCCTTCCTCCATTTCCTCATCAGCTGCGGCTGGCTCTAATGCAAGTGGGACCCCCGGTGCTGCCCCCTGCCCCCCAGGCACAAAAGAGAACTGGGTTGCTACAACCTGCGGCCCACCCTGTCTTTGTGATTTTATATATTCAGTTGTATATTGGTTTTTTATTTAATATGTATGTATTTTTATTGCATTTACTGTTGATGTTTGATTTTTTTATTGTAATTTGTTGTTTGTTTGGGCTTGGCCTCATGTGAGCTGCCCCCGAGTCCCCATTGGGGAGAGAGAGCGGGTTACAAATAAAGAATATTATTATTATTACTACTACTACTACTATTATTATTATACTATATTTATATTCTGCCTATCTCAACCCCAAAGGGGATTCAAGGCGGCTTACAGATAGGCAACGATTAAATGCCTTTAAAACAATGTACAATTAAAATAAACATTTAGAATAAAATTAAGATCAAAATTGAATACATTAAAACATTTAGAAAACATTACAATCACTATTAAAACCACGCTATCCGAGTTCAAGTTGCAGAAGACACAGACTTCAGAAGATGCAACCTGAAGCAAAATATTACAAATCCTGCTATTGCTGCTCAAAAAGAAGCAGGTGTGAAAATGCATCAACACAAATGTAGACTTTCAGAAGAATGTTCAGATATGCTCATTCGAGGTCGAAAAAGCTACAATGATTTAAACAGCTCTAAAATGAAAACGGATCGTTTGGAAACACGACATGTATTAAATTTAAGAGAACTGACAGCAGAAGGTGTAAGCTTTTAAGAAACAGGAAACTACCACCTATGCAAAGGTCAATTGACCAGAACGTTCAGCTGACCCTGAAGTTACTTTTAATTGATCAACCTGATTAAGTTCAGTGGAATAGTAATATTTTATACTGTCACTTTTTAAAGCTAGCCTTTTCGGGGTAATGAAGAATAACAAAGCACATATTAAAAATAGAAACATTTGTGGGTTTTAGACTATAATAATAATAATAATAATACATTTATTTATATCGTGCCACTATCTCCCAAAAGGGACTTGGGTGGCTTATAAGGCACTACAAGTATAGTATATAACATAAATGGTACATGAGTATAAAAACAATATCACATAAAAGTTATAAAAACAACCACTATCAACACATAAAATAAAATAAAAACACCGTTTAAAATGCAGACCCACCTATAGATAAAACATTTGAATTGTCCCTATAGGAGTTTGCCTATAGGGGTTCATAATGAGTGGACATGTATAGCAAGCAACTCTTTCTATTTTAAAGGTTATTTTAATGGCATTTTGAGTGGAATGTTTCAAGTATTCCATTCTCCAGTCGGGCCTACATTTTAAAAGGGGAGAAAACAAGAACAATAAACGAGTTCCTGCTTTTTATATCATTAACTTAAATCACTTTTGAGACCATGTATTGAATTACACGATGAGTTTCTTCAAAACGGTAGTCAAAAGGTTCTTCTTACCACCAAACTCCAGACACACCTGTCTAAGCTACAAGAGTTCAATTTCCGAAATGCCTATTTTTGTAAATTCATTCATAATGTGGGAAAATGTGCTTCCACAAGTTGCTTTCTTACTAAAATATTGTATATGGGATGGCAGCTCTACCTTGCTCAGTTAAGAGGGATGGCTGTGAAATTTCATACTATGTGATCAAGAAGAAATAAAAAGATGATGGCAACAATAAGATAAAGAACAATATACAAGAGATGCAATGATGAAAGATTTATTCAAGAAAGAGCCATTTGAAGATTAACCTACAATTTTAAAAAGTGAAGCGGAAGTTGCACGTGGGGGAAATAAATCAGCCGTAAAAGTTGGCATACCAATAGTCGTTTCAAGTTACACAGATAGAATCCACTCAAATTCTAACTGAAATCTGCCAGCAAAACAAAACAATGGTTCACAGATTAGAACTGTTCAAAGTACTTTCTAATCATCAAGAAACAGGGAACCAGGGATTGAAAGTACCATTAGACTATGGATTACTCTTCTAAGGTATGCTTTGTATTTCTAGACTGCAGCCAGGAAATTAGAAGACCTTTACTTCTTGGGAGAAGAGCAATGACCAATCTCGATAAAATAGTGAAGAGTAGAGACATCACACTGGCAACAAAGGTCTGCATAGTTAAAGCAAACGTATTCCCTGTAGTAAACTATGGATGTGAGAGCTGGACCATAAGGAAGGCTGAGTGAAGGAAGCTAGACGCCTTTGAACTGTGGTGTTGGAGGAAAATTCTGAGAGTGCCTTGGACCAAAAGAAGATCCAACGAGTCCATACTCCAGGAAATAATGCCCAATTGGTCACTGGAGGGAAGGATATTAGAGGCAAAGACGAAGTACTTTTGCCACATAATGTGAAGACAGGAAAGCTCGGAGAAGAAAATGATGCTGGGGAAAATGGAAGGAAAAAGGAAGAGGGGCTGAGCAAAGGCAAGACGGATGAATGTTATCCTTTAAGTCAGTGATTTTCAATATTTTTTGAGCCGTGGCACATTTTTACATTTACAAAATCCTGGGGCACACCACCAACCAAAATGACACAAAATGACACTCGAACTGTCATTTTACTAACTGTCACCCTCCCCCCTCATGACGCCGCTGCTTCCGCCAAACCCTCCTCCCCCCCCGGGAGGCCCGCGCACAGGAGGCCCGTCACTATCCCGCGGGGGAGGGCTGCACTGAGTGGCCAAAGCACGCGTGGGCTTAGCTGAGCAGGACAAATAGGAATTGAGCACATGGGATGGCTCCGAGTCTCGAAACAAACTGCGGCGGAGGCTCGTAGCGTCCCTTCGGCTTCCCTGCTGTCGCCTTGGAGCCAGATTGGGAAGGATCCAAGCTGGGCTGTGGAGCTGCGCATCCCGGCCTCTGCTCTGCTCTGCAGCGAACCCGAAGTCCATCCAGGAGAGGCCAGGAGATGAGGGGTTGCTCCCCTTCCCCAGCGCGGAGGGGATAGAGGGCAGAAAGCCTCGCCTCAAGCCTCCGGGAGCGGGGTCAGATGGGGCAGCTCCCGTGGATTCCTCCTCCCTCTCCTCCTCCTTGCTGCCGGAGGGGAGAAAGGCAGAAGAGTGCCCAGGAGCCAGGAAGCAGGAGGAGCCACAGCCCGGCCAGGTAGCCCTTGGCATGCAGAGGGAGGGAGGGAAGGAAAGAAGGGAAGGAGAGAGAGAGAGGAGGGAGGGAGGAAAGTTCTGGACGCCAAGGGCTTTCCCTGACTGCAGCCAGGCTGGCTGGTATTGCTGCTCCGGCCAGGAAAGCCTCATTTCCGCTGCCTGAAGTTTCCTTCTAGGCTCTCTCTCTCTCTCCACTGCAATTTCCCATGGCACACCTGATGATCTCTCACGGCACACTAGTGTTCCGCGGCACACTGGTTGAAAACCACTGCTTTAAGTGACTGACTTGACCTTGAAGGAGCAGGGAGCTGAAAAAGGAAAAAGAGCTGACCAAAGACAAGATGAATGGAAGTGATTGGCTTGACCTTGAAGGAGCTGTGGGTGGCCATGGCCAACAGGGAGCTCTGGCGTGGGCTGGTCCATGAGGTCATGAAAAATCGGGAATGATTGTATGAATAAACAACAACAACAAGCGAAGGGATTTTCAAAATTTCCCAACAAAAACTTTCACCATATATGGAGTGAGAAATATAATATATGTAAACTGTGTTCAGAAAAGGAAGGGGCACTAAGGATCATACTGTAAACATACACTGGACAGGTTTTCCACCTTTTTAAAATGTGTATTTTAAATGTATGAATTCATTCTTTTTTTATCCTGTAATAATTCTTATTAATTAATTAATTAATTAATTATAGATTATATTTTATGCATAAAAATCCAATAACAAAAATATTAATTGTCTGTGTTTCTTTTCTGATCATTGTTGTTTCATTTCATAATTATTTAGTTAAAAATGGTAGGAATGTGAACAATTAATTGCTTTGGGGGTCCAATAGGCTAGGTGTGCCACTGCTTAGGATTTCAATGTTTTTTAATTATCTGCAGTAGTAGCAACAATGTTGCTTATCTGAACAGATTTCAGACAGCAGAGGGCACTTTGATATCAAAGATCTAGATTCCCAAAGAGAAAGGAAATTTTAGAATAGACACAAAATGAAAATGGGAAAGAAATAATGATTATAAATTGGTATAGTCGTGTGAACTGGGCCAGCAATGAAGATCAACTGTCTTGCAAGAATGTTTAGGTAGATTTCCCTCATTTGTAAGTAGATTGCTAAAGTAGAAGGTAGTAGAATTAATCTGGAATTATGCACGGGTGCCTTTTCCTTTCCTTTCTTTCTAATTATTACAGGGAATGCTATTGTACCTGTTTTATCAGGTGATCGGTTAATTCTGAATTTACAGCAATTATGTGACATGCAGCCTCAGGTCATTTGGGTCAATATCCACATTGTTAAATTGTTAGCCCCCTAATCCAAAATACTATGTACGATTCAGAAATCCACATTTAAGAAATATAGCAGAAAATTTATTTATTTATTTATTTATTTATTTGTCACGTTTCTATACCGCCCCTCTCAGCCCGAAGGCGACTCGGGACGGTTTACACAGGCAGTCTCTGCCCTCAATACAACACAGCAACAAAGCTTTGTGAATAAATGGATAGGATGCAAAAAAACCCAACTTGCTTTTATACCTTAAGCAGGTATCTCAAATAAGTGACTTATTTACTTAGGCGATCCATCATAGCCTGAGGATGGTGATCCTCCAAGTGTAGCGTCTTCACAGTGGGTCTATAGGTGGCTGTAGAGCCCTATTCTTGACCTGCATGTTCTCCCGCAGTGAGGACATCAGTTTGCAGGTAGAAGGCGGTCCTGGTCAGGGTTGTTCTTAACGCACCTTCCTCTTGGCATATTTCTCCGTTTCACCTTCCATTTGTGCCTCATTAAATTCTGCAGCACTGCTGGTCACAGCTGACCTCCAATTTACAGGTGGTCTTGGTCAGGGTTGGCTTGACACAACTTCTTCTTGGCACATTTCTCCCTTTCACCCTCTATTTGTGCCTCTTTAAATTCTGCAGCACTGCTGGTCACAGCTGAGCTCCAGTTAGAGTGCTCAAGAGCCAGGGTTTCCCGGTCCTCAGTGTCTATGTCAGTGATTTTCAACCTTTTTTGAGCGGCAGCACATTTTTTACATTTACAAAATCCTGGGGCACACCACTAACCAAAATGACACACTAACACAGTAATACATATAGTTAATATGTTTTTAAATGTATTTATACACTCACTTAATGTGAAACCTGGCATTTGCATTTTCCCTTCTCAAAAACTTCTCCATCACTGTCACTTGCTTGTCTTGCTGTGATCCCAAATTGCCACTGTCACTTGACGTGCAGCTGCAGCACTAACTCTAACTTTGTTTACTTAGCCACGTCTGAGCGAATCCAAGATGGCGCGACCATAGCACTCTCGCGTCACTTCTTAGGTGATGCGAGAGTGCTATGGTTCCATTTCTTAAAGGGACAGATGCGCCTTATAGTTTATATATGAATGAAGTTCGAATAGAATTTCCCACAGCACACCTGATGATCTCTCACGGCACACACGGCACACTGGTTGAAAATCACTGGTCTATGTCACAGTTAAGATTAGATTTAAGCCCACCTTTAAATTTCTTTTCCTGTCCACCAAAATTACATTCCCTGTTCTTGAGTTGGGAGTATACGAGTAGTAACTGTTTTGGGAGATGGTGATCGGGCATTCTCACAACGTGGCCAGTCCAGCGGAGTTGATAGCATAGGAGCATCACTTCAATGCTGGTGGTCTTTGCTTCTTCCAGCACACTGACATTTGTCTGCCTGTCTTCCCAAGAGATTTGCAGGATTTTTTGGAGGCAACACTGATGGAATCGTTCCAGGAGTCGAGTGTGACATCTATAGACCAGTGATTTTCAACCTTTTTTGCACTGCGGCACATTTTTTACATTTACAAAATCCTGGGGCACACTACCAACCAAAAAGACACAAATTGACACTCTAACACAGTAATGCATATAGTTAATATGTTTTTAAATGTATTTATACACTCAGTGTGAAACCTGGGCCTGTTTCGATGAACACAAAATAGATATCCTGGCAGGAATGGTAGAAAGTCACACACAAAGCACTAACTCTAACTTTGTTTACTTAGCCGCATCTGAGGGAATCCAAGATGGCGTGACCATAGCACTCTCACATCACTTCTTAGGTGACGCGATAGTGCTATGGTTCCATTTCTGAAAGGGACAGATGTGCCTTATAGTTTATATATGAATGAAGTTCGAAAATAATTTCCCACGGCACACCTGATGATCTGTCACGGCACACTAGTGTTGAAAATCACTGCTGTAGACAGTCCACGTTTCACAGGCATATAGCAGGGTTGGGAGGACAATAGCTTTATAAACAAGCACCTTGGTATCTCTACAGATGTCTCAAAGAAGACTTTAGGTACAATGCAGCTATTTTTCCCTTCTCCACATAAATTCCTCCTTCCGTTTTCTTTTTCTACAGCAGTGCTATTCAAACTGTTGTTCCCTGTGGGATCTGCTGCTGGCCTGTGAGCAACCAATTGCCAGTTAATGGAAAGTTTTCAGGAAATGAATGGTTGTATCCAATGGGCACATGTTGTTGCTTTGCACATGAAAAAGAAAAATGCTAGCACTCCACATCAGAGAGCTTGTTGTTGTTTATTCATTCAGTTGCTTCTGACTCTTCTTGACCTCATGGACCATCAGAGAGCACGTTTTATAAAATTTACAAATTTCACCCCGCTGCATCCAAAAATATTCAGAGGCTGTAGAAGTAGAGGAAAATGTAAAATCCTCAAAGCTCCGAGCAACTTGTCAATGGAACAATTCAGGCTCTTGATATAAATTAGAAATTCATCAAGATTTGTTTTATGAGTCTATAGATTCCCAACCTGTTGAGTTCAATAGGAATTGGCTCCTAGAAATTAAGCTTAGGACAGCAGCCTACATTTCCTTCTTAGTGTTTTGTTTAAATTGAAGGGCACCTCTTCTGTCACCTTGCACTCATTTCCCGGCTTCAATCAATTTTATTCTGTCATCCCTTTCTCCAGATTTGTCCCACAAGGAATTTCTTCAGTGAATTTAATCTTACCGCAGAAGCCCTTTCTTCTTTGTAACAGCTGTCTCAGAGGTCGTCCACAGAAGGTATGTTGCTGTAGATAACATGCCCCTTATTTGTGTCCTCATGCTTTTAGATTACACTCTGTAACACGATTTTTGTTCCTGGGTTATAAATGTCATTTCCCAGTTGGTTCTATCATAAAAACATGGAAAATGTTTACTAATGTTTATCAATGCTCATTTAAATTTTTGCATGACATCCTGCAGCACATATTGCTATGGTGTTGGTTTTGACTTTTAACACCCTAAATCAGAGGTGCTCATTATGGTGATCGAGAGCACCTAGGTGATCTTCGGCCCTCTTCCAGGTGATCTTTGGGCCTCACCAGCTGGATGGCACACTCCTGCCATGCGCGTGCACGTGCGCTCCTGCCGCCGCCTTCACGGGACTTCTTTTGCCAAAATGAGGTTTTAGTGGGCGGGCCCTGGCGCTCGTCTTGCCACGCACGGTGTGGTGACATGACCGCCCATTGGTTGCTGCTGGGGGGGGAGCAAGGCGAAGGCACGCACACGGATAGGATGCGAGGCTGTGGGAGGGATGGAGGGAATGTGTGTGTGTGAGAGAGAGAGCCAAGGAGAGAAGAAAGAAATCCGGATAACTTTTTCGGATCCTTTTGGCAGGCAGGCGGGTGCTGGAAGGAGAGAGAGAGAGGGAAAGAGGCGAAGGAGGCCAGGCAAAGTGGGGCAAAGCCAAGCAAGCACTGCTGCAAACCCTCCTGCTGCCCTCGGGACTCCCATTCCAAGCCGAGACCTGGGCGAGCTAGCTGTGTGGGTCTGCTTTCTTTCCTTGGTTGGGGGCGAGGAGGGAGGGCTCCGCCGTGTTCCTGGGTTTGAACCCGAGAAGGAGGGGGCTGCGGGGATGGAGACTCCACTTGTTGCTGCTTGTGCCCTTGCCGCCTTTCTCCGCCTCGCCCTCCCTCGCCCTCGAAGGAGAAAGGCAGCGAGAGCACATGGGAGAGAGGGGGGGGGGTGGCTCTTCAGAGCCGGCTAGGAAGAGCTACCCTCTCTCTCTCTCTCTCTCTCCCCCGTGGGCATGGACTGCCACCAGTGGGAGAGGTCCTCTTTCATGCCAGCCATCCACTTGGGCGTCCTTTCTGAGTGACACCCTAGAAAGGAAGGAAGGAAGGGCGCCCCCCCCCCCCCCACTACATCTGTCACTTGGACAACAGGTGATCTTTTCAACTTGACTGTTCATATAGTAGCTCGCATGATGAAAAAGTGTGGGCACCCCTGCCCTAAATGGTTTGGGTCTAGATTACCTAAAGCAGTGATTTTCAACCAGAAAATGTGCCGCAGAACACTAGTGTGCCGTGAGAGATCATCAGGAGTGCCGCGGGAAATTATTTTCGAACTTCATTCATATATGAACTATAAGGCGCATCTGTCCCTTTAAGAAATGGAATCATAGCACTCTCGGATCACCTAAGAAGTGATGCGAGAGTGCTATGGTCGCGCCATCTTGGATTCGCTCAGACGTGGCTAAGTAAACAAAGTTAGAGTTAGTGCTGCAGCTGCGTATCAATTTGGGATCACAGCAAGACAAGCGAGTGACAGTGATGGAGAAGTTTTTGAGAAGGGAAAATGCAAATGCCGAACAGGGCCCTGGACAAAATTATGACACAGATGAAGGCCCTAATATGAGTGGTGGACAAAAGAAAAAAGAAAAGACGGTGAGCTCGATGCAATACAGCGAAAGCCCAGGTTTCACACTGAGTGTATAAATACATTTTTAAACATATTAACTATATGTATTACTGTGTTAGAGTGTCATTTTGTGTCATTTTGGTTGGTGGCATGCCCCAGGATTTTGTAAATGTAAAAAATGTGCCACGGCTCAAAAAAGGTTGAAAATCACTGACCTAAAAGATCACCTTCTCCCATACTATCTGCCCCACAGACTTCAGTTTCCTGGAGGGCGTCTGCTCCAATCAGCCAGAACCTGACTGGCAACTACCACATGAGGACCTTTTCATCAGCTGCCCCATGACTGTGCAATTACCTGCCAGGAGAACTCCAACAGCTAAATGAGTTGTCGGAATTTAAAAACCATGTAAAGACCTATCTGTTCCAGCAGGCCTACCCAGATAGTCTTTAAACATGAATTTTAGGTGTCCTTTGTTTGATTTCTGTTTGTGTGTTTTAGTATCTATTTTGTAGAGATACATTTTGGTGTGTAACTTTTATGGAAGTTCGTTTTAGTGTGTGTATTTATATTGTTTTTGCCTTGCTTGTGTATTTTAATTGCTTTGTAATCCGCCTTGAGCCATGAGGAAAGGTAGGTAAGAAATATAATAATAATATCATCATCATCATCATCACCATTATCATCCCAGGCGACAGCAGGATTGAAGAGAAACAATTGGAAAAGCTGACATGATATGAGGATTTAAAAATCCATCTGCAAAGACTCTGGCACAAGCCAGGAAAGGTGGTCCCAGTGGTGATCAGCATTCTGGGTGCAGTGCCTAAAGACCTTGGCCTGCACTTAAACACAATCGGCGCTGATAAAATTACCATCTGCCAGTTGCAAAAGTAGACTCTCCTCTACAGTTCCATTTTGGTGGGAAGCCTTAGCATTGAACAGTTGTGTTGTGGAACCCTGAGCAGATGGTCGGTCAATGCGACTTAAGCAACGTGCAGTCATTGAACTCTTGACAGCAGAAGGTGTCACCCCAAAGGAGATTAATCAGAGAATGCAAGCTGTTTATGGTGATTGTGTTGATGTGAGTACTGTGCGTCACTGGTCGAGTAAGTTTAAAGATGTTGAAGTGGGAACGTGATTATGTGGAAAAGTGAATAGTGTTAGTTAAAGATCCCATTCTGAAAGTGGATTATTTGGCAAAATGTATCAAATTGTCTGGTGTTTGATTTATTACAATATTCCCATCCAAACGCAAGTAACGAAGGTGGAGGCATTACTTTTCATTCAACCCTCATATCTCAAGAGTAGGCATTGCAAAAGACCAGTCCTATGTTTTCTACTCAAGAGTGGTAAGAAAACGAGCCATTTCTTCTTGGCTGATATGTGTACTTGTGGGCCCTTTAACAGCAGAACGGTACGGAGATGTGCGCAGTGGAAGCTTCTCTCAACACGAAGATAAACACTGTCACCTACTGATGCCTGAAAATCACATTAAGAGTCAGAAGGAGTAGAGCCTAATTTAACAAAGGTAGACAGCAATCATTGTTTAAACTGAACAAACCTCCATCTGTGATAATGTTTAAGTACACAAATCTGCTATTGTTTTTTCCTGGTAGGAATCCTTTAGCAACTGCTTGAAAGATAGCGATTTCAGTTTTGTTTTGTTATCTCCCTGGCAGAAAAAAAAATCACCTACTGAATTTCTGTCTATCAGAAGCTAAATAATTAAAAGCTGACAGCCTATAAGGACTGTGCCACTAGATTAGCTGCAACCGTTACCTTATGAGGAATATTTTTTCCCCAGCCAAGCATTATTGTCTTTTCTAGTGAGTCATGGCTTCTCATGATATGTCCAAAGCATCTTGACTTCTAGGGAGAGTTTAAGCTTGACTTTACCTAGAACCTGTTTACTTGGATTTTTAAAAACAGTCCACCATCTATAGAACCCTTCTTCGTTATCACATTTCAAATTAGTTCATTTTCTTCCTATCAGCTTTCTTCACTACACAACTTTTACAAGCATGCATTGGAATAGGAGATTTATTTATTTATTTATTAACGTCATTTATATTCCGCTCTTCTCACCCCGCAGGTGTGGTGTTCCAGCCTAGTGGTCATGGACAGACACCGGGGGTCCCAGCTGGTCAGGGTCAGATCAGGGATGATGGGTGGCCAGATGGATACGGGTCTGTAGATGAAGAATTAGCCTGGGATGATGGATGGCTACAGGGATATGGGCCTGAAGTTGAGGATAATGATGACTTCATGGAATTTAGTTCTGAAGTAGATAGTGAGAGGCCCAGCAACCTTGATTCTCATGAGGGCTTCTTCACTCCTTTGCCAGATGTACATTCCAAGGATGGGAAGGACCAAGTTTCCCAGCAAGATAGCAGTGCACCTGGGCTTGCTAATGAGGAGGAATTTGACAGGAGAGCTAGTATCTTATCTTCCAGGAAAGATTGGAATTTGAGAAAGGGGGTGCGTTGGTCACATAGAAAGTAGTTCTCTTTATTAGATTGTGCCCAGGGGATTCTAGTCAGACCTGAAGCTACGTTCAGCTTGGAAGGTTCAAGATCCAGGACTCTAAGTTCCCGTTGACCACAGGAGCGGTTTGCCTTGTCTCCAGGACTCTAAGTTCACGTTGACCGCAGGAGCGGTTTGCCTTGCCTTTATACTCTTGATTTGTTTTGATGCAAGTCGGTTTGACTTGCCAGTTCTTAGGACTATTTTGGATTTACTTTTGGAACTATTGAATCACCTTTTCATCTTTCCATTTTGGACTATCCTTTATTCTAAATAAAAGTACATTTATTGCATCTGCCTGGCGTGTGTGATCGGGGGGGGGGGGGCTGTCCAGGATCTGAGGTGCAACAGCAGGGGACTCAGGGCGGATCACAATGCACATATACAGGCAAACATTCAATGCCATTGACATACAAAATATATAGTCAGTAGGGTTGGTTTAGAACCCAAAAATCACGGTTCTAAAAACCAATGGGGGGGGGGGATTTTTTTATGCTTAACGTAATGACTTACAAAAAAAATTCAAAAAAATTCTTATTTGATATGTTATTACTTACAAAATTTTGTAATTAGTTCTAAATTGTCCAAAGCAGGGAAACAGGACTGACACTGTTTTAAGCACAGGCAAATCAAGGGACAACATTTCCCTTCTTCTCTGGAGTGCAATTCACTGGGACCTATTATTATTATTATTATAAAATGCCTGGGCCTGCTTGGAGGGAAATATAATGAATTAATATTATTAATATTATTATTATAATAAAATGTCTGGGTTTCCTTGGAAGGAAATATAATGAATTAATATTATTAATATTATTATAATAATAAAATGCCTGGGTTTCCTTGGAGGGAAATATAATGAATTAATATATTATTATTAATATTATTATAATAATAAAAGGCCTGGGTGTCCTTGCAGGGAGATATAATGAATTGATATATTATTATTAATATTATTATTCTTATATAAAATGCCTTGGCCTCTTGGAGAGAAATATAATGGATTATTATTATTATAATTATAAAATGCCTTGGCCTCTTGGAGGGAAATATAATGGATTATTATTATTATTATAATTATAAAATGCCTTGGCCTCTTGGAGGGAAATATTGGCCCCCACTTGCACTGTTGTATTGCCAAGAAAGCAATTCATTAGCCATCGAGACTTTTCTGTTAGGGACCGGAGATGGCCTCAGAAGGCAGATTCATGTAAAATCTGTGGCCCCGGCTCATTCGCACCACTCCTCTTCTAGGTTTGAGGCACCGCCCAGCGCCACCTGCTTCCTGTTCTTCCCTGTGGCTGCTGATGTGCCAGACCCTCCAACGAGGGAGAGGCGCCCCTCGCCCTCCTCGCTCTGCCACCCACTCCCCAGCCTCACCCACCGCCTCAGTTGTTGCTCCCTGAGAAAGAGCGGCTGCATGGAACCAGGCAAGGGGCTGGTGCTTCCTCTGCCCCTTTGTGGCCATGCTTGGGACGTTAGAGCTGGGAGGCCATGGGCCCACCCCAACATGCTGTGTAGCTTACTTTCTCCATGTGCTTCCTTGGCTGGTTTTTGTTCTGCTGTGGCTCTTCTCAGTCCCTGCGGTGCGCCTCTCTGCCACCCGAGGCATTAGTTTGCCATGCCGCTCTGCTGGAGCCCAGAGGGAGGCCAGCACTGTTTTCCTCTCAGTCCTCCAAGCTGTTCTAGGAGTCGCGCTGTGAATCTCTATGGTTCCGGCTGCTTTTTCACTTCCTACAAGAAGGCCTTTCAGTTAAATTAGGCTCCAATCATGCAAAGGCCCCGATCTGACTGTGTGCAATGTCTTGAAAGCTATTTTGGAGGGGATAATTTTCCTGTTAGGGGGGCATATGAAATAATTACAATAATAACGAAAATTTGGGCCCAGGAAGTGCGTTAAACAAAGTCCACTTCCGGTTTGGCGGGGAAAGTGCGGAAAAGCTCAAAATTAGCATTTTGAACGGATCTAATACGAACTAGTTTATTTTCTTTTTCCGAAAGCCCAACCCTAATAGACAGACATAGAGGCAATTTAGCATTCCAGAAATCAGTTAAATTTAGCCTCCCCACAAAGTGGTACCTAAATTTCCTACTTGACAGATGCAACTGTCTTTCGGGTTGCAAAGGTCGACAACGAGCTACACAAATTGGTCGAGAGCTCACCCCGACCTGGGCAGGCCTCGAACTCATGACCTTCTGGTCAGTAGAGATCTTATGCAGCTGACACCCAGCCAGCTGCGCCACATTCCCGGTGCATTCATAAGTTGCTGAAGGAGTTTCTCCACACTGACAAAGAAAGACCATTTTAAATCTCTCATAAAAGGTTATTATGTGAGTCAATGCAACTGATCACGATTGTAAAAATGTTGGTCTGATTTATGAAGAGTAAATTACTTGTTCTTAATTGTTCATCTGCATGGCATATTTTCTTTCTCTGGCAAGGCAGTGTGTGGGTTAGTCAAACGTGAAGTACATGTGGTTTATTTTACATTATGCCACAGATATTTCATTATGTATATACAAGTATGAAAGAATACAAAATACAGAGCACTTCAAAAGGTGATATGGAAGAGGAGGATGCCCCGGGCCACACACAATAGATCTCATATTGCCAGCACATCAACTACACTGGCTGGGCTATTCCTGTCTAGGAAGGGCCACAGCAGGCAGGTCAATCAAAGCTGACCCAAACACCCTGATATACTGACCTACCTGTACTTTGAATAGGGCATTAAAACATTTTAAGGTTCATGGATGGAATCTGCTAGCAAACTGAAGCCAGCAATTTATTTGATAACACAGCTCCAGATACACTAGTTTGGACTCCCAGGGTTGAACCCTGAAGAAGCAACTGAACAAACTTTATATAGAACTAGCTGACCCATGCACGCGTTGCTGTGCCATACGCCACTCTCCCCCTCTCTTTCTCTCTCTCTGTCTTTCTCTCTCTCTCTTTCTCTCTCTCTCTCTCTCTCTCTCTCTGTCTCTCTTTCTCTCTCTGTCTCTCTCTCTCTCTCTCTCTCTCTCTCTCTCTCTCTCTCTCTCTCTCTCTCTCTCTCTTCTCTCTCTCTCTCTCTGTCTCTCTCTCTGTCTGTCTCTCTTTCTCTCTCTCTCTCTCTCTCTCTCTCTCTCTCTCTCTCTCTCTTTCTCTCTCTTTCTCTCTTTCTCTCTCTCTCTCCCGCCGCCCCTGCCACTGACAAGAGCGGCGAGGGGGTGCGGAAGGAGGAAGCAGAGGAGGGCCTAGGAGGAGGAAGGGAGCCGGCTCCTCCCTCCCTGCCCGGCCCCCCTCCCTCCCTCCGTCCCCGGCGGCCCCGCCACTGTTCCGATGCGGAACAGCGGTGGGGGCGGGAGAAGGAGGAAGTAGAGGAGGAGGGCCTAAGGAGGAGGAAGGGAGCCAGCTCCTCCTCCCTGCCTGGCCCCCTCCGAGGAAGGAGGAGGGCCTAAGGAGGGAGGAGCCGGAGGCCCCGGCCCCCCTCCCTCCAGGCTGTTCCGCATCATAGCGAGGGGGGGCGGAGGAGGAGGACCTAAGGAGGAGAGCGGCTCCTCCTCCCTGCCGGCCCCCTTCCTCCCTCCGCCGCTGTTCCTGAAAGAGGAGGAGGAGGCGCAGGGTGGGTGTTGGCTGCCATGCGAACGTTCGAAATTGGCAGCGAAGAGGCAGGGATGGCAGGTACGTTGGCCGATTTTGGAGGTTGTGTTTGAGCGGAAAAGGCGTGGTATATTTGAATTGAGCAACAATAATATATATTCTTTTAAAAAACATGCATTGAGCAGCGATTGAGCAACAAAATACAATTATATGAATTCACCAATAAGAACAAGTCTCCACCCACACACGCACAATCAGGAACTATGAGTGTCATACTTCTTTTTTGCATCTGAATTCTGGTTCTGTAGTTTTTGGGGTTTTTTTTATCAGCAAAGCATATCAAGATATTTTGGAACAGAGGTAAAAGTGTTTTGTATATCTTTAACATAACTTGAAAGCATTGGCTTATAATATTTGCTTTGTCAAAGGCAGTGGTTCTTAACCTGTGGGCCGTAGACCACCAGTAGGCCGTGAGGTCGAAAATCCTTCCTCTTTATTAATTTAATTTCTGCTCCTTTTGCGCTGCCTGCCACTCTTTCACTGTCACTGACTAGCTCCGCCCCTTTGGATGGACCGTATCAGCTCTAGATTTTTAAATATGGTTTTCTGTGGGCAAGCAGATGGCAACTACAGGGTGGTGTATGTTCTATATCAGAAACTAGAGCTGGTATGGTCTATCCAATGCAGTTTTCTGAATCAGCACCCCAAATAACCAAACCTAATCTAAAGTTGAGCAAAACCGATTCATAACCCTTTTGGTATTAATGTTGGAGAGTGATCTCTGGTCAAGTGATTCCTGATAAAAAAAAAGTTGGGAACCACTGGTCTAAAGAAATGGTTTTTCCATTTTATTTAGATCTTATTAATATATTTTGACTTTTTTTCTTCAGCCTCCAATTCTTGAACTTAAACGTCACAGGTCCATCTCAGGACATGAGTTAACCATTCTTTTCTATTGCTTACTTAGCATCTTATCATGTACTCCAATGGGAAGGTAGACTTCTGTTGCTCATGTTTTAAGATGCATGAAATCTGGTACAGAGATGTAGCACAGTACATGCGTCTGCAATCATCTTCTAGAGATTTTTTAATTCATGTTTTTCTTGGAGAGTACAATAGCTGTAGACATATTGCTGCATATATTTAACATGTGTGATAGTGGATCCATGTACACACACACACTCTAAAAAGAATCAAAGCAAGCAGCTTAAATGCCATATATTGATTATGAATTAGACGAACCACCTGTGATTGTTTTGACAGCTCAGCAAATTCTGTTATCCAGATCAATGTTCCATTGCTGCTAATAGTGTCATGATATTAGGTCAACGTTAACAAGATCATAAATAGCTAGTAGCTGAGAGAGAATCCAATTCACATTTCATCCTGAATAAAGCAAAAAAAATCAAGATAAATTATCAGTTTATGTTTTTAATGTACCCATCCTTAAATTTGGGAATAATGCACACTATATATATGTGGGTGTGGTTTTTAAGTATAGGAATAGATTTTAAAAGAATCAAAGAACTATAGAGTTGAAAGGATCCTATGAGGCAAGATCTCCAGGAAAAACATATTTAGTAGGTAGCTGTTCAGCCTCTGTCATGTCCCCTGAAAAACCCTAATTGTTTACCTATAGTTAAGCCCTTTTAGTTAGAGGGATTAATATTTTATGTACAGTTTCTTGCGGGTCAGTCTAGGCAGCCTCTTTGCATTTGAAGCCTCCATTGCCATAGCACGCCCAGTCAGAGCTGTTGACAGATTGATTCAGGACAATCTTCATATCACTCATAGAGAAATTTCAAGCATAATGGGCATTTCACAAGAATGTGTGGGTCACATTATTGCTTTGCTTGGCTATCGGAAGATCTGTGCACGATGGGTACCCTGGATGCTGATGCCTGAAATGAAAGCGCACAGACTTCTTTTGTGATGGCTTCAGAAAACTTTTTCATTGTTGGAAAAATGTAGCCAATTGTTTTCAAATAGTGTATTCCTTTTCGGTTTCAATAAAGGTATTCAGCATCAAAATAATATTCTTATCTTGTGTGGGTCTATGCAATGTATTTAATAGTCCAAAATCATCAAGGTATATCCTAATTCCAATAACAGAAGGTCCGAGAGTCGACAATCAAATTCAATAATATAGTGTTCTCCCAAAGAAATATTTATAATCCATTCAATATGGTGGCGTCTTAGAGGACTCTTCTAGGGTCGACGGACAAAAATATATTCAAAGCGCTATCCGTTTCGCTATAAATCCAGCTTCCTCGGGACCGTGGACACTTTTGTATTGATAATCAATCCAATTGCATAGGGTTTGGTGATCTTTTTGAATGCAGTGGCTGGTCCACATATCATGTTTATGACCAAGGATTATTTACCGGACCCTATGCAATTGGATTGATTATCCATACAAAAGTGTCCACGGTCCCAAGGAAGCTGGATTTATAGCAAAACGGATAGCACTTTGAATATATTTTTGTCCGTCGACCGTAGAAGAGTCCTCTAGATGCCACCATATTGAATGGATTATAAATATTTCTTTGGGAGAACCCTATATTATTGAATTTGATTGTCGACTCTCGGACCTTCTGTTATTGGAATTAGGATATACCTTGGTGATTTTGGACTATTAAATACATTGCATAGACCCACACAAGATAGGAATATTATTTTGATGCTGAATACCTTTATTGAAACTGAAAACGAATACACTATTTGAAAACACTAAGTTTTTGACTCCGTTTTCTTTGGCAAAATGTATCCAATTGTCTGGTGATTATGTGGAAAAGTGAATAGTGTTAAAGAGCATGTTCTTAGGATTATTTCTGTGTTTGATTTATTAAAATATTCCCATCCAAACCCAAGCAACGAAGGTGGAGGCATTACTTTTCATTCAACTCTCGTAGTTAAGATAGCGTGGTGGCAGAACAGTCTCTTTTTCATAAGTCCAGAGAAGGAACCCCAACAACTCTCTAGGAAATTGGTTCCTTTGCCAAATAACTACTGTCAGGATTTTTTTTCTAATGTTCAATCAAAATCCACTCTTGTATAACTTCAGAGCATTAGATCTAGTTCAATCCTCTAGGACAGCAGAGAGCAGTCTGTGAAACCCCTCGAGGTTTCTAAAGACTGCAGTCCTGTCAGTCTTTTCACCAAGATGAACATGTCCAGCTCCTTCAATGTCTTCTTTTGTTTGCTATGCATGTTTCTTATAATCCTGGTTGCCCCTTTCTTCGCTTGCTACAATTTGTCTATATCCTTAAAATGAGGTGCCCAAACCTGAACACAATATTTTAGATGAGGCCTGACCAGAGCAGAATGTAGTGCAGTCTTTCTCAAAGGCACTCCCAGCAGCTGCTCCAACCTTGAGGGTACAGTGCCAAGCCAGCATTGTGCTGGCTCTGGCACCGCTGGCTTGGCATTGCCCCCTCAAGGCTGGAGCAGCTGCTGGGAGAGGTGAAGCCGGGGGTAGGGGGTGGGGCATGGCGCAGCCTGGCTCCGCCCCCTCCCCAGCTTCGGCACTCCCAGAAGCTGTTCCCAGCAGGCCACCAACCCCCAGCCGTTCTTTACTGTGTTAGAGTGTCTTTTTGTGTCATTTTGGTTGGTGGTGTGCCCCCGGATTTTTTTAATGTTAAAAGTGTGCCGCGGCTCGAAAAAGGTTGGGAAACACTGATGTAGTGGGACTATTACTTCCTTGGACTTTAAAACTATGCTTCCATTAATTCAGGATTAGTATTTGCAACATGACACTGCTGGGTCATGTTCAGCAATACTCTTCAGGTCCTTTTGGTACGTAGTACTGCTAAGCCATGGATAACAGCCAACCTATATCTTTAGATATGGTCTTTGTGGATTAAATGTAGAACTTTTGTCTCTATTGAATTTCCTTTTATTAATTTCAGTCTAGTTTTCTAGTTTATGAAGGTCCCTTTGCATTATTCCTTGGGAAGTCTGACTTGGCCACGGTGGTCCATGCTCTGGTTACATCCCGAATAGACTACTGCAATGCTCGCTACGTGGGGTTGCCTCTGAAGACTGCTCAGAAGCGGCAATTAGTCCAACATTCGCCAGCCAGGTTACTAACAGGAGTGGGGTACAGGGAGCACACAACCCCATTGCTGCGCCAGCTCCACTGGCTGCCAATTAGCTTTCGGGCACAATTCAAAGTGCTGGTTTTAACCTACAAAACCCTATACAGTTCTGGCCCAGTTTACCTGTCCGAATGGCTTCTCCCCTATGAACCATCAAGGACATTAAGATCCTCCGGAGAGGCCTTGTTCTTGGTCCCGCCAGCTTCGCAAGCGCGACTGGTGGGGACAAGAGACAGGGCCTTCTCTGTGGTGGCCCCTCGGCTGTGGAACTCTCTCCCAAGTGATACTAGATCTGCCCCCTCTCTGTTGTCCTTTAGGAGGCGAGTGAAGACCTGGATGTGGAACCAAGTCTTCCCAGAATAGGCTGAGATTGGCTATTGTCTGAATGAATGACCATGTTTACAGATCGAGTGGAATTGTTTTACTAGCGATGTGGTTTTATGCTAGGTTTAATGTATTTTAATACGTTGTTGTAGTTGTTTTTAAATTGTATAGCAATTTAAAAACTGTAAGCCAGTCTGATTCCCTCTATAGAGGTGAAAAGGTCAGGGTACAAAAGTTTTAAATAAATAAATAAATTCCCATCTTCCAATGTATTCACCACCACTCCCAGTTTTGTATCAGCAAATTTGATAGAGATTCCCGCTACCCCATCATTTAGTAAAAATATCAAAGTGTGTCTACCCAGGAACAAAAAAGTGTCCCGCATGCCATGAGATCTCCTTTCAATCTGAAGGACAGCCAGGGATGACAACTGTTTGAGCATGATTTTGATACCAATTATGGATTTATCGGATGTTTGTATTTTTTTCCATATTTAGTCAGTTTGCTAATCAAAATAATTTAAGGGCATTATTCAATACCTTGCTGAAATCCAGATAAATTACACCCACAGCATTCCCATTATCTATTAAACTACTGACACAATCAAAAAGATATAAGATTTGTTTTTGACAAACCAATGTTGTCTCCTGCTAATATTTACATTTGTCATAGAGATACTTACAAACAGACTCTTGTACAATCTGTTATAATTTTGTTCTGGTATTGAGATCAGACCGACCTGCATACAGTCTCCTAAATTGTGTGTTTTGCCTTTTTTTGAAGACAGTGACATCTTACTGCTCTCATCCTTTAAAACCTTACCCATTCTCTAGGATTTCTTAAAAAATGAAGGCAAATAGTTCTGCGAGTATGTCAGCATGTTCCTTTCAAACTTTGAGAAGCAGTTCACCTGGTCTGGCAGATTAGAGTTAACTCAGCGATTCCTGACTTAACTCCTTATTAGTCTTGATTTGCAACCTGCTGATGCATTGAAACATACAGTCATCTTTTGGGGGGCGGGGGTGGTGGTGTGCTAAAGCAATGTAAAGAAGTTACATTAATAATTCATGGACTGAAACACTATATTGAAGTAATTACGTATCATTATCTGTTATATTGCAAATGAACATCATGTATATAGCAAATAAACACTTAATCCTTGGTGTTAATCAATGGTGACGTCAACCAAAGGACTTTTTCATCGGCCACCCCAGACTGTGCAATGACATGCTGGAAGAGCTCCAACAGCTATACCAGCAGTCAGAATGTAAAACACAATTGAAGACCCATTTCTTCCAGGCCGTACTAGTCGGTTTTAACTATGAATGTTAAACTTACATCTTGTGTGTATTTTAATCTTTCTTCTGTGTATTTCATAGAAATACACACACACACACACACATATATATAAAACTATTTTCTTATATCCCGCTTTTCTCCATCATGGGACCCAAAGTGGCTTACAACATATTAAAATTATACAAATAACAATCCCAATATATAAATCCCAAACGAGTAAGACAATAAATTAGTATAAACATCTTAAAATGAGCAATTTAAAAACAAAAACAATATACATTCATATTCATGTGTATATTATATATATAATGTTTATGACAATGTGTTTTTAGCTATGTTCTGTCCCACCTCAAACCATGAGGAAGGTGAGAAACAAAACATATTATTGTTATTATTATTCTAATGAAATTGACAATATGAAATTTCAGTGTAGCAATAAGACTTATCCTGCCTTAACTCCAAAATATCCCGCCCTGAGTCCCCTTGTGGGGAGAAGGGCGGGATAGAAATGTATGTAATAAATAAAAAATAAAATTAGGACTCATGGAAGCTTACAAATTAATACACATAAAATACAGTTAAAAACCTAAATTGATTAAAATAAACTATTAACAACATTAAACCAATATAAAACATATACTTTAAAAGGATGTCAGGACAGTATACTCTGAAACACCGCAGCACAGTATTACAGACCAATTTTTCCAAAGAACTGCAAAGTTTATTCAAACAATGTTCTAAGTGTGGAGGTTCCAGAGTTCAAAGCTTAGGTGGTTACAGTATCTTCTTAGAGGCACGTATCTTAAGGTTACAATACACTAACTATGGAGATGCAACTTGATACTATATAGCTGTACTCCCAGAACCCTTTTCTTAAAAGCCTGTTTGAATAGAAAAGTATCTACCTGTCAGTGGAAGGGGAGCGAGATAGAAATATCATGAATAAGGTTTCCTGAAGGTTTAATGTGGAGATTTTTTTCTGTGTCAGGAGTGATTTGAGAAACTGCAAGCCGCTTCTGGTGTGAGAAAATTGGTCATCTGCAAGGATGTTGCCCAGGGGACGCCCTGATGTTTTGATGTTTTACCATCCTTGTGGGAGGCTTCTCTCATGGGAAGCTGGAGTTGACCAAGGGAATTCATCTGCACTCTTCCTGGATTCGAACCTCTGACCTGTCGGTCTTCAGTCCTGCCGGCACAAGGGTTTAACCCATTGCACCACCGGTGGCTCCAATGTGGAGATAAACAAGTGTGAAGTTAGGAGGGGCATTATACAGCTCTTGCCTTTTCCATCAGTCAAAGGTGGTAGACCCTATTCCAGTGGTTCTCAGCCTGAGGATCCCCAGGTGTTTTGGCCTACAACTCCCAGAAATTCCAGCCAGTTTACCAGCTAGGATTTCTGGGAGTTGAAGGCCAAACCAGGGACCCACAGGTTGAGAACCACTGACCTATTCCATGGAAGAAAACCCAGTTTCCTGCTTTATCATGTTTGCTGTTTGGACGTAAGGGGTAAACAGTGGTTTGTGGAGATTGCCTTGGGATGAGAACATGCGGAGGTGTGTGTGTGTGTGTTTTGTAATCTGCAGCCCACCCACATATTATTTCACATTAAATTAACTCTAGTCTGTGAAATATATACACACCTTTAAAGAAACAGTCATCATATAAACGTTTTTCTTTATTTTACTGTTTGTTAGGTCATCACAATTATAAAGGTAAAGTACCATCCAAGTATTCGAATGTACAAACATCGAAATCCCTACAAGAATCACACTCTATTTACAGGTGTCCTAGACACGGCATTATTTTTCTCCTCATAAATAGCATCCCTCATTTTCACACATAAACCTCCAATCTGCATTATTTTTTTTACAGCTTTTGCATTATCATACTAAACCATGACATCACAAATGTTTCCTTAGCCCTCAAGATCTTTTTTTTGTCGTTTTCATTTGGCCCACAGTAGGATTTGTGTGTTGTGTGTGTGTGAAGGTAGCTCACAATTAACATTGCCTTCCACACACATTAAGCATTTGCTGATGAAATGGATGTGGCAGCCTAATACAATCCAGTATTATCAGCAAGTAGTTTGCTTACCCACTCCAGCCTCATCATAAATCTTTCAGTGTAGCATTTTCTCTCAAGAGCAATAAATCTCCCTTATAATTGGATTCTTCATAAGCGTTGCTTCCTCAAAGATCTTAAAAGTGCTTTTGATTCCAGCTATGGAGATTTGAACACATTGGGGGTGGAGGCGGCGTGCAACTGGCAATTTATTATTCCAGTCTTCACAAAATCAGGTTTTAAACTTCTTTACAACTTACGAATCAAACGCTGACAAAATATTCTTGAAGTTTTCACAGTGTGGTATTTTATGTCCTAAACAAATCATTATTTATATATCTTTATATATCTATCTATATATAATTAAAAATAAAAATTTCAGTATAAAAATAGAAAGCTTTGAAAGGGTTTACACCAAAAACAACCCCCCTAGGTATTAATCCTACAACACTTTGTACAGTAGAATGCACAGAATTCCACAGGAACGGAAATGGAAAATGGTGCTCAGTCAGAAGTTACGAGCAGAGTTCTTTTACAAACAAATCCTTTACATTATTTCTTTTTTAAAAAAAAAAACCTTTTAATTTTGGTCATAGATATGTATAGCGTGCCACAATCTACAGCTGAAGACATCAAGCAGGTAATGTGGATCACAACTTATTCCCAAATTTGCTTACAGGAAGCACACCCAGTAGCAGCAGCTGCATTGCTGAACTCCATTTGCCTCAAGGTTGCTTTCCCATTCTTTGAAAAGATCTCCATCTTTACTCTGCTAAAGCTCCTTCTTTGATTCCCACACAGCCGCTGTGGGAAACATCTCCAGTCACTGCCTAGATCAGTGGTTCTCAACCTTGCTAATGGTGCGGCCCCTTAATTTATTTATTTATTCAAATTTCTATCTGCTGCCACTCCCAGTGGCTCGGGGCGGCTTACATAAGTCAATTAAAAACACAGCTAAAATCTCAAATTGAGCATTTCATTAACATCACATCAAAACCAGGAAACAGCAGAAGTGTTTAACAAGAGGGGGCCATGGCCATTCATGTTGCGAAGGCCTGCCGAAACAGCAAGGTTTTACAGGCTTTCCGGAATGGGAGAAGGGTCTTAAGAGATCGAATCTCGGCCGGCAGTGCATTTCATAGAACCGGGGCTATAATCGAGAAAGTCCTTCGTCGGGTTGTGGTTAGATGGAACGTCTTGGGGCTTGGAATAACTAGGAGGTTATGTTCTTCAGAACGGAGGGATCTGGTGGGATGATATGGGATAAGGCGGTCCCTTAGATACACTGGCCCCAGACCACTTAAGGCCTTAAAAGTCAACACTAACACCTTGAAGGTAATCCGGCATTCTACAGGAAGCCAGTGCAGTTCGCGCAGAATCGGCGTGATGTGATGGCTTGTAGAGACTCCGGCGAGGAGTCGAGCTGCCGCGTTCTGCACTAACTTACGTCTCCGGATTACCGACCAGGGAAGGCTAATGTAGAGGGCGTTACAGTAGTCAAGCCTCAAGATGACCGTGGCTTGGACCACTGTGGCCAGGTTGCGTTGGAACAAGTAAGGGGCCAGCTTCCTCGCCTGGCAAAGATGGAAAAATAATACTAATACTAACAACAGTTGGTGTCAGAATTAAGACTGCTTATTATAGAGTCTTAATAGCTTGCACACTTCTATATAACTTTGTGTAATGTATGAGTATTGACAGAACACCTGACTATTACACTATTCTAAAGTGTCTAAAGCTACCCAATATTTGGGATTGTGATTACAAATCCATGTTTTGATACTATTGACTCTTTGTCTATTATTAGTACTCTATATGTGTTAATTCTGACACCAACTGTTGTTAGTATTAGTGTACTTGGTACCTGCCCTTGTTTAGTTTCTTGTAAAGATGGAAAAATGCCACTTTGCTGACGGTGGAGATGTGAGACTCCATCGACAGCAAAGGGTCCAAAGTAACCGCAAGGCTCTTTATGACTGACGCCGGACGTAGTGTCACGCCGTCCAGGGTTGGAAGTTGAACATCCCCACCGCCCGGGCGACCGAGCCACAGGATCTCCGTCTTAGCCGGATTCACCTTCAACTTACTGGCTCGCAGCCATCCAGTAACAGCCTCAAGGCAACGATGGAAATTATCAGGTACGGAGTCAGGTCAGCCCTCCATCTTCAGGATGAGTTGGGTGTCATCAGCGTACTGATGGCACCCAAGCCCAAAGCCACGTACCAGCTGAGCAAGTAGTCGCATGTAGATGTTAAATAACAGAGGGGAGAGAATTGCCCCCTGAGGCACCCCGCACAAAAGCGGTTCCTAATGTTGTGGTGACCTCCAACCATAAAATTATTTTCATTGCTACTTCATAACTGTCATTTTGCTACTATTATGAATCATAATGTAAATATCTGATATGCAGGATATATTTTCATTCACTGGACCAAATTTGGCACAAATATCCAATATGCCCAAATTTGAATACTGGTGGGTTGGGAGGGGGGTTGATTTTGTCATTTGGGAGTTGTAATTTCTGAGATTTATAGTTCACCTACAATTAAAGGGCATTCTGAACTCCACCAATGATGGAAGTGAACCAACCCTTGCACACACAACTCCCATGGCCAACAGAAAATACTGGAAGAGTTTGGTGGGCACAGACCTTGAGTGTTGGAGTTGTAGTTCACCTACATCCAGAGAGCACTGTGGACTCAAATAATGATGGATCTGAACCAAACTTGGCACAAATACTCAATATGCCCAAATGTGAACTGGTGAAGTTTGGGGAAAATAGATCATGACATTTGGGAGTTGTAGTTGCTGAGATTTATAGTTCACCTACAATCAAAGAGCATTCTGAACTCCACCAACGATAGAATTGAACCAAACCTGGCATATGGAACTCCCATGGCCAACAGAAAATACTGGAAGGGTTTGGTGGGCATTGACCTTGAGTCTTGGAGCTGTAGTTCACCTACATCCAGAAAGCACTGTGGACTCAAACAATGATGGATCTGGACAAAACCTGGCATGAATACTCAATATGCCCAAATGCAAACACTGGTGGAGTTTGGGGAAAATAGATTTTTGACATTTGGGAGATGTAGTTGCTGGGATTTATAGTTCACCTACAATCAAACAGCATTATGAACCCCACCAATGATAGAATTGGGCCAAACTTCCCATACAGAACCCCCATAATCAACAGAAAATGGAACTAATAGTCTTTGGTGACCCCTCTGACCCCCCCTCACGACCCCCCAGGGGTCCTGTCCCCCAGGTTGAGAAATGCTGACCTAGATGCCCTCACAAGACTTCTGCATAATTGTAAAACCTTCTCTCTAAAACCTAATCTTTGGCCTACTGACTGCACAGACTTCTGAAAAGATTACATTTCTTCAAAGACCTTTTAAACTAACCATGTTGCTTTTGATTCTCAGAGCTGCCACATAAATAACAGTAAGGCTTTCAGACTGATGTAGAAACCCAATCATTTTGCAACCTTGATCATGTAGCAAGCAGCCATTGGGTCAACTGGCAAACTGGGTGCCTCTCAAACGGAGTATTTGCTGTAGTGAGCAAAGCAAACTTTAACAAAGGGTAAAAGGGATCTTTGCAGTCCTGAAATATCCATTATCCAGCCTGGCTTTTATGCAACCAAAGGACTGCTGAGCAATAGCACGAGCCCATTCTTTAAGTGGTGGACACCCTGGCTTCCTCATGCATCTCTGAGTTGGCCAGTTGTACATAGTATATTTATAACAGCAGCAGGATTGCTCAGAGATGAGTAGATGCAGTATTTGCAACAGCAGTAGTGTTTGCTACTGCCTGTCACGCTTGAAAACTGTATTCAGACAATATACAATCGTGTAGCTTTCAACAACATGAAATTGTCTCCCCCAAATAGTGCAATTTGTACATTACACACACGTGCGCAAGCACACATAAACAACAGTGCTTTCACAAAAAACCAGCTGGCAAAAAGTAGTTGGCAACTATTTGTTTTTCCCCTCCATTGTGATATCGGTTGATATGCCTTGTCATGTGTCAGCATCCCTATCTATATTGTCCTGCGATGATAGAAGAGATGGATAGGGTGCAACGCACTTCACATTGACATAGGTGGTGTTCACATGAACGTAATGCTCCCCAACAAAAGTGGAGAAGATCACGGATATATCTGAAACCAATTCAGAAAATGCTGGCCGTAGTTCAGGTTTGGGATGCCAACATTTGAGCATGACTTCGTACCTGCAATAGAAAGGCAAGGAAAATTAACATTCATCCGTAAAAATGATCAAGAACTGATAATATTTGGATGGAGGTTTGCAAATTATTTTCTTACAGTGCATCTGGGCAATATTCAGGTTGTAAGAGTCGTCTTCCTTGTAGTAAGTAAACAGTGATATCAAAAGAGTTGACATCAGGGTAGGGAGGGGCCCCTCTTGTCATCAGCTCCCAAAGTAAGACTCCAAAGGACCACTAAAAAAAAACCAACAAAAAACCAAATTACAAGGCTGGAGCGACTGAACAGTGATTACGCATTTTAAAAATAATTATGGTTGATCACTCTTAAGGTCTATTAACTAAATAGAGAAGTGAAAAAATCAGCCAGAGAATATAAAGTCCAAGAAAATTAAATATGCAGCTCAACAAAAATAAATAGTGTTTTGGAGTTATCTGGGGTGCTGATTCAGAACATAGTATTGGCTAAACTGCATCAGCTCTAGGTTCTTCGATATGGTTGTCATGATTTTCTATGAGCGAGCAGATGAAAACTGGTAGATGGCATGTTCTGTATCTCAAAAACTAGATCCAATAGGGGGAAATTGGTACCCTTTTTGGAATCAGCAGGTTAAATATACCCAGGAACAGTCCAAGGCACGTTTATGTGCACATACTCCATCAGTCCAAGGCAGGTTTATATGCACAATTCTAACCTGCCATTGAATCTAACCATACACCTCACTTTTGGCTATGTAATTTAGCCAAAAAAAGGTGAGCATTAGATTTGAGTAATAGCACCGGGAATGTGGCACAGCTGGCTAAGTGTCAGCTGCATAAGATCTCTCTGACCAATAGGTCATGAGTTTGAGGCCTGCCTGGGTCGAGGTGGGTGCTCGACCTTAAGTGTAGTCTGCTGTCGACCTTTGCAGCCCGAAAGACAGCTGCATCTGTCAAGTAGATGATAAAGGTACCACATTAAGTGGGGAGGCAAATTTTGACTGAATTATGAGGCCATAAAAGAACTCCAGGAAACGCTAAGGAATGCGGAAGGAACAACAAAGGACGCTGAGAGATGAGGAGTGCGTCAGCTCCCCCTGGTTGCCAGAGTTTGCCTCTGTTCGTTTATATGTGTGTACTGTGTGTACAGTGTATAGTATGTACTGTGTACGTGGAAAACGGCAAAGATTGTCTGCTAAGTATGTGTACCTGTAATCTGCCCTGAGTCCCCTTCGGGGTTATTATATAAATAAAGTAAATAAGTAATAAATAATAAATATGGTAGTTGGGTATTTATCTGATGTGATTCCTTCACTGTAAAGGATGGTGTGAGGACTCACCCAGTTGACTAGGCCAGAGCCTGTGGGATCGGCCTATGAAACAGCTTGGCATCCATGTTAAGAAGGGATAGCCAGGAAAGGGGGAGTAGCTCAGAGTGAGGGGGAGGAGCCAGCTATCTTAGGAGGAAAAAGTGTAGCTTTTTCAGTCAGAGGAGGGTAGTTGGGAGTGAGCAGTTAGTGAAGACAGAGGTGTCTTGGAAAGCTGACAGGAAAAGTTCTGTGAGGAGCTGACAGGCAGTCAGAACACAGGCGTTTGATCTCTACGGGTATAGAGATTGGCTCACATATCTGGGAAGCCAGCTACAGGGAACTCTGGAGGAGAGTTAGGTAGCTAGGGTGTTCCAGAAGGCCTGAGTAGATTCTCGGGGAACTAACTAGATTTAGTTAGTTGGACTACTCACTACTAGTCTGCGAATGAGAATGAGGAAGTTTAGGTAGACAAGTTGTAAACCATACACCAACTGTCTAGTTTCGTAACTAAGTTTTAAGGAACCAATCTTCAGAAACCAACAAGCTATAAATAACATCTTTTCTCACAAGTTACGCATTTGTGCCTTTCAAGCTCTGCCTGTTAATTCAATAAACGCTCTATCTGTTAACTTTCAAAGAGAAGCCAGTGTGCCTCATTACTTCAGAATGTTCCAGATCCAGCATTCCCACAGTCCCAGTCTAGGAGAAGAGATTTCACCTCACTAATCCTCTCAGTTCAGGTTTGGGATAGGAGCCTAGCTTATCTACAATCTTAACAAAAATCCTAAAGACATTTTAGGTTGGTGGCAGCGTTACCAGAACCGCCAGTGGTCAGGAAGGGCCAGGTCGTTACAAATGGCATAGCCATTCAGGACAGCTTTAGGGGAGAGGGAGGGTCTTTGCACATTGCAAATGGAAGAAGGGAATACCAACCCTGACATTGCTACCCCAAAAAACGCTATCTGTACATAAAAAGAAAAAAATACCTCCAACAGGGTCAGCTCATATCTAGACACGTTGAGATTTGCAGACAACATAACATTTCAAGGGATAAGAGGGATTCTGATCAGCCAGAATCCACAATATTCTTGGCTCCCTCTCCACCCAAGTTTTGTAAGCCAAATTACTTTAAATTGGGAGCTTTGAGTCTCAGAGGGAAAATTGAACTGCTCAAACCCAGTTATGGTTATATTTCTTCTAAAACATTAATGCCCTTTCCTGTATTATCTAAAATTCTGTGGTTTGAGGGTGTGGACAGAAAAGCAAAACAGGAGTAACCCATGGCCAGTTTATTTTGCAGGCCAAGAGAGCTGGAACTTAGTTCAGATTTAGAATCTGAAGGGTTTTATTTTTTACATTAATCGACCATTTCATTCTTCTTGTTTAATATTTCCAGGAATGTCTTGAAATGTGGAGAGTCAGCAAGACATAAATAATTATAGACACATTACCACATCTGACTTTGTAGTGAACTTCTGCGTTTGCAAACTTTCTAAGGCCATCCATTTTACTGGCAGCTTGGCTCCTGTTTTATTGTGTACACTGTAGTACTCCTTATCATAGACATCTCTAGCCAGGCCAAAATCAGCAACCTTGACAGTAAATTGTCCATCCAGCCTGGAAAAATGACAAAATCATTATCGGAGATTGAGAAACACAATTTGCATTGCCTTATGACATCTCTGTGACCATAGCTTTTAAAGATCACATTTCATATTTTAACAAATAATAAAATGGAGGCCTAATGCAAGTGCTATATACCAAAGAAAAACAAAAAATACTCAACAATCATGTTTTTATTCCCATTAATTATTATTATTATTATCATCACCATCATCAATAATAATTGTATTGCTTATCTGCCTCTCCTCATGGCTTGAGGTGGGTTACAACATCGCTAAAACACATAATCATTTAAAAATGTTCCATAAAATATACATATTAAAGCATATTACTACAAAATACACAGACTAATACACAGGTCAATCCCCCCTGTTTGCACTGTTCCATTGGCTGCCAATAAGTTTCCGGTCCCAATTCAAGGTGCAGGCGATCCAAGTTCAGGACCTGCCTATCTTCGAGATCGTATCTTCCCCTATGAACGAGCATGATTATCTGAGGAAGCTCTGCTCTCGCTTCTGCTGCCGTCTCAAGTGTGGCTGGTGGGCATGAGAGGGCCTTCTCGGTGGTGGCCTCTCGGTTCTGGAACTCGCTACCCAAAGAGATCATATTGGAACCTACCATTTCCATTTTTGCAAGGAGTTAAAAACCTGGTTGTTCTGCTGTGCATTTGATTAGGCAGTTCATCAGAGAACTGGATTGATCTCACCATAGTCCTTCGCAGTTTAGTTGGCCCTTCCACCTGTAATCCTGTTACTGTAAATGCCTAAGGACATTACTCTCCCAGCTGTGACCCGAACTGGATTGAATTGTATTTTGCACTTTCCCTGGGCTCTATCTAGGAACGATTGCATATTTCCTGATCCTTCCACACTCAGCACTTAATCTTTATACTGTTTTCAAAATGTGCACTGTGATTGTAATGTGAGATCCTGGTTATGGGACCAGCAGTGCCGGATTAGCGGCCTGTGCCGCCCGAGGCCGCCGGTCTAAACGCCGCCCCCCAGGGGCGGGGCCTCTTGCGGGGGCGGGGCCAGCGTGACGCACAAGGCGCCGCTGGAAGTCCCGCCCTTAGGGAGACTCACGCAGCTTTCCCCGCTGCCGCCGCGCTCGCATCGGCACCACTCCTTCCCTCAGTGAGGGGAGGAGGTGCGCCGGTGCGAGCGCGGCGGCGGGGGAAGTCGCGTGAGTCTCCCTAAGGGCGGGACTTCCGGCAGCGCCTTGTGTGTCACGCCGGCAGCGGCTCCGCCCCTCCTCCCTTCAGAGGGAGAAGGCGCCGCTGGAAGTCCCTCAGTGAAGGGAGGGGGGCGGAACCGGCGAGAAGGAGAAGGCGCCGCTGGAAGTCCCGCCGCTACGGTGACTCACGTGGCTTTCCCCACCGCCACCCGCTCGTGTTTGGGGCATGGGTGAGCGGGGGCGTGGCGGGGAAGTCGTGTGAGTCTTCCTAAGGGCAGGACTTCCGGCGGCACCTTGTGCGTCACACCGGTTCCGCCCCCTCCCTTCACTGAAGGGAGGAGGGGCACAGCCGCTGCCGGCGTGACGCACAAAGCGCCGCCGGAAGTCCCACCCTTAGGGAGACTCACGCCACTTCCCCCGCTGCGCTCACACCGGCGCACCTCCTCCCCTCACTGAGGGAAGGAGTGGCGCGCGCTGCGTCAATCGCCCTAGGGGGGGGCGGGACTTCCCCCGGCTCGTTGTCCCCTCCTTCCTTCACCCCTTCCTTCAGGGCCGGAAATGCTGCCCCCAAAATCCGCCGCCCGAGGCCATGGCCTAGTCTGGCCTTATGGGTAATCCGGCCATGGGGACCAGGCGTTTGCACATTAGCACGATACAGCACTTTAGATGGGATTGAAATGGCAAACTGGTGGACATGACCTAAGGCTTCTGGTATGGACGGAATACTGTTTTTAACCTATGTGAATGTATTTGATATATTTTAGTGCTAATTGTATTTTAATGTATTTTAATGTTAACTGTATTAATGTATTTTAATTTTTGGACTGTTTTGGTTTCTATTATATGTTTACTGTGTTTTGAGCATTGAATTGTTGCCATTGTGAGGCCGCTCTAAGTCCCCCCTCGGGGGTTGAGAAGATGCGGGGTAGAAACGGTGGAAATAAATAAATAAATAAATTTTTATGATGTTGTTGATTTTATTTTGTTTTATTTTATTGTGTGTGTTTTAATCTGTATTTTTGGGCTTGTCTCCTTGTAAGCTGCCCCAAGTTGCTTCAAGGAAATGATGGTGGGGTATAAAAATAAAATTATTATTATTATTATTAAAGGTTAAGCATTAAAGGTTAAGCATAAGGCCCAAGTTTAAAATTCATGATTAAGACTGGATGGGTAATGGCCAAACTAGTCTTTGTAAATATTGAATTGAAGGTGTAATGGATGTTGGATTAGGATGGGAAAATGTTGGTTCAAATCTACACTTGGCCATCAACTTTACTGGGGAAGTTATAATATTTCAGGCTAATCAATCTCACAGTGTTGTTGTGAAGATAAAAATGATTAGGAGGATTATGTATGCTACTCTCAGCTCCTAAGGAAGAAAGGAAGGATAAGCACATAAACAAGAAAGCACTGGCATCTCTTATTTAATTGCTGATACTGTAAACTTACTATGAATTGAATGATCTATTTAACACATCTCCTGTACGTGTATCTTGTTACATTCAGGCTTGTCCCACAAAAGAAGCCAACACTTAACAAATTTTAGGGTCACGTCACCACATGCCAGCTAGTGGAACATGTGCAACACGTTTCTGTTTGTCAAGTGAATGGCATCTGGCTCCCTGAAATGAGAGTTCTCATTAGTTTGGTGCTTTGTTCCTATATTATACTAGCCTGTTTCAATTTTTTTTTGTACTGATGACTAAAGTTGAAAAAACTTTTCCAAAATGGCTTGAATCTCTCCCCCTCACTCCCTTCAATGGCTTATAACCTCATTACTATTTAAAAACAACAATAAAGGAGATAAACAAGTGCCAACATGCATCTGCTATTTTGGTAGCAGATATAGAGCTCCTTTATTGATATACTTGTGAACCCTGTAAAGAAGCCTACACTTGTTTTCAAAGGGATACTTGTGTTTTTATGCTGATGGAACTCAATCGCCATGCCTAAACAAGAAAACTATATTAATTAGTTCTGTTAAGCTCATTAATTCATAATGTAGGTGATGAATCAGCACAATGATGCCGACAATGATTGTACCAATCAGTCATTATGTGCACTAAACTGTCTGGTCACCCAGACACTAATAAGATGTTTTGCATAATGTTTGTTTAGTTTACAAAGGTCAGAGAAAAAAATAGAGCTGAGCTATGTTCAAAAAGCTCCTATCAAACCAGATCTTTTGTTGGTTTGTTTTCAGTAATTCAACCATGTTTCTTTCAATTAGGCATGCAGTTTATGACTAACTTTAGGCCACAGCATAAGGAGACTTGTGAACAGCAGTTCTCTAAAAGCACAAGTGCTGGGGGTGCAGTGAATGCAACACTTTAAAGGAGCTACCTGATGTGTCAAATCTGTTTTAGGGATACAGCTGGGCAACTTGGCTAACTCTTGGAAACCCCAGTATAAACTTTCTGCACTGGCATGTGTTGTGGAGAAAGGCTGTTTTAATACCGTGGCAGGGCAGGCTATCCCACCGCTACCACCAATTAATGTGGGGGTCGGCTCTTTTTACACCTTGCTGCCACCAAGTATTGTGGTGAGGGCTCGCCTTATTCTCTAGGCTGGGCAAAGTGTCAGGGAACTTTTATATTTAAAGACTGGAGATGTTTCTCTTCTTTTACACTGCCACCATTTAACCCAGGGAGGTTTGAAACACCGGGAGGCAGGACTGGATGAACAAGAGAACAAAGTTTATTTTAACAACTTGTGAGAGATTCACAGGCACTTTTGCATAATGGTTACAATGAAATGTTGGAGCGTGTGGTTACTTAGAATTTGCACAAACTTAAAACAAGTTACAATTAACGTAGCACCCCAGATAATACTGTGCTAAGGTATTATCTGCTGACTACAACTACCTGACTCTGCTTCCTCTCAGTCCTAAAAAACCCAGCACAAAACTGCTAACTCTCTCAAGAGCCTAACTCACTCTGACCTACTCTGTCAGAGACCAACCATCAACTCCCCTCCAGAGTTCCGTGGCCTCCCTAACTGCTCACCAACTGTCAGTTTTCAAAATTCCAACCGACATTTTACCCCTGGTGCCTGGCCTAACTGCCTACTGGCTCTCTAAGGTTCTAATTCCCTTTTCCTAGGCTGTCTCCAACTCAACCTAAACTGGGAAACCTAACCTTAAAATGGCCGTTCATCCAAAACAGACCATTAAATGGCCAACCCACCAAAAAGGGCTTTTTCCCACTGAGCTTCTTCTGGCCCAAAATATAGGCAATTCGTCACAGCATGCAATTTATTATTATTATTATTATTTCAAATTCATAGGCCGCCACTCCCCGGGGGCTCGGAGTGGCTTACATCAGACATGAGTGATACAATAAAACAGTAAAAACAGTAAAATATAAAACTGATTAGCCAGGTGGGAAGGCCTGCCTAAACAGATAAGTCTTGCATGCTCTCAGAAATGCTAGTAAGTCTTGGAGCGTACGGACTTCAAGCGGAAGAGTATTCCAAAGAGACGGAGCCGCAGCAGAGAAGGCCCTGCGCCTGGTCTTTGTAGATCGTATGATCCTGAGACTGGGAACTACAAGCAGCATTTGATCTTCAGTTCGAAGTGGTCTCTGAGGTTGATAAAAGGTGAGTCGATTTTTTTTAGATATAACGGGCCGGGGCCGTGTAATGCCTTGAAGGTGAGGACCAGTAGCTTAAAGTTGATTCAATACTCGATAAGAAGCCAGTGAAGTTTTTGTAGAATTGGAGTGATGTGGCACCTTGCAGGGGCCTCCTCCAAGAGTCTAGCAGCTGCATTTTGGACCAGCTTAAATCTACAAATGGTAGATCCTGGTAAGTCGATGTAAAGCCGGAGAGATAGCACAGCGGCAACACAGCTGTGCTTGCAATCTGAAGGTTGCAAGTTCAATTTCTGAACTCCCGAGCTGGCTCGGACTACCAGCTGTGAGCCCCAGTCCACTGCCCACCCAGCAGTTCAAAAACAGCCCAGCTGTGATTAAATAAACCCGGAACTACGAAGCGAAGAAGGATTTTTACAGAAAGGACTTTACAACGCCTGGAAGTTTGGCTGCCGGGAAGGTGGAATGCAAAAACAGAGGCTCCTCGTCAAGAGGATGGAACAACAGCATCCCCTTGTGATGTAACGACGCAATGACATAACAACAATGATGTAATGGAGCAATTACATCCTATAACGCACACTCTGTGAAGTAGCCAGGAAGAAGAAATCCTTTGAAAAATTGCACTGTGTACTGTGTATTGTAATTTGTATGTCTTCCAACAGGGACTGTCTGTCATATGTGTAATGTAATCCACACTGAGTCCCCTTCGAGGTGAGAAGAGCGGAATATAAACAGTATTATTATTATTATTAAAGAGCATTGCCATAGTCCAGTCTCGAGATGACCAAGGCCTGGATCACTGTGGCCAGGTCATCTCTACCGAGGTAGGGGGCCAGGCGTCTGATTTACCAAGTGTTTAGGACAGGGTCTGGTAAATAATGAATAATTATTCATTTATCGTGTGCCCATGTTTATGGTCCACGTCTCAAAATATTCCCCTCCCCCCGAAACAGCTTACCAACAACAAAAAATAATGATATCAGCATTTGAAAAAGGATAGAATATTAATATTTAGAGTTTACTTCACAAAAAGTAAAAACAAGGAAACAAATTGAAAATTGATACACCGATGACATTTAATCTGTTAATTACATCCTAAAACAAAATGGCAAAACTATGTGACAAAGACCACTTGTAGCCCTCAAAAGCTTTCTGTAGCCACCAAGTCTGCTGAGCAGGCCAATCACCTTCTTCCACAAAATGGGAATAATTGCACATTAAATACCTGCAAACATGGAACTTCCTCTACTTTTAAGTCTTGCCACACTGAAAACCAGCTGAAAACCAGAAATGTGAACTGCAAGTAGAATTCTGGTCACTTTTGACTGTGGGGATGACCTTTGGCTCTTCCTTGCCTCAAGTTCTCATCTCTTTCTTAAGGGATTTCCTTCCTAATGCAAAAGCTTACCATCATATCAGGAACGGAGGATCGCAGACTGATCAACGCCTTGCTGGCTGTGGCTGGTGGGATTTAGGGATCTAGCAACATTGAAGATGGTGGTTCCCTAACCTTACAACACACGTCAAAATAAATAGGAATTGCTATAGGAATTAAATAGGAATTAAAGAAAGGAAGTGACATGTATATAGAAATTTAATTTCATACATAGATTTATGAATATTTCTTTCTTGTATTTTAGGAAATGAGAGAACTGGATGGAATTTATGATTCTCTAAATATCTTCCTATCCTTTAAAATAAGATAGATATAATTTACCCTAATCCTGTTACTGTTTCTTTTAATAGAATGCTTTTATATCTATACATTTTACACTCTATGTTCCCCGACCCGTACTGTGTCTTTTCTCTGCCCCTAACTCTTTGTTGTATCTTCCTTTCTCTCTCTCTTTCTCTTCCATGCAATACTCTTTTTTCTTATTGTATAGCCTGTTACTTTTATGTGTATATACCTGTATGTTATGACTGTGCTTTTTGCACATGTATATTTTATGGAAACCTAATAAAGGAATTTAAAAATAAAAATAAATAGGAATTGCTAAGTTTTTAGGACATAATAACATGTCAGCAGGGCCGTAGCCAGGATTTTGATTCGGGGTGGGGGGGCTGAGACTGGGTGGAAGAGGGTCTACCCTAGCAAACCTTTTGTATTGTTATCCCAATAACCCCATTAATGTGGGATATAATGAGCATGGTGATCAGATCATGATATGAATAAACATAACAGTTTAAATAATGTACCAGTAAGGCCTTTTCGTGACCCACCTGAGAATTTCGGGGGGCTGAAGCCCCTTAGCCCCGGCTACATGCCTGCATGTCAGAAAAGAATATCACGAACACAGAAAGAATGATGACACAAATTGGGAGGGATAGCCAATACTCCAAAAGACAGGAGCAGAATTTAAAACGGTCTTAACTAATTAGAGAGATGGGCCAAAACTAACAAAATGAAGTTCAACTGAGACAGATGCAAGATACTCCACTTAGGCAGAAAAAATGAAAAGCAAAGATACGGAATGGGGGATGCCTGGCTGGATAGCAGTTCTGCTGCCCAGTAGACTAGGATGCAGAACAAAGGCTTCACACTACAGGAAAGGAGATTCCACCTGAACAAGAGAAAGAACTTCCGAACGGTGAGAACTGTTCAGCAGTGGAACTCTCTGCCCTGGAGTGTAGTGGAAGCTCCTTCTTTGGAGGCTTTTAAACAGAGACTGGATGGCCATCTGTCGGGGGTGCTTTGAATACCATTTCCTTGCTTCTTGGCAGGGGGTTGGAGTGGATGGCTCATGAGGTCTCTTCCAACTCTATGATTCTAATGAGCTTCATAGGGAAATCTTGGGTCTTCTTATCGAGCAGCAAACACTCTTGGTCAGAAATATTCCAATACAAGAATAATACAAAAAAACAACACAGGTTTATGATTGCAAGGCTCTGTAGTTTTCTGGAAAGTAAGCCCAACTGAATGCAGCAGGACCTGCTCCTGAGTAAAATATAGTGCTTTGCAAGTGATACAGCTATCAGCCGAAGGATCGTAGTTCTAGGCATCATGATATCCGTACCCGATTCTTTCCATCAATGCCTTGAGGCCGTGACTGGATGGCTACGGTCCAGCCGATTGAAGGTGAATCCCTCGAAGACGGAGATCTTGTGGCTGGGTCGTCTGGGGGGGGGAATTCTGGCTGCCTATGCTGGATGGTGACGCATTATGTCCATCATCGCTAGTAAAAAGCCTAGGGGTCCAATTGGATCCATTGCTGTCCATGGAGACTCAGGTCTCCATGGTTAGCAAAACCACATTTTTCCATCTGCGCCAGGCTAGGCGGCTGGCGCCCTACCAATCAGTAAACGGCCTGGCCATGGTGATCCAGGCGACGGTCATCTCGAGACTGGATTACTGTAATGCCCTTTACATTGGCCTACCCTTGGGGACGATCCGGAAGCTCAAACAAGTGCAGAATGCTGCGGCACGCCTTCTTGCTAGGGCTCCGGCGAGGTGCCACATTACACCAATATTGTGGCAACTGCACTGGCTACCTATTGAGCACCGGATCTCCTTCAAGGTGCTGGTGTTAACCTTTAAGGCCTTGTATGGTCTTGGGCCAGTGTACTTGAGGGACCGCCTCTCCCCATACTGTCCCCAGAGATCCCTACACTCTGGTAAACAAAATCTCCTCAATGTCCCCTCCATTAGACAATACCGATTGTCTTCAACTAGACCAGGGCTGTCCAACTTCTACTGGACCTTGGGCCGGAATTCCGGTCACTGATCACCTGGGGGGGCCAAGCCCTGGCTCCGCCCCTCCCCTCCTCTGGCTCCGCCCCCTCCCCTCCCCCAGCTCCGCCCCCTCCCCTCCCCTCCCCCAGCTCCGCCCCCTCCCCGCCCCCGGCATTGCATAAATATACAATTACATATTATATTATTAAAATAAGGGGAGAGGGAGGGATGGATGGAACACATGAGGGGCATAAATATACAGAATATCAAGGCAGAAAATCCCACAATCTCTGCTTTGAACTGGAATATATGACTGTTCCACTGGCCACATTGATCAGCATTGAATGGCCTTGCAGTTGAAAGGTCTGTGTGCTTTCATTCTGCCAGTTTACCCCTGGCTGATTCCATTCAGTGCAAGTCATCAAAGTAAACTTAGGTAATTGCAAAGAATGTAAACAATTCTAGGGGGAGGAAAAGGAGGGGGAAAGGGGGTGGGAGGCCTTTCCTTGAGCTCCCTCTCATTCAATTCCCCTCTCCCTCCTTTTCTCCTCCTCCCCTCTCCTATGGCTGGCCGGTTCTCTCCTTCTCATTAAAGAGACAGTTCATGAAACGCAAAGGAAGGGGTCAGAAAGGAAGGGGCTTGTGTGTGTGTGTGTGTGTCTGAGAGAGCCAGAGAGATCTTCCCTTTGCGCTGGGGAGAGGTGTGCCCAGGGCAGGTCCCCCTCCTCTCTCTCTCTCTCTCTCTCTCTCTCTCTCTCTCTGTCACTCACTCACTCACTCACGCTCTCAGACACACTCCCTCCCTCCCAAACCCCTTTTGCTTCCCTGGTGCTGAGGGCCTGAGCACCTCCCAGACGGAGCAGCAGCAATCCTGAGGAGGAGGAAGCGGCGCTGCCGAGGGGGAAAGCCATGCGGCCGGGTCGCTCTTCCTGTTTGCTGCCAAGGGGGCGCGGCCCAAGAGACGTCACTCCCTCCCATTGGCCCCCTCCCTCAGGAGAAGAGGAGGTGGCCAATAGAAAGCCAAGGGACGGGACAAAATAATAATAATAAAAAATAATATTTTTTTAATTGAAAAAATATTTTTAAAAATATATTATTGATTGCAGGAGGGTAAGGGGCCGTAGCCAAGGGGCTAGGGGGCCGTGTACAGCCCCCGGGCCGCCTGTTGGACAGGTCTGAACTAGACAAAGAGCATTCTCAGTAGCTGCACCAATTTTGTGGAATGCGCTACCGGAGGAAGCCAGAGGTATTACGGAACTGTCCTCTTTTCGTAGAGCCTGCAAGATGGCTCTCTTTCGCTTGGCCTTCCCGGCCAAGTAAACTGTTCCTGCTCACTATGTAGTTTTTACTCTAGCTGTAGTTTTAGAATTATTTTAGCAAATAGCAGTATTTTAGACTCGCTTGTCATGTATTGTTTTGCTTGTTTTACATTGCTGTAAACCGCTCTGAGCTTCTAGAGGGAGCGGTCTAGAAGCCGAAACAATAAATAAATAAATATTTAACATCTTGAAAATTCCATCAATGTATATTTATAACAGACAGATGGGAAACAAAAGCAACAAATAAAATTATGCTGAGTTCTTTTAAGACTACCTGATCCAAACAACTCTAAAAAGTACTTTGGAATGTGATTACTTACATACAATTTCTTGCTGCTAAATCCCTGTGGACAAACTTTTTGCTTGCAAGGTATTTCATCCCCTTTGCCACTTGCAAACCAAATCCAATCAAATCCTTTACTGTTGGATTCTGTAAATTGGGAACAGTGATGAAAGTTGAAACAACAAACAGCAAACAGCAGAAGACTGAATTGCGGTTAAAAAAATTAGCTCCCAAGAGGAATACCCAAGTTTCTACTTTAGTATCTTACAGGGTTTGGGTTTTTTAAATGCCCCCCCTTCCCTGAGCACTGGAGCAAAGGCAGAATCAGGTGGCACATCAAAGAAGCTAGGCTTTATGTATACTGATATATATAACTTTTTCTAGCTATTTAAAGCTACATTAGAAAAGTAAGCTGTATAAATGGCAATGCGAGTTATACAAATTAAATGATATTTCTTGTTAACAGTAAACACTATCTTCTAATCATCACGATTAATGTTCAGTTCCACCAACACCTAATTTCCAAGGACAACAGGAGTACGACTTTTGGGCATTACCTTGTGCCAAAAATACTCAGGTATCAAAGTTCCCATCTTTTTGTATTTGTAGAACCTTTTAAAAGTTATTGTTCAATTTGACTACATGCTCTGACTATATTTACAGATGTTTTTGAAGTATTTAATGCACATTTACCATATACTTTGGGAAGGGAGAATAATCTACTGTTTGAAAAATGTGGCTAAAGTACACAAATCAAATGATTCACTATTCCTTTTGATTTTTATTCCACAGCAGAAAAACATAAGCAGACCACATAAGAGTTAATGCTTTTATTATGAGCAGAGCAGAAGACTCTAAACCAGGGGTGGGCAACCTACGGCCCGCGGGCCGGATCTGGCCCGGTAGCTGATTTTGTCCGGCCCGGGGAGAAGGGCGTCAGGGGCGAGGCCAAGAGGAAGGGGTAACCTAGTTATTGTAAATAATGCAACTATATTATTTTACTACAAAGAAACGCCTCCTATGGAATGTGGCGCAGCTGGCTAAGTGTCAGCTGCATAAGATCTCTACTGACCAATAAGTCATGAGTTCGATGCCTGCCCGGGTCGAGGTGGGTGCTCGACCTTTAAGTGTAGCCTGCTGTCGACCTTTGCAGCCCGAAAGACAGTTGCATCTGTCAAGTAGGAGATAAAGGTACCAGATTGTGGGGAGGCAAAATTTGACTGAATTATGAGGTCATTAAAGAACTCCAGGAACACTGAGGAATGCGGAAGGAACAACAAGGGACGCTGGGAACGCTGAGAGATGAGGAGTGCGTCAGCTCCCCCTGGTGGCTAGAGTTTGACTCTGTCTATATGTTCTGTATGTATGTTATGTATGCAGGGATTGTTTGCTAAGTATGTGTACCTGTAATCCGCTCTGAGTCCCCTTTGAGGTGAGAACAGCGGGATATAAATAAAGTGTATTATTATTATTATTATTACAACATTGGTTTGTGTGTTTTTCTTCTTTTTATCACTTTTGGCTACTGATGGTGGATCAAGCTGCTGCTGCTAAGTTACTCTGCTGTGCATTTATGAGGGTCTTTTGTTAATAAGCCCTCTCGCCCAACAACTATTACCTACCTCACCAGCTCCTGAATGTACTTACATGAGACTCGTTCCTAATAAAGTTTCGAAGATCTCCATGTTTCATGTAAGGAAGCACAACCAAGGGAGATCCTTCATTGGGTAAGCAAATTCCAAGTAATGACAGGACATTAGGATGTGTGAAATCTTTCATTATTATCCCTTCTTTTAGGAACTGGGCAACTTCATCCAAGTCTGTAATCCCTGAGAAATGCAGTAGCAAAAATAAATAAATCCAGGATACGTATTTCTAGTACATTTCAAAACAAAGGAAACTTGCAGGAAGAAATATCAAAGGTGATACTTTGAAGCCTATCCCTGTAATTAAAATAAAACAAAACAAAGTAAAAACTGTATCCCAGAAAGATTATATCCAAGTCAAAGAAAATAAATGTCCTATCCACGTCAAAGAGAATAAGAGTCCTTCCAAATAGGACTTTCATTGAACTGACTTATTCACAGTCCATTAAGTTGCCTGGGGACAGCTTCTTAAACTGTGGGTCCTGACCAGGCATGTAGCCGGGGGGGTCCGCGAGAAGGCCTTACTGGTACATTATTTAAACTGTTATGTTTATTCATATCATGATCTGATCACCATGCTCAATATATTCCATATGCATGGGGGTATTGGGATAACAATAGAAAAAGTTTGCTAGGGTAGATCCTCTCTCACTCAGACTCAGCCCCCCCCGAATCAAACTCACCCCCCCAGAATCAAACTCAGCCCCCCCCCCCCCGGAATCAAAATCCTGGCTACGCTACTGGTCCTGACTCTATATGGGGTACTGTTAGTTCAATGTTGGCGTCCCTCAGAAATTGGCAATGGTAAAAGATTTCTGAACCCCACCTAGTGGCTGTTTTAGACAATAACACGAATGTGTTGCACATGCAGTGCTTCAGCTGTACATTAAAAAATCATCCTCTTTAGTAAGCCTTGCAAATGTGGGTATGTTATCAGCATATTTCTGATTTTTATATCAATTTTATATACCTATATATCCGGGTCGCATAAAATATCTTGGACAGAAAAGGGGCACAACTAGAAAACTTCAAGAAGCTCTAGTTTAGAGATATCAAACAATGACATCATTAAATAACCTACAGTTATTCGTTATTCCACCATTTTTCTGACCACTGCAAATAGGTTAAAGTGGAAAGACAAAACAGTTATCACCCTGAACCTTCCATTAAGTGTTTGCCTACTAGGAATGCTATTTATATATATTGGTAGTAGGTTTAGATCCTGGGGAGAAATCTGACCTTCTGAAGTTTCAGTCTGGCCTCTGGGATATCTTGGATGGCCAGGCCATGCTTGTCCAAGTTTTTCTGCTTTGCTATACCCCCTTTTAAGCCCCCTTCCCGGTGGTGCAGCGAGTGAAACCACTGAGCTGCTGAACTTGCTGACCGAAAGGTTGGTGATTCAAATTCAGGGAGCAGGTGAGCTCCCCTTGTTAGGCCCAGCTTCTGCCAACCTAGCAGTTCAAAAACATGCAAATGTGAGTAGATCAATAGATTCCAGATCCGCGGGAAGGTAATGGTGCTCCATGCAGTCATGCTGGCCACATGACCTTGGAGGTGTCTCTGGACAATGCCGGCTCTTTGGCTTTGAAATGGAGATGAGTACCACCCCCCAGAGTTGGACACTTAATGTCAGGGGATACCTTTACCTTTTTTTATACCCCCTTTCAAAAATTCCTGAAATTCCTCTCTTAAGGCTAACTCACAGTCCATAAAAGCTGTATATCAAATGTGAATTTGACCATGCCCATCTTTGATAAGCATCTCCTGAATTTCTCAGAAAATGAATTGGGTTATTGGACTGAAAACTGATTCCCCACCCTTATATATGTATGTGTGTGTGTGTGTGTGTGTGTTTATCATTGGCGGAGTGTACTTAATATGTCCTCAATATACATTTGTAATTTCAGAATTCTTTCCTTATATTTATTATTGCACCTCCCTTCCTTTTTCATATACTAGTAACAATAAATAGAAATGTCCCAACTGGAAAGTCAGAAGAGGGTCACCCTGGTGTATGCCAATTCACTCCTGCTGATTTCCAACTGTCTTACTCATAAAAAAGCAAACATAAAGCAACCCAGCAGCATGTAAAGTGATACTGCTGTACATCTTTCAAACTTCCATTTATCAGTGGAAGAATAAGGATATGAACAGTCTCATGCATTGATATGATTAAACATAAGTAACAAAAAAAGAACTTAATGAAAGTAGACATATTCAAATAATACTATGTCATTCTGTAATACAGTGTGATATAAATTGCTTCTGTTTATTCCAAAATTGATTATAGCTCATTCTATTGAAAAATTGTGTGACTCACTGTTCAAAGACTTCACAGCACAATGAATTTTCCGGTCGTCAGTATCCAACAAAGTTCCATGATAGACACATCCAAAGTGTCCTGCATAAAAATAAGCAAGACTAATGTGGACTCTATTTTCTTGTAGACAGTTGCCATATATGATTAAAGTGTAGATGCCCTAGATTCAGAATACACAAAAGCAAGTACCTTGCACAATCAATTTATAAAATTGACTGGTACATTTCAGAGTGAATAAACATTTATCCTGATGGCTTAAAGCAGGGGTGCCCACATTTTTTCAGCATGCGAGCTACTTATAATAAAACCAAGTCAGAAAGATCTACTGAGAGAGAAGGAGGGCGGAGCAGAGGGAGGGGGCGGGGCTTGGCACGGCCTGGCTCCGCCCCCTCTGGCTTTAGTGCTACCACAGCTTCTCCAGGCTAGAGGAGGGTAGTGCCAAGCCAGTGGTGGCATAACTAGCCACTACTGGCTTGGCACTAAACCTCCTCAAGGCTGAAGAAGCTGTGGTAGCGCTGAAGCCTGGGGAGGGGGTGGGGCTTGTTGCAGCATGGCTCCGCCCCCTCCCCCTTCTGGCTTTAGCGCTTCCACAGCTTCTCCAGGCTAGAGGAGGGTAGTGCCAAACCAGTGGTGGCATAACTAGCCACTACTGGCTTGGCACTACCCTCCTCAAGGCTGAAGAAGTTGTGGTAGCGCTGAAGCCGGCGGAGGGGGCGGGGCTTGGCATGGCATGGCTCCTCCCCCTCTAGAAGTGCCCCATCTGGCTGGGATCAACCTCCTTCGGTCCCAGGACCGACCGGTCGATCGCGATTGACTTCCTGGGCAGCCCTGGCTTAAAGAGACTGAACAAAAAACCCATTGAAAACAAGACTGCTGGACCTCTGACCATTAGGTTGTAATGTCAAACAACAAGAGAAACCTTTTGCTTTCTTCATGCTCTACTTATAAGTTTTCCTTGAAGAATTTAGTGCTCCACTGTTAGTAAAAATGACCACAATTTATGGTGAAGACCCGCATCAGGAAGGCCACAAATTTAACACCTCTAGTTAAACAATCTGGACATTTTCTCAAATTAAGAAATACTGGCACAATTTTAGTGTAACTGCTTCACTTGGCTGAACATATATACTTGCATAAAATATGCACATTTTAGATTCCTATGGAATTAATTCTAAAAACTGGGGGAAATCTATTTTGTTAGGATCCAGCTGAAGTTTTATACATGCTTACTTGGGAATAAATCTCTTTAATTCAGCAGTAAATATGCTTAAGACAAATGCTTCCAGTAAAGGTGAAGAAAACAACCGTCAAAATCCATGAATAGGAATCAGGACTCAAGTTTCCATAGCAATATCTACTATATCGTCCTTGATGTGTATTTGTTTTAGGCATAAAACAATTTAATAGAGGTTGTTTTTGCTAATTTATATGTCTGGTTTTATGCAAACATGCTATTAATTTTATATTTTGATGTATTGCATTTTATGTGTTGTATGGCACCATTCTGTGCTATTTTGGTTTTTTATTTTATTTTAGTTGATACATCCCATCTATTAACACACTTTTGTTCTACAAGTCTTATCTCAGTATACATTACTCCAAAGTAAATTTACTTTATATGACACTTTATACCAGGGGTGGGCAATTATTTTTTTCCAAGGGGCCACACGAGAGCCAAAAAATATGATGGAGGGCCGCACCTAAAGGCTGAACTACATTCTAATCTACATAATTTATTTATTTACTATATTTACTATATATTACACATCATTAATATTAACATATTAATATATCAAGAAATATTCATATATTATGAGTATTAATATCATAATTATTATATTATAGTATATATATATAGACATTATAATATATTGAAATTATAATATAACACTATTATATTATATTATTTATTATATAATAATAATAAAATTATTATAAAATAGTAATAAAACCACTAAAATTAAATTAAATTAAAGAAGACAAGGTGCGAACCAAGATGAAGGCTGACATCCTCAAGGGAGGAAGGATCCCAAGATGGAATGGCCCAATGCCCCAGCCCAGATGATGGCAAAGCGGACCCAGCCGCCGCCGCAGCAGAGCTGAGCAGCAGGCGATCAGAGGCTGCAGGCCTCCACCCGCTCTCCCCCAGCCGTTCCCCAGCTGACTGCCCTGCTATGGAGTGCCTGCCATCCCTGGAGGCGATCCGGGCCTGCAGGGGGAGCAGTCGGCTATCTGAGGCGGCTTACTCGACCTGGCGACCCAGAAGACGATCAAGTCTTCCGGGTCATCAGGACGATCAGCCCCCGCAGGACGCCGAGTACTCCTGCTGCAGGCCCGGATCGCCTCCAGGGATGTCAGGCACTCCAAAGCCACCGCTCCTCCGGCCTGTCTGCCAACACAGGCCCCACAGAGCCCGCGATGGGATGGCAGCAGCGGCACCCCTTCCTATTGGCCCCGCCCCCGACGCCCTTCTCCCCGGGCCGGACAGAATCGGCTGCCAGGCTGCATCCGGCCCGCGGGCCATAGGTTGTCCACCTCTGCTTTATACATTCCTTCAATGTGTATCATCCATTACCCATATCCGTCCCCACCCACATTCCCCCTTTTCTCCCCGAGTCCCTATGAAAGATGGTGACAGGGTAAAAATAAAGTTTTATTATTTATTATTATTATGAACCTTTAAATTTAAATCAATAATATACTGCAGTAGTTTCAAACAGTTTCAAACATTCAATGGGACAATTCAATCGGTGGAAGTTTTGTCAGTGGACCAAGATGCTGTCGCACCCCAAGGGCTTCAGTCAGCGTTTTTGCCAGGGTCTGCATTTTGCCCGCTTCACTCCAAGAAACTTTCCAGCACAGCTGGGTTAACTCCCGGCCCCTGCCGTGGGCCTCCTTACTGCTTTCTTGTGCCTCCCAGGGAAGATGCTACAGTAAAGGCATGCCAAGGCCAGGCTGGGCCTACTAGGCTGATAACAGAAGCGGACACTCGAAGCACCAAGCACTACTCCCCAGCCCAGGTGGTTCAAGCTAACGAGGCGCCCCATTCCTCAGGACTGAGGTTCTCAAAACAACCCGAGAACCATCCATCACAGGTTGTGACGTCCGACGCACTCTCAGAATTCTATAATTGCTCAGAGCACCCTTCAGTCCCTGTCTCTTTCCAACGTCGCATCCAAGATGAACTGAGGGAACGGCTGTGGGGACTTTCCCTCCCAGGGGACGCCAGTCAGCCAACTCCAAGTTGGTTCGTCTCTGCTCCACTGTGCCAGGACCCTGCTTCATCTACGTTTGAGCTGTGCCTAGCATGCAATCCAGGGCGCCGATGGAACCGGAGAGAAAAGCCTGAAAGACCTTCCCAGCTAACGCTGAAACCGGAGGGATCTTCGCAAGCTGTTGCTCTGCCCTGTGTCCGAGAACACCTTCCTGGCCTTTCTCCGTGCGGCCAGGAATCCAAGGAAGACTGCCTAGGTACCTATTGGTATACTACTCAACGCCTGCCCGGATTCCCTCCGTTGCAGAATCCTCTTGGCATTGTTTACCGTGGATACTTTCTACATAGACTCTGTGGCTGCTTGCCGCAAAAGCTAAGCCTTCCAGGAGACCCTGTGTCAAGTCCAGCCACGTCATCAGCGGTAAGCCTACTCAGTCTTCTAAGTGCTACTTTGGAATCACCTTGCTAATAGCTAGGCATTGTTAGTTAAGAGACTGAGGCTGCTAGCCTCACTGCCTTCAGGCTATCAAGGCCTTGCACCAGTAATCCTGCTTTTGTTTACAACTAAAGACTAAAGCGAATTGCTAGGCAATTCATCCAGCCACAGTGATTCAACAGAACTTATTAGAGACCTACTCTACACCCGGTTTGGATTCCAAGATTCTCTCTGCAGGAGATCTTGTTTGTGAACCTTTGGGGTTTGCAGGAAGCTGGCCTGCTTACTGCACTGGCAGAGATTCCTCCCAGAGACACTTTTGCCTGTCAGGCGCTGAGCCAAGCTCCAGTCCATCGAGGAGTCGTGGGACGTTCCCATGAAAGACTAATTGCCTGCCAAACTTCCTTGCATTCTTTCTACGGAGCTCAGCCTTCTTGCGCCGGCTGAGCCCCACAAAGATCATCTAGCACATCCCGGCCTTTTGCTTCGGCCGAATACTTCCCTGAATCTTTCCTTTGGCATCCGGCTTGATTCCTGTCAGCGGCCCTATTGCAACGGGTTGCTGCAACCTTGCTGTTCCTGTTTGCTACGGGACTATTTACTCCCTGCTGATCCCTGTTAAAGCTGCTATCCAAAGGCCCTATAAAGATTGCCTTTGAACCTTTTCCCTTTGCCTTGATATTATCAATAAAACCCGGTTGTACCCTTGCCATTGTGTGGTCTGTCAGGGAGGTCAAGTGCCATGGCCCACTGAGGGGCGACAGATGCCCCCCCCCCCTCTAGAGTTGATTTCAGATGCCACACAATGCTGATGGGGGAAAAAGTCCTGTATACTAATACCAAGTTAAATGTATTGTATTATGCCAGATGACAACATGGACACACTGAAATTTATTTCATTAATACAACTACAGTATTTCATAATCACTCAAATAGTAAAAAGCATATCTCTGGCATTACTTCGCGAACGAAGATTCTTAGGAAGGACTCATCCCGCGTTCCCCACAAGTGCTCCGATGATTTTGTTTTCGGAGGTTGGATGTGTCCTTTGAGCCTGTGCAATGGATTTTTCTATTGGAGCGCAGTGTGCACAGAACTGGCCTCACCCTTTAAACCAAAGGTTCGTCTGCCAGGCCTAGCAAGCTGGGACGGTGGCAACGAGATCCTCAGGTCGTAGGTTTGGTTTGAGTTTCCTTCTCTTAGATGGTTGACCTTACAGGGTTAAATGAGCACCATCTGCCCGGGTTTGAAATCAGAGTTTTCCTTGGATGGTTGCCAAAAAGGCTAGAGAGTCCATCCTGCCCGTTGACGCTCTTTGTCAGACCCTTCGGTTGTGTTCTGTCTGGCATGGAAGGCCCTTCCAGTGGCTATTATGCCACTGCCAGCATAGCTCACAACTTCATTAGGGTATGCAAGCCTTTCCCCCACGTAAAGGGGGCACCACATCAAGGGGGCGCCAATATGATGCATGCTTATAGAGAACTGTTAACTGAGAGAAACATTTAATTACTTACCTCTTCCTATAACTTCATTAAAATGCACAATCAGGCTATCAGGACCAATAACCACATGCTCAACTTCCTTGACCAAGTCGGGATTTAAGGCACTGATGTCAATGTGAACATTAGTCTGCAGCAATGGACTGGCTAAGTCAGAGTCTCCCGTAGACATAATGGGAGATAAGTCTCCATGAGGATACTGGGCTGGTCTGCAGGACCCATTCTGAGAAAAAGTTGGAAACTGATCTGCAAGGAAAGTAGCAGTGGTTAGTTCCATCATGGAAATTTTATTTATTCAAAATTTTCAAATCTCTTTCCAAATATGTTCAAGTTTCCAAAATTACAAAGGGCACATCCAGACAACCCCTTTAACATGGGAGTTCCCGCATTTAAAAGGGAGCTGTCCAGATGACGTCCCATAGGAACACTAATTCATTCTCCACAAACCAGGAAAACCCGGGTTTGTCATGAATTTAATTTTTAGTGAGTTTATTCCATGCCTTCTTGGAAGGCACTGGATAAACCCATACTTTGGTTGTCTGGACTACTTTCTCAAAAGTTCTGGACTTTTGATGGGGTAGTGCAGACAGTAGTCTTGCATTTTCCTGGCTGATTCAGCCTGGAAAATCACGAGGGCACCCCCCCCCCAAACCCCTAAAAAATAAAAAGGAAACCTACCGGGAGGCTTTTGGCTTCTCTTTTCTGATGGAACATACCAATGATGCTCGAAATGAAGGGGACAAAAGTCCAAATCGCTCTTGGCTCCCCTTATATTTTTGGGTGTCATTGGTATGTTCCCTCAGGTTGGAAGAGAAGCCAAATGGCTCCCAGTGGGTTTCCTTTTTATTTTTAAGTTTTTTTTAAAGCCCCATGTCATCCCAGAAGTATTCAGGGTGGCATGTGGATAGTAAAGGGGAAAGCCTGTTTTTCCCTCTGCCTGTGTGGATTTAAACGAGTTTCTTAAACCTGCTCCGAAGTGGATGTAATGTATGTGTGAAACCGCCCCAATAGCACATCAAATCAATACATGTACTATAAACTTTCCAAAGATCATTTAAAGTGGAATCTAATAGGACCAAGCAAAAGAAAAATATTTTTTGTATTACAACTTTGGGAGAAAAATAGAAAATAAACAGATAGATCCGTTGGCCTGTCCCCCTGTCTGTCTGTTATGTATTCTTAAGAACATGCCTGAAGCATAAAGGGTGGTGGTGGTGGGGGGGAAGCAACTACACTAGGGCTGCCCAGGAAGTTGATGGCGATCGACCAGTCGATCCCGGGACCGAAGAAGGTCGATCCCAGCCAGATGGGGTGCTTCTCAGAGGGGGCGGAGCCAGGCCACGTCAAGCCCCGCCCCCTCCCCGGCTTCAGCACTCCCAGCAGCTGCTCCAGCCTTGAGGAGGGCAGGGCCAAGCAAGCCTTGTGCTAGCTATGCCACCACTGGCTTGGCACTGCCATCCTCAAGTCTGGAGAAACTGCTGGGAGCTCTAAAGCCAGAGGGGAGGGGGCGGGGCTTGGAGCAGCCTGGCTCTGCCCCCCTCTGGCTTCTGCTCTACCAACAGCTTCTTCAGGCTTGAGGATGGCAATGCCAAGCCAGCCTTGTGCTAGCTATGCCACCACTGGCTTGGCATTGCCATCCTCAAGCCTGGAGAAGCTGCTGGGAGCTCCAAAGCCAGAGGGAGGAGGCGGGGCTTGGCGCGGCCTGGCTCCGTCCCCTCTGGCTTCAGCTCTACCAGCAGCTTCTCCAGGCTTGAGGATGGCAATGCCAAGCCAGTGGTGGCATAGCTAGCACAAGGCTGGCTTGGTCCTGCCCTCCTCAAGCCTGCAGAAGCTGCTGGTAGAGCTGAAGCCAGAGGGGGCGGACCCAGGCCACGCCAAGCCACGCCTCTCCCCTCTCCAGCCTTGAGGAGGTAGGTAGATCTTTCTGACTTGGTTTTATTATAAGTAGTTTGCATGCTGAAAAAGTGTGGGCACTCCTGAACTACACTTCTCCAAGAAGACGATTCTCCACTAAGGATGTTCCTGCATCATTTGAGCCAAGCCTAAGTCCCAGACTAATGAAAGCAGTTAATTCCAGTGCCAAAGGAGCAGTGAACGTTCTATGTATGAGTTTTTGTCAGAACATTAAGTGAGGTACTGAAGGTGCTGGATCTATTTTTGGGATTGGATTCAGTACCTTCAATGGCACTGTCACATTTGGAATACACCCGCAGCAGATTTGCTGCCCTATGATATCACCAGCCCCCAGGGCTCATACCTAAAATTTAAGGATGAATTATTAGCAGGGAGTCCTTCCAAGACAAATGATACACAGCTTGCAAAAAAGCAGGGCATTATCTCTTTTTCAGTGTCTCTTGTGCTACATTGCCATGTTCTGCTTAATCTTTCATGTATTTTCTGTTGTTATTTTTCATTTATTCAAAATTTGAATTGTTTATATGTCTGTTGTCGTGTATTTTGCTAGTTTTATGTTGTTGTGAGCCGCTCTGAGTCCCTTCAGGGAGAGGGGGCGGGATACAAATAAAATTGTATTATTATTATTATTTATAATTGTATTATTTTTCTCTTCATTTGTAAATGGGAGTAACACTGATTGTCTCACAGCTTTTACATGATTTATTTTAAATGCTAAGTAGTATCTTTCCCACTGATAAAGACATTGCTACTTTGCATCACACCAAAGATTGATTTGGTGTGATGCAGGTTCTTACTCTGAAGGAAGCGAATGACAAGGCTCCACCCGAGTCCCTCTACTTCAAATTGAACTACTCTACAGTCAATTGCACTTGTGTTATACTTAAGGGACTATAAATAAAACAGGAGAATGACACACTGGCATAAAAAAAGGAAATACCAGAGAACATGGGTTATTGTCAGATTATAATTTGATGGGCAATTGGAATCTGAGAAATACTTCCCAAGTGCCTATTATGTTATTTTTTCAGTGGTAAATATTCAACTAGGAAAATGCCTTGAATGATTCATTTCCTGAAGTTGTAAAAAGATAACACTCTAAAATACAGTCCATGGAAATTTTTCCTATGTTTTCAAAATATGCAATATTTCACTTTAGAACAGAGTTTTAGATGACTATCTAAGCATATCAAATGTCATGAGGATCTTCTGATTTTTAGACTGTTTTCTAGATCTTAAGAAGAAACTAGGGCCAGTTTACTGTGATTTGACAATTATACGAGAAGGCTCTACAGTGCAAATCTGTAGTCAGAACTTCTCAGCAAGAGAAGTTTGTTTTTGTTGTGTCCGGAGCGACTTGAGAAACGGGAAGTTGCTTCTGGTGTGAGAGAATTGGCCGTCTGCAAGGACGTTGCCCAGGGGATGCTCTGATGTTTTGATGTTTTACCATCCTTGTGGGAGGCTTCTCTCATGGGGAGCTGGAGCTGACAGAGGGAGCTCATCCGCGCTCTCCCCAGATTCAAACCTGTGACTTGTCGGTCTATCACTCCTGCTGGCACAAGAGTTTAACCCACTGTGCCACCGGGAGCTCCCTCAGCAAGAGTGTTTCTAAATATGCCAGTCTACACTGTAAAAATTAAGGCTGTGCAGCACCACTTTATCTGCTATGGCTCAATGTTATGGAATTCTGGGAATTGTAGTACCGGGGGGGGGGGCAGGTGGACACCAGCACTCTTTCGACAGAAAAGGCCGAAGACCTTGTAAAACTACAACTCCCATGATTCCAGTGCACTGAGCCATGGCAGTTAAAATGGTGTCAATCTGCATTAATTCTCCAGTGTAGGTACATCCTAGAAGAAATACTCTGGTCTAGATTACTCCACATACAAGGAAGTTCTGATGATAGTTATGGCAGCTGAATCAGAGCAACTTCATAGACCTCTCTCCCCCTTTGTAAAAGGCAACCTTTACTTGTGCAAAGAAATCCGAGTTACTGGATCAAAGGGATGCTTTAAAAATTGAATGACAATGATAATACAAGATCAATGTGTATATAATTCAAGATAGATTTTTTATAATTTCATCCAGTGCTTCACTTTTCTTCTTCATTTGTTTGTGCTGTCGTTGCTGTTTTGTTCTTATTATTACAATAATGGTATCCATGAGATCAAGATACAATTAACAGAGTAGGAGAGCAACTACTTCCATTATTGCAGCATAAATTTACTGGGATGATTATGTCATGAGTCTAATTAGATTGTGGAGCTGAGATTTGTATTTTGTAGTTTTTAACTGTTAATTTTATATGTTTTTATATGACTGTTTTTATCTTGTGATGTACTGGAAAGGGCAATTGTTGCCGCTTGTTCACCGCCTCGAGTTGCCTTCGGGCTGAGAGAATGCCTTCGGGCATAGAAGCATGGCAAATAATCAATCAATTAATTAATCCCATGAAGGTAATTGGGTAAAGCAATAGAGTAAGTGATGAACTTGTGTCCACACTACGTTCTCCACATCTGTCCACCGAAGGGGAAGTGGGGACCATGGGTTACTGACTGGCCATATGTGACCACTGGAGACTGGTCTTGTTTTGTATTTAAAAAATATTCAGGGTGTCGCATCAATCAGCAGCTCAGCTGACTTTTTCTCTTTGAAGCATATTGAAAAGAAAACTCAACCAAAAGTGTATCTACACTGAAGAATTATTGAAGTTTGCCATCATTTCAGCTGCAATGGCTCAGTGATGTGGAATCATTGGAGGTATAGTTTTACAAAGTCTTTAGCATTCTCTGTCAAATTGTGCTATTGCCCCAACAAATCACAAATCCCAGGATTCCATAGCATTGCCCCTCTGAGTCTGGTCTGAGTCCCTCTATAGAGATGAGAAGGTTGGGGTACAACATTTTAAATAAATAAATAAGTATATAAAGTGGTATCAAACTGCATTAAATATGCAGTGTAGATGCACCATAAGAATTACTAGCCAATTCAGACTTCAGAAGCCTGAGAGTTTTTGACCTTCCTGATAGAAACGGGATTTACCTTCTAATAGTTGCAGTTCTCTTCAATGTTGTTTGATAGTTGTTTTTATTCTGTCACATTGCAACAGGGCATGGGAGGCATTAGGTGTGTGTGGTGGGGGAGCGTGAGGGGTACGTTGCTCCCCAGTGAATGAACCCTTGTAAGGAACATAGTCTGTGGGGCTACCAAGTGGCAGCCTTAAAATCTTAGCATCATAGAAAAAAAATAGAGTTGGGAGATACCACATTGGCCATCTAGTCCAACGCCTTGCCTTGCAGGAAAAGCACAAAGTACCCCTGACAGATGGTCATCCAGCCTCAATCTTGTGCAGGATCCATGTAACTGGTGCAGTCCACAGAAGTCCCAGTTAACTCTATATCTTAATTTTCCTATCCCCACCCCCCCAAATTGCATGTATTGATTGCCCAGTCGATGGGCTGGCTCATTATGGATCCTTTCCTTATATCGCTGCGACATTCATGCAAACTGTAAGCTAACAAAGGGATATGGCTTGTTTTCCTTATAATTGGCCACAACATTGTATATTTCCCCTGTTTTTCTTTATCTTTTTCTTGGGTAAGGGGTGAAAATACTGTAACCCTTTAGCATTTACTAATGAGAAAAAAAAGATAGTACCTTCTAAGAAAGTTGACCTATAGTCTACAGATTCACTTGAGACCATTTCCGTCGTAGGGCTCACACTCCTTGCACTCACAAGTCTGTCCAAGTGAGGAGTGTGCACTCTTCCATCATAGCGAACAATCTCTCTGCCTAAATCTTCGTATGGAGAAAAGCAAGATTTTGTGATTATGATCTTACCTTTTCCCCAATCAAGTCAAACCAACGAACATTAAAACAGACATAACTTTTAAAAAGTATCATACAAAACTTTAAAATATAATTAAACTACCAAAACTTGCATTTCACTTAATGGAAAGGGCAGTAAAGTGAAGAAGAACAATCATTACCACCTTTGATTTGTTTTCTTTTTTTTCTCCACAAGAGAAGTCCAAAGAGCAACAGTGAGAAAAAAATCATGGTTGACACAATGCCTACAATGAGTGCCGTGGAATTTGGATCAGGCTGAATCATCACTTTCCCAATAACAGCAGGTACAACCTCTTTCTTCCACTAAAAGGGAGAAAAAGAAAAGTAAAACTTCCAGTAAGTTGAAAAAAAACACACTGACCAGCACTCACCACAATGTAGCTAAATTCCATTTGGGGAGGGTTATCTCACTGTGAAGATGCCCATGCAATTTGAGTATGTAACTCCTTTCTCCTGCTGGTTCTTGTTTATTTTTTAGCCTGATTTCCAGCAGGTAGGGCATTGTTTACTTTTTATTAATAACTACGATTCATGTTTCCAGACTGTGTCCTTTATAATAGATAGCATTGGCTAACACACATTTTGGTGTTTCAAATGTTAGACAGGTTTCTGGGTATATTTTTGTTGGGCTGTGTAATAAAAACCCTTCTGGAGAGATAATAATTGTGTGCATCTTATTTTATTATTTATTTATTTATTTCCATCATTTCTACCCCTCTTCTCTTCTCAACAATTTGATGGGACTCAGAATAAATACAATATAAAACCAACAATTTGATAAAATACACAATAAATACAATATAAAACCATAAACATTCAGCATAAAATACACAATAAATACAATATAAAACCATAAACATTCAGCATAAAATACACAATAAATACAATATAAAACCATAAACATTCAGCATAAAATACCATTAACATTAATACATAATACACATACATTCAGTTAAAAACAGTATTTTGTCCATAACAGGAGCATTGAGGCATATCCATCAACTTGCTGTTACAAATCCAGTCCAAAGTCCTGCATTGTGCTAATGTGCAAACGCTTGGTCCCACAGCAAAGATTTCACTTTTTTCCTGAATGCCAGGAGGGATGGTGTTGATCGTATGTCGCTTGGAAGCGCGTTCCACAGACGGGGAGCTACCACCGAGAAGGCCCTCTCTCTCATCCCCATCAACCGTGTTTGAGAAGTTGGCGGGAGCGAGAGCAGGGCCTCCCCGGATGATCTTAAATTCCAAGGTGGGACGTAGCGGCAGATGAGTTCTGACAAGTAAGCTGGGCCAGAACCGTATAGAGCTTTAAAGGTCAAAACCAGCACTTTGAATTGAGCTCGGAATTGGACAGGCAGCCAGTGGAGCTGACACAACAGGGGGGTGGTATGCTCCCTGTATGTAGCTCCCGTTAGTAATCTGGCTGCTGCCCGTTCGACTAGTTGCAGTTTCCGGTCTTCAAAGGCAGCCCCACGTAGAGTGTGTTGCAGTAATCTATTCGAGATGTGACCAGAGTGTGGACAACCATAGCCAGATCAGACTTCCCAAGGTACAGGCACAGCTGGCACATGAGTCTTAACTGTGCAAAAGCTCCCCTGGCCACTGCCGAGACCTGAGGTTCCAGGCTCAGCGATGAATCCAGGATCACTCCCAAGCTGCGAACCTGCGTCTTCAGGGGGAGTGTAACCCCATCCAACACAGGCTGTAACCCTATGCCCTGTTCGGCCTTTCGACTGACCAGGAGGACCTCTGTCTTGTCAGGATTAAGTTTCAATTTGCTAACCCTCATCCAGTCCGACACAGCAGCCAAGCACCGGTTCAAAGTCTGGACAGCCTCCTTAGTGACAGGTGAAAAGGAGTGACAGATCTGGATGTCATCTGCGTACAGATAACACCTTACTCCGAAACTCCGAATGATCTCTCCCAGTGATCATTCTCAACCTGGAGATGCCCAGGCGTTTTGGCCTACAACTCCCAGAAATCCCAGCCAGTTTACCAGCGGTTATTAATGTATGTATTTTTATATATGGCATCGAATTGTGCCAACTTGTACGCTGCCCTGAGTCGCCTTTGGGTTGATATGGGTGGGATAGAAATAGCGTAAATAAATAAACAAGGATTTCTGGGAGTCGAAAGCCAAAACATCTGAGGACCCACACGCTGAGAACCTCTGTTCTAAAATAAAAACATGGAGGCGTGGGTTGTTTGGGCTGCTACAACAATGGATTTGGCAACCATAACTAGATGAGCACCACACATTTGGCCCTCAGATCCAGAGGAGTTGTCTCCCTGCTCTAGATATCATCTCATTCTCAACAGTTCTGCTTTGTACACCAATGATCTGTTTAGGTTTCACTCATTTTAAGGGAAGAATCAGATTTTGTTATAATCAAGAAAAGATTTTTAAAAGAGTATATTAAATGTCCATTAAAAGATCATATTGCATTCCTGTTATGCTAACAGAAATCCTAGTTGTTTACAGGTTTACTAAGTGAAATACTGGCTTACCTATTTGCACTAATGTTTTACTCTAACTATGTAAATAATTACCAATCTGCTAGTCTGTTTTCCACATTCCGTGCTAAAAACCTGATAATCTCAAATGGGTTCCACATGAGATTAGCATCTTCAGCCTTTGCAAGGATCCCTGCCAATTTTGTTGTTTTGCTGGAAACTCAAATGAGAGCATTGTAACAAGAAGTAACAATAGTAAATGAAGGAAGCCAAATTATTTGATGTCACATGACAACATTTCAATCAGCTGGAATGCATTTGGCAACTCTTCTGCCTTCATCTGTCTATAATGATGTTGCCCATCAGATATGCATGTTTCCATTTCTTGCTGGGCACATAGAGAACATACAAGTGGCGTTCAAACAGTGGACTGTAGAAAAATCTGAAAATGTCTGCATGCACTAATGCAGTGTTTCCCAACCTTTTTTGAGCTGCGGCACACTTTTAACATTAAAAAAATCTGGGGGCACACCACCAACCAAAATGACACTCTAACACAGTAAAAAACAGCTGGGGAATGGTGACCTGCTGGGAGCAGCTGCTGGGAGTGCCGAAGCTGGGGGAGGGGCGGAGTCAGGCTGCCATGCCCTGCCCCCCCCCCGGTTTCGGCTCTCCCACAGCTTGTCCAGCCTTGAGGGGGCAGTGCCAAGCCAGCGGTAGCAGAGACAGCATAATGCTGGCTTGGCACTGTCCCCTCAAGGCTGGAGCAGCTGCTGGGAGTGCCGAAGCTGGGGAGGGGGCGGAGCCAGGCCATGCCATGCCCCTCCCCCTGGCTTCAGCTCTCCCAAAGCTTGTCCAGCCTTGAAGGGGCAGTGCGAGCGAGGGGCGGGAGTCATGGCCGACGTCCCCGCTGTGACACCGGCCCCTCGCTCGCTGAAGCCGCGCGGAGATTAGCATGAGTGGTGGACGGGCTTCAGTGGGCAGGGCTCCTCCTCCATGTGGCTTCAGTGAGCGAGGAGCGGGATTCATGTCAATATGAAACACAGATGTTTTGGTAAAAAAGCAATGTCAGATTTTGTTTTCCAGTGTCCAGTGGACAATCTTTTGAGGGTCAAAAATAAGCAACCTTGAAATTGTGTATCTGAATCATCTGCTTTTGAAGACATGGTGGGGCAGCTTTAATTTTGATTATTCATGCCCTCCTTCATGGCTTTTGAGATATTAATCATCTCCTCGAATCGTAGATGGGGGAGGTCTTGATATTGTAGATCAGGGGTGCCCACACTTTTTCAGCATGCGAGCTACTTATAATAAAACCAAGTCAGAAAGATCCACCTACCTCCTCTAGGCTAAAGAGGGGAGGGGCGGGGGCAGGGCAGAGCCAGAGGGGGGCAGAGCCACGCCGCACCAAGCCCCGCCCCCTCCCTTCTGGCTGGAGCTCCCAGCAGCTTTTCCAGGCTTGAGGGTGGCAATGCCAAGCTAGTGGTGACATAGTTAGAACAAGGCTGGCTTGGCATGGCCATCCTCAAGCCTGGAGAAGCTGCTGGTAAAGCGGAAGCCAGAGGGGGGCAGAGCCATGCCGCGCCAAGCCCCGCGCCCTCCCCTCTGGCTTTGGAGCTCCCAGTAGCTGCTTCAATCTTGAGGATGGCAGTGCCAAGCCAGTGGTGGCATAGCTAGCACAAGGCTCCTCAAGGCTGAAGCAGCTGCTGGGAGTGCCGAAGCCGGGAGGGGGTGGGGCTTAGTGCAGCCTGGCTCCACCCCCTCTGAGAAGCGCCCCATCCAGCTGGGATCGACCTCCTTCGGTCCCGGGATCGACTTCCTGAGCAGCCCTGTCTGCCTTAATATCCTGGGTTATATGGCTGTGTGGAAGGGCCTTAAAGCGCAAGATGCCTTAGCATCCCACAATATCTGCTTTGAACTGGGTTATTTGAGTCCACACTGCCATATATTCCAGTTCAAAGCCGATAATGTGGGATTTTATTTGGCTGTGTGGAAGGGGCCCTTCTATACAGCTCTATATCCCAGAATATCGAGGCAGAAAATCCCACAATATCTGCTTTGAACTGGGTATCAGAGTCTACACTCAGATAATGTGGAATTTCCTGCCTTGATATTCTGGGATATAGGGCTGTGTGGAAAGGTTCAAAATCCTCTTGCAGTTTGCCTCTAGGGCTCTTTCCCATGGTCCTATATCCCAGAATATCAAAGCAGAAAATTCCACATTATCTGAGCGTGGACTCAGATAACCCAGTTCAAAGCAGATACTGTATTGTAGTGTTTTTGCCTTGATATTCTGGGATATAGAGCTGTGTAGAAGGGCCCCTACCACACAGCCGAATAAAATCCCACATTATCAGTATTTGATAATGTGGGATTTTATTCGGCTGTGTGGAGGAGGAAAATACTGCATAAATGGTATCGTACACCCTGTCAATTAGCATACTACTATAAAAAGGGGAGTAGTCAGTGCTGGCACGGTTGCCAACAGAAAGGGCGATTTATGCACATGATGTGGGAATGTGAATATATACAACATTTTTGGCAGACTATACAAAATCAGGCAAAACAAATTCTAGGAAATGAGTGGATCATAACAAAGGAAATTGCAGTAATAGGAAAAATGGTGAAAACGGAAAATGATAGGGAAATAAAAGAAGCAATAATAGAATGTGCACAAGCAGTAATAGTATTAGGATGGAAAGATAAATCAAAATGGACAGTAAACAAATGGTATCATTATATGGTGGAACAAATGGAATTTGAAATTATGAATGGGAAATTAAATGCTTCAAAAATTAATGAAAATAGAATGAGAAAAATGGAAGAAAGATGGACAAGGGTAAAGAATCATATTATGAATCATTCTGGAGATCAAGCCATAAGAAATAGGATACAAATGTTATATAGTATATAGAATGGAAAGGTATAAAGATAAAGATATAAAAAAATGTCTCCATAAGAAATGAATATATAAAAGGGAATAATCCTCATGTTGGTGGTGGGAATTGTAAATGTTCTGTGAGTGCTTGGTATGTTTTTTTGTGTGTGTGTTAAAATAAAATAAAAATTTGTTTTAAAAAATCCCACATTATCTGCTTTGAACTGGAATATATGGCAGTGTGGACTCAAATAACCCAGTTCAAAGCTGTGTGGAAGGGCCCTTTCTCTAATGCAGTGCCTCATATATGGGTAACCAAACCCCATGACTTTAGTTTAGCTTCCTCTTTATTGTCCACCAGGAACTGAAATCATTTCTATTGCTGCTTAACACAACTTTTAACAAAAATGTAGAGGCATCTCTGAGTTTTTCTGCATTGATGCTGCTTTTTCTAGATTGAAGCTTGTTACAAGGATGGATTATTATTATTATTATTTTATTGTTAATTGAGTGACTCCTTTCTGGAGGATAAAATAACATTTTACACAAATTATTTTTGAAAACCTTTCCACAGAAAGTCACATTTGTATATTAATAGGACTTTTCTATCACAACAACAGATAGAATTGGCTTAATTTGAAGGGCGGAGTAAGACGTGTCCCATTAGGACTGATTTGGCAATATACTTCCAGCAGTCACAGCTGTCCAGCAAGATAAATTGGCTGCAACAAGCAGATTTTTGCCAGAGAAATAAAGAATAAATTATGCCAACAGCCATGATGGAAAACAACCTCTTACCCCCTGTTTAATCACAAAGCATACCACATCAAAGCACATAAAAACGCAGTTCTACCAATTTGATTACTCTTGCATTTAAAACTGCAAGGATATTTACCATCAAGCAACTGTAAATTTGGCTACAATAGATAATAGCTTATGATCCTGAAAATCAAAATGTGGAAAACCGACCCTGATGTGGTTTTTCTGGAAAACTGAACAGCTTGTGGAAATGCCATGTTGACAATTATTAAGGACAAACGTCAAGTCAGTCTGCCAAGAAGACTAGTTATTTTTAGACATGTCGAACTTTAGAGCTGAAAAGACCCCAGTTAACACCTCCAATTGCAGCTGGTATGCAACTTCCTTTACTCTATGGTTCCTGAGAAGTTACAAAAGGGGTTGCAGATCACATGCACTCGCTCTCCTTTTTGACTATGTGACCTGTTGGTAGCTGTTTTGTGATAAGAGAGACATCCTGGCCGAATGGCACAGAGAATTATATCAAACATATCTGAAAAGGGACTGATAAGTTTTGTACCTGTGTATGCTGAACACATGAAGGTTGTGAGTAAACCAAATACATTATTTCCATCTAAGTCTACTTTATTTTTGGCTCTTGAGTACATGATATAAAACAAGTTTTTCTATGGGAGAGGATATATTTTTGGGCACTGGAAAACACTTCTAAAGCTCTGCTGGTATTTTATGCACTGGAAAAATCTCGGTTTTCCTAAAATACCAGTGATGACAGGTTATTCAGTCTAACAACTGAAACCATTGCCTTGCATAATTATATCTGGTAGTACACCACAAGAGAAGATTCAGCTCTAAAGGGTTTTTGGCTCTTCTCTGAAAGATCAATCTTTTTTGTTATGTGGCGCAGCTGGCTGGGTGTCAGCTGCATAAGATCTCTACTGACCAGAAGGTCATGAGTTCAAGGCCTGCCCAGGTCGGGGTGAGCTCTCGACCAATTTGTTTAGCTTGTTGTCAACCTTTGCAACCCAAATGACAGTTGCATCTGTCAAGTAGGAAATTTAGATACCACTTTGTGGGGAGGCTAAATTTAACTGATTTCTGGAATGTTAAATTGCCTCTATGTCTGTCTATATATGTTGTGTGTCAATGGCATTGGATGTTTGCCTGTATATGTGCATTGTGATCCGCCCTGAGTCCCCTGCGGGGTGAGAAGGGCAGAATATAAATGATGTAAATAAATAAATAAAATGATCGACAAAAGGTGTTTTCCAAAAGACTATAAATGCCATTTTCCAAAGACTTCACTGTGTGTCAGACCATCCATGCCAACATCCAACTGCCAAAACGGGGGAAAGTACATGGAAGAAAGAATGATAGAGGGGACAAGATCAGGAGAAAGCTGTGTGATGGAGTGAAGAGACATAGGTGACATGCCCACCATCTTACTGTAAGTGTTGTATCCAACTAAATATATAAAACTAGAAAAAAAAGTAAGACTCATGATCCATGAACACCCCCAAACAGGATTGGGACCTGAAGTCTGAAAGTAAAACAGTAATACAGAGGTAAATACCATTAGAGACATAGTGCAAATGAACTATCCTACCACTATAGTCAGTTCGCTGTTGGTATCCAGGAGCTCCTTAGGAACTGTACAAAAGATGGATTGCAATTTCAAGGTGATGTTCTCACAGCTCTTGTTTCCAACTTTTAGCACTTCACCTTTAACAGCTTCCGAGTCAAGGTTGTGTCCCTAGGAAAGCAAAATATAAAATAGTTAAGGGGGAAAACTACATTGAAAACAATATAAAAGCTTTACCATTTTTTTATCAGTAAGCTTCATTTCACTCACAAGATTGAAAAAGACATCAGTTTACACTCATTACTTCCTTAACTTTAGAAATACAGTGAATTTCTGAATTGATTAGAATGCAATACACAGAGGCTGACGATTGGCTGAAACCCTGTTTTAAAAAAAATCCTGTTGTGCCCAAATATTACCCTTATTAATGGCCATAAGGGTAATTAATTTTATTTTATATTCTGCATTTTTCCAGTATGAGATCTAAGGCAGTGTTGCTATATGCTGTATCCCGATCCATCTCTTCCATCCATAGTCAAATAAGAATCAAGTTGTGAAATTACTGAGACAATGAAGCAAGTGGTAGATTGGCTGCTGATTTCAGCTATTGAAGGTGTTGACTCTGTTCTGGGAACAGGGTTTAGCACATTGGAAAGCTCCTTTAAAATATGGACTAGCTTTTCAGCCTAAAGCAAATTCTCTGCCCCCAAACTATAGAGCCACTGAAAACCACTGGAGATGACTATGGGAGGCTGAAATGGGACTGGTATTAAAAGGCCCTTTCATGATCAGATGCACACAGGAAATGTCATCTCAACATGTATATTTCCATAATATTTTGAACTAAGATTAATGTTAAATTATTGCCTCAGAACCATGTGGCCTTTAGAACACACTGGCATAGGCTGAGTCCTAAAAATTGTTTGGATGCTTTAGTTTTGGCCATACAACAATCAAGTGGAATGCTTACTAAATACATTGGCAAAGTACTGATCTTGTTAAATTTCACCTAAAACATTAACCTCATCTGTACAACATTAATTGCTTTTCCAAATGGACACAAAAATCCATTGCAGAGGGTTATGGTAACATGCTATGACCTACAGTCTGACTTGGCCACTGTAGTCCATGCTCTGGTTACATCCCAAATAGATTACTGCAACGCTCTCTATGTGGGACTGCCTTTGAAGACTGTTCGGAAGCTTCAACTGGTCCAACGGACAGCAGCCAGGTTGATAACAGGAGCGGCACTCAGGGAGCCCACAACCCTTTTGTTGCACCAGCTCCACTGGCTGCCAATCTGCTACCGGGCACAATTCAAAGTGCTGGCTTTAGCCTTTAAAGCCCTAAATGGTTCTGGTCCAACGTACCTGTCCAAACGCATCTCCCCCTATGAACTTTTGAGATGTTTAAGATCATCTGGAGAGGTCTACTCTCAATCCCGCCCTCTTCGCAGGTGCGATTGACAGGGATGAGAGACAGGGCCTTCTCAGTGGTGGCTCCTCGGCTTTGGAACACTCTTCCTAGTGACATCAGATCTGCCCCCTCCCTCTTGACATTTCGCAAGAAAGCTAAGACATGGCTGTTTGACCAGGCATTTGCAGATGAAGTGTAATTACCTAAATTGAGACCTAAGGAACGATGACGGCGCGACGGAAATCGATTTTAATAATGAGATGCGACGGAAATCGATTTTAATAATGAGATGCTGAGATTGTGTTTTTTAACTTTAATTTTAAAATTTTAATTGCTACGTAAATTTGTGTTTTATATGGTTGTTTTATTAATTGTTGATGTATTTTATCTGTGGGCAGTTCTTGTCATGTGTACACCACCTCGAGTCGCCTTTGGGCTGAGAGAGGTGGTATAAAAATATAGTAAATAAATAAATAAATAAATAAATAAATACAAGTCTTGGAATAAAACTCTGAAAGATTTGTTATCTTGAATGGCATTGGGATGGCTAGGGATTCGAAAAAGTTCCTTGACAGTATCAGAATGACAATATAGGTTGTCATTCAAAATGCCTATTGAAATACAGCATACTGTGTGGAAAGTGTGATCCTTGGCTCAAGCTGTGTAACTGTGATGAATGGCCATTAGAACAGGATGGGGTCCTGCGATCATCTATGGCAAACACCCGATTATGTTTGCTATATATGGAAACATCCATTGTGACACATGGAGAGATATTATGATACTAACACACACCACATCCCCATCCTCCTGACATTCATCAATTGCACTTCAGATGTAATATTGCATCTGAATACAACAACAATCTCAGGGATATCATTTTTTTGATATTATACTTGAATTTAAGTAGAGCAATGCATGGCTGGACTATGCGTTGACTGATCAACTGTGCTATGTGTCACAGAGATGGAGGAAAGATAAAGCAGTAGAACAAGTGATATCACAAGTTACTTATTTCTGTTTATTAAATGGATACCACAATTTTACATAAATGTGCAAAAATCCCAATTAAAATATGAAAACAAGTCAATTAAAATTACAGCAGCACAAGCAAATTATGACCAAAATCAATTATAACCCATATTAGCTAACAAACCAGTTTAAATCTCAAAATCTGCCTGAAGAAACAGGCACTGTAGACTACTTCAACCAGAGAAGACAGCCATAGCAGAGCACCTGATGGACCAACCTGGACATAGCATATTATTTGAGAACACAGAAATGCTATACCACTCTAAAAATGACCATGCCGGGCTATACAGAGAAGCCACTGAAATTCACAAGCATGTGAACAATTTCAACAGAAAGGAAGAATCCACAAAAATGAACAAAATCTGGCTACCAGTATTAAAAAAACTCTAAAATTATAACAGTAAATAAAGAACAAAAACACAGGGGAACTCCAGACAATAAACAATCAGGAACAGCTAATCACCTCTCAACAAAGGATTCCTCCAGACAGGAACAAGCCACACCTAAACCTTCAGGCCATCAAATGCTAATCAAGGTGGCCAATTGAAACATCCACACCTACCTCCAACAGACAATAGTTTTTTTTCTCCCACTCTGGACTTTCCACAGATATATAAACACAATTTTCCTAGTTTCCAACAGACCTCACAACCTCTGAGGATGCCTGCCATAGATGCAGGCTAAACGTCAGGAGAGAATGCTTCTATAACATGGCCATACAGCCCGAAAAACCTACAACAACCCAAACTTTGAATGTCTGTATGTCCCTGCACTCGGAAATCATGGGATTTTTAAAATCTAGGTTTGTTCCCAGGTTTTAGATGTATGTTCCTGATTGGTCAGTTCCTAAAAAGAAGGTGACAGTTGAGTAGAAGGTGCAAATTTTGTTTCTGTGCCAGAAAGTTCATGAAATGTGTGGAGGGCACATTTTCTCTAGCCAGGACAAAGTTGTGGCCCCGTAGTCAACGTTGTGCATCTTTTAACAATAGGAACAACCAGGAACAGCAATCTGTTGTTCCACAAGTACTTCAATCCGTGTGCGAAAGGGAGCTCTGCTCTACCCAATCGCCTTTCAGAGCTGGCTGTTCTCCGAGAACTCTAAACAGCCTGTCTTTCCGCCATCGCTGCACACCCGGAAGTCTCAATGTTGTCTGTACGTGGACCTCTTCTGAAGTCCCAGGATTTTTTGCCCCTTGCTAAAACCCGTGATTTGGTGCTGCCCTAGGAGATCAGGGTTTAAAACCCTATACAGCTATGGAAACCTTCCTCAGAAAAAGGCAATGGCAAATGCCCTCTGAATAAATATTGCCAAGAAAACCCTGTAGTAGGTTCACCTTAGGGTCACTATAAATTGGAATTGATTTGGAGGCACACACCATGAACAACAAGTAGTGACAGAGTAAAGAGAAGGGGCCCATCCATCTAGTTTTAACACCTATGTGAATATTAACATCTCCCATTCAATGGAAGAATATAAAGTTTTAAACAGCCTGGGTCGTAAGTCACATAGAGCTTTATAAGTCATGATTAACATTTTGAATTCTCTCTGGAAACAGAGTGGTAGACAGCACTAATAAAGTTGTGTACTGATGTTTATTTATGTCTTGTATATTATATATATGGTTTTATAGGTTACTGTTTATGTATGTTGGATCTATATTGTTTTTAAAATGTTGTGAGCTGCTTTGGGTCCCACTTAGGGAGAAAAGTGGGATATAAATAAAGATGTATTATTATTTATTATTATTCCTGCATTAATAATGATCTGATCATAGCACTTTGGAGTATATATTTCTGAATACTTTTCAAAGGCAGTCCCACACAGAGCATGTTGCACTAGCCCAAACAGGATGGAAATGAGCTACATGTCAGCAGAGCTAAACCATCAATTTCCAGAAATAAGCAGTCTTTATATTGGTCTCAAATGGATCCCAGTCACCACTAAAATCTCAGCATGCAGACTGAGAGATGAATCAATAAGTATACCACCCAAACTGTATCACTTGCTTTGTTGTGTTATTACTCCGAATTGGTGTTTATGCAGTATGTGTAACTCTTTGAACCATGAGGTTATATTTTACAGGTTACATATAAAATATTAGACATGCACTATGAACATCCTTTGTTTATGCAGTTTAAGAAAAGCATTATATGGTTTAGTTTACGTAATCAGGCATTCCGCCATACACATGATTCTTTGGAAATCTGAAGCAGAGATGACTTTGGTTTGGAAGGTATTTACGGAGACATGGGCAGAAAAACTGTAACACAGGACATTATGTACTTTTTCCTCCGAAGGGAGGGAAAAAGTAAGCACAGGCAATACAATAGAGGTTTTGTTCTTGATTAGGATTCAGGCATCACTACAGTAACTTGATAATGATTACCATTTATAAAACGGCAATAAAGAGTTATGCAAAGAAACTGAAACTGGCCTGATGATTCAGACTCATGCCTGTATTCCCTGGATAATGTACAACCTTCATACCAATATAAAGTACTTCCAAGACGAGGCAAAAGGTGATTTCAGAAACCAAAATCATAGACTGCAGCATGTTGCAAAGTGTTTCATTACATTAGTTGTCCTAGGAATGCTTTTAAAAGCATGAGTGTAAATCGAGGATGGGAATAATGGGGCCTTCCAGATGCTGTTGGATTTATCTCCAGGTGTTCTTTAACATTTGCTTTGCTGACAAAGAGTGATAGGAATAGTGGCTTAACAAAATACAGATTCACCAGAACTTGTATAAACAAATGCTCTAAAATCAGGGCTGTCCAGGAAGTTGATCGCGATCAACCAGTCGATCTCGGGACTGAAGGAGGTCAATCTCAGCCGGATGGGGCACTTCTCAGAGCGGGCGGAGCCAGGCCACGCCAAGCACCGCCCCCTCCCCGGCTTCGGCACTCCCAGCAGCTTCTCCAGGCTTGAGGATGGCAGTGCCAAGCCAGCCTTGTGCTAGCTATGTCACAACTGCCTTGGCATTGCCATCCTCAAGCCTGGAGAAGCTGCTGGGAGCTCCAAAGCCAGAGGGGAGGAGTGGGGCTTGAACGGCCTGGCTCTGCCCTCTGGCTTCCGCTCTACCAGCAGCTTCTCCAGGCTTGAGGATGGCAATGCCAAGCCAGCCTTGTGCTAGCTATGCCACCACTGGCTTGGCATTGCCATCCTCAAGCCTGGAGAAGCTGCTGGTAGAGCGGACGCCAGAGGGGGGAGGAGCCAGGCCGCGCCAAGCCCTACCCACTCCCCTCTCTAGCCTTGAGGAGGTAGGTAGATCTTTCTGACTTGGTTTTATTATAAGTAGCTTGCATGCTGAAAAAGTATGGGCACCCCTGCTCTAAACCAGGGCTGTCCAACTTCTACCAGCCCAAGGGCCGGAATCCCGGTCACTAATCACCTGGGGGCAGCAGCGGGGGCGGGGCCGCTCGGGGGGGGGCCACTGCTGGCATGCACGGCAGGGCGGGAGCGGGCGCGCCCTCCGCCATGTCCCTGCCTCCTGCAGCGGCCGCCCCAGGAGCTTCCTTTCTCTTCCTTCAGAGAAGGAAGTTAAGCTCCCGGTGCGGCCGCTGCAACAGCCAGGGACATGGTGGAGGGCACCTCCCCGGCCCTGCCGCGCATGCCCGCAAGCGGCCCCGCGCGAGCGACGAACAGGCGGGGGAAGTCCCGCCCCTAGGGCGTCTGACGTGGCTTCCCTCCGCCTCCTCCTCACTCGCGTTGGCCCCACTCCTCCTCGTGTCGCCCCCACCCCCCGGAGATCGAAGTTTTTCAATTTTTTTAAAAAAACAGCGGATTTCTTGCAGGAGGGTAGGCGGGCCACATCCAAGGGGCTGGCGGGCTGTGTGTGGCCCGTGGGCCGCCTGTTGACAGGTCCGCTCTAAGCGAACAAGTAACCAAAACATTTCAAATTCTATGCCCAAGCAATGATCTGTTACCAGTTGTTGTGAAGCACCTTAACCCCTTGTATTGGTAGGATTGCTGATCGGTAGGTCAGTGGTTGAAATGCAAGGAGAGCAGGTTGAGCTCTCTCTGTCAGCTCTAACGCCCCATGTGTGGACATGAGAGAAGCCTCCCACAAGAATGGTAAAACATCAAAAACATCTGGGCGTCCCTTGGGTAGCATCTTTGCAGACGGCCGATTTTCTCACAGCAAAAGCGACTTGCAGTTTCTCAAGTCACTCCTGACACATACAAAAGAAATTGCTGGGATAGGGTGGAAGAGACAGGCAGTGCAAATACACTGTAGAACTAATGCAGTCTAACCCCACTTTAAATGCCATATCTCAATGCTTTGGAATTGTGGGCATTTTAATTTGGTAATACACCAGTACGCGTTTGGCAGAGAAGGCTAAATAACTTGAAAAATACAGCTTCCAAGATCCCATAGAATTGGGCCATGGCATTTAAAATGGTGTCAAGCTGCATTCGTTCTACAGTGTAGATCACTATTTCTCAAAGTGGGCAGTACCACCCCCTGGTGGGCGGTGAGGTGATCCAAGAGGGCCGTGGGAGGCTCAGGGGAATTTGGGGGGTGGTGAACCCCTTTAAGGGGGCGGTGAATGATTGGCCATTTAGGAGAGGTTGCACAGCCCTCTTCTTTGGCTCTGCTTCTTTCGCTTTGACCTGCATATTAGATATTTGGATTAGAATTCGTAAGAGTAGCAAAATTATTGATGAAGTAGCAACGAAAATATGGTTGGGGGCCACCACAACATGAGGAACCTTTTTTTAGGGGTCATGGCATTAGAAAGGTTGAGAACCACTGCATTAATACATAGATTAATTGTTTAATTGCTATTAAATTAAAAAAATAATTTCTAGGGGGGCGGTGAGTAAAAACAATTTCTGGAAAGGGGGCGGTAGGCCAAAAAGGTTTGGGAACCACTGGTGTAGATGCACCCAGGGAAAGATTTAGCCTGGACAAGAGAGTATCCCCTTCCTTCTGATTGTTTCCTCTTACCATGGAAGCTATAAACAAACCACAGATATCAGTCTATGGCAGGGGTGCTCAGAAGGTCGATCGCGATCGACCGGTCGATCTTTGGGCCTCTTCCGGGTGATCTTCAGGCCCTGAGCAGGTCAATTTACCTGTCGCCTCTGCTGCGTGCGTGCTCCTGCGCTTTGGAGACCGCTTCGAGCGTTGGCGCATGCGCGCTGGGCAGAAGCAGATGGAGGCAGAGTGCGGAGCTCTTGCGCGCGGGGCCTCCGCCCTGCCTCTCATCCGGAAGCTGCGGTGAGAGAGGCCGGAAGCCCCGTGCGCTCTCCCGCCGCAGCCTTCTTCCGCCAGCGCGGCTTCTTCCTTCTTCGCCGGCTGTCAATCGCATCACCCCTCAGGAGGCCGAGGCCTCCGAGGCCGAGCCGGGCCTGGCTCTTTTCCCCTTCGGGCTGCTTCGGCGCTGCTTCTTCCCCCTCAGGCTGCTTCGGCCTCCTCCCCCTCTGTCTCCTCCCTGCCCTTCCCAGCCCGCACCTTAAGAGCTCCACGCTCTGCCTCCATCTGCTTCCGCCCAGCGCGCATGCGCCAACGCTCGAAGCAGTCTCCAAAGCCGTGCGAGTGGAGAAAGGTGGTGTTGAGAGCGTGCACGCGCGGCGGAAGGCGGCACTGGGAGCGTGTGCGTGGCGGCAACAACAGGTAATCTTTAGACTTTGTTTTTTTTAAAGTAGCTCGCAGGCTGAAAAAGTGTGGGCACCCCTGGTCTATGCTGTTTAGCTATGCCCAGTCAGCAGCAGTTCATGAACTGGATTGTTTTTCAGTCAAGCCATGGAAACCAACCCAAGATATATCCAGGTGAAAAACATGCTAGATTATCACAGTATCACTGTATCCCTTTGTTAGTTTATCAGTGAATCTGTTCAGGGTTTTAGTATAAAGTTTAAAGATCTATCCAAAGTGCTGAATTATTTCAGCACCTTGGATAGTTTGGGACTGATTTACTATCTCATTGACATCAGAACAACCAGCCATCGTTGGCATGCCACCTGCTGCTACATCTGGATCACATAACAAACTACAGGCCAAGAAATGCTGCTTCTGCAACACATTGAAATTGGAAGCTAACTTACTGGCCCAATACCAAAATACTACAGACCTTCAGTGAGTCTCAAAAAATTATATGGGTTGGATTGCTTTTTTCCTAATGGTTTTCATGGCTGTATGTTTTTGTGAAATTATTAAACTGGACTGTTAAAACTGTTATTTAAAATGTTATTAGAGGTCATTAGTCTGAACTTTTAAAAACTGCTGCTGGAGAACCGAGTTAAAAGCTGTTGAATGCTCAACATTTTATTTTATGTTTTGGGTTGTACACCACATTGTTAGGATCATGTCTTACGAGACAGCTTCAAATATTTACAAAAACAAGCGATGGCTGCATACATAGGTTTTTGGTGTCATATTTAATAATCGAAGAACTTTGTTCTCTTTGAGTTGGATAAAAACAACATTGTGGTGTGTATATATTCACTTGCTGGAAGCAAAATGTGCCACATCAGATTAATTTTCCCGAAAGACCAAGTGATAAAGGCTCTGCCATTCTTCTGAAACTAATTAAGAAAATAGATAAAAGAATTTTGGTTTGGGAAGAATTGTTTGTTCACTGAACCAAGCGGCCATTTAATTTCATGCTGTGCTTGCTTAATTATTAGTCGACAAAATATGATCATGAGGCATGTAAACTTCTGTTTTTCTGTGTACATAAACTCATAGTGCTGCCAATCCGGCCCACAGTGACCTTTTGACTGAAGGAACTCAAAAGCTGGCCCACAATTTATGAGTGCTTCTCACTTTGTGTTTCAACTTGTGGGGGAGGAGGCTGAACAATCATCGTTTATCCTATATTGCATTTCTCATTTTAAATGGGATTTAACTGGGGATTTTATTTAAGGGTGTAGTGAACCCTGGTGCAAGGTTTTTAGTTAAGGGTAACCTTAGATCAAAGCAATCCATGTTAGTCTCCTAACAAGGATGGTACAGAGATAGAAGTGAGAATAAATATCTATTTTCAGTGTAGTTGCATCCACTTTTAACTCCCAAACTTAATTGGATAAGAAAGTAGAAGTAGTGTTAAATATTTCTACAGCTATATAGCACCTGTTCACATGGATATAGGCCAAATGTGCAAGTTATAGTCAGTCTATAGCAGTGTTTCTCAACCTGGGGGTCAGGATCCCTGGGGGGGGGGGTCGCGAGGGGTTGTCAGAGGGGTCGCCAAAGACCATCAGAAAAGACAGTATTTTCTGTTGTTCATGGGGGTTCTGTGTGAGAAATTTGGCCCAATTTTATCATTGGTGGAGTTCAGAATGCTCTTTGATTGTAGGTGAACTATAAATCCCAGAAACCACAACTCCCAAATATCAAGTCTCTTTTTCCAAACTGTACCAGTGTTCATATTCGGGCATATTGCCAAGTTTGGTCTAAATCCATCATTGTTTGAGTTCACAGTGCTCTCAGGATTTAGGAGAACTACAACTCCAAAACTCAAGGTCAATGCCCGCCAAACCCTTCCAGCATTCTCTGTTGGTCATGGGAGTTCTGTGTGCCAAATTTGGTTCAGTTCCATCATTGGTGAAGTTCAGAATGCTCTTTAATTGTAGGTGAACTATAAATCCCAGCAACTACATCTCCCAAAGAACATAATAACCCCCCCCCCCAACCAATATTCAAATGTGGGCACATTGGGTATTTGTGCCAAATTTGGTCCAGTGAGTGAAAATACATCTGCATTTCAGATATTTACAATTTGCCACTGTTACTATTCATAACAGTGGCAAATTTTAGTTATGAAGTAGCAATGAAAATAATATTATGGTTGGGGGTCATCACAACATGAGGAACTGTATTAAGGGGTCGCGGCATGAGGAAGGTTGAGAACCACTGGTCTATAGGGAGATGATCAGGATTAAATACAATAATCTTGTTGGTTGCTTCTGACCAAATTGCTTCCAGATACTATTTACTTATTTATACAGTATTTATTAGGCCTGTTAAATCATGCTTCTAAATGTTTCTAAAGTACTTACAAAACTAAAATTCTGGGGGTGAAAACTAGATGGTGCTGGTGCTTTGCTTTTACAGTGTTGCTAAAGTTCTGGTGGTGAGCACTTCACCACCAGAACTTTAGCAACACTATAGAAACAAAGTACCAGCGCCACCTAGTTTTCACCCTCAAAATTTTAGTTTTGTAAGTACTTTAGAAACATTTAGAAACAAGATTTAACAGGCCTAGTATTTATATCCGGACCTTCTCACTCTGAAGCGGATTCAGAGCGGATAACAGAACACATATATGGGAAACATTAAATGTCATTATACACTGACAAAACAAACAACTGTACTTAGGTAGAGGTATATACATAGGCTTTCCCATCTTCAGCATCTTGGAGGCTGTGTCACGGGGGTGGATGAGCTCTTGCACAACTTTCCCTGCCGAAGAGTTTTGTTTGTAAACTTCTTCATTGATCAAATAGCTGGCATTTTTCTGGTATTTTCTTATGTGTGTCTAAAAATACCTCCCCGCTGAAGTGGTACCTTTTTACATACTCACGTTGCAGTTTTCGAAACTGCTACATAGGCAGAAGCTGGGCTAAAGGCCAGGAACTCACCCTGACTGGGCTTCGAACTATCAACCTTTCGTTTGGCAAGATTTACTGCACCTGGCAATTAACCTGCTGTGCTAAAGCACGGCCCTCAACAAGTTTTATTCTCAACAAGTTATGTATCTCTGAAAAGCCCAGACCACTGGTGGAAAAAGCATATTTGTCACATATAGAATTGCTTACCTTAATCATGATATTTCGGTTTTGCTTTGAGATCAGCACTGGTTTCTCTGAGGAGGTAAAGACCGGGTCGTTCACATAATCAAAGTTGAAACCAGATGCGATGACACCATCAAAAATGAAAAAAACCTTTGTCACAAAAGGCAGTGTCAGATTCGAGGATTTCAGTGAAGGAGTTGGGCAGCAGAATATTTCGGAATTTGAGCGATGGTTACATGCCTGCAATATAAAAGGAAACAAAATGTTTAAGTATCAAGGGCAGGCCTGAACTTTTTATTTGCAAGGCTGTGGATTTCACCTTTCTGATTCTGATGAAAGTCTATGGATGTTTGTTTTTGAGGCTCATTAATGTTTTCTTCTATTTTTACAATTCACTGATGTTGCAGAATTCCAGTTAAGTGTTAATATTCTAAACTTAACTAAATCAAATCTAAATTTTGACCCATTTCATATTCCATGCATTCATGCTGGTGTCAAACAAAGCATAGGGCTGCTGTGAGCTTTCCGAGCTGTATGGCCATGTCCCAGAAGCATTTTCTCCCAATGTTTTGCCCACATCTATGGCAGACATACCTCTGAGGATGCCTGCCATAGATATGGGAGAAATGTCAGGAGAGAATAATAATAATACTGTTTATTTCTATTCCGCTCTTCTCATCCCGAAGGGGACTCAGTGCAGATTACAATACACATATGACAGACAATCCCTGTCGGAAGACATACAATGTTACACATAGACAGTACAGTGCAGTTTTTAGAGGGATTTCTTCTTTCCTGGCTGCATCATACAGGGTGTGCGTCACAGGATGTGGATACTCCATTACGACATCATTGTTGTTATGTCCTTGCGTCATTGCGCCTTTACGTCACAAGGGGGCGCTGTTGTTCCATCCTCATGACGGGAGCCTCTGTTTCCACCACTTCCACATCTCCCTTCTCCCGGCAGCTGAACTTTTTCGGACGTTGTAAAGTCTGTGTAAAAATCCTCCCCCACTTTCCGTGGTCCCCAAATTGTTGTTTATTCACAGCTGGGCTGTTGAACTGCTTGGGTGGGCAGTGGACAGGACTCAAATAGCTGGTCGTCCAAGCCAGCTCGGGGATTCGAACTAGCAACCTTCCGATTGCAAGCACAGCTATGTTACCGCTGTGCTATCTCCCCGGCCCTTCTAGAACATAGAATGCTTCTAGAACATGGACATACAGCCCAGAAAACTCACAGCAACCCAGTGATTCCGGCCATGAAAGCCTTCGGCAACACATTAAACAAAGCATAGTTTAACAGTCATTACAAAGTACTAAGCAATTCAACAAGGTGTACTTAAAAGTCGTTGTTAATGATAATAATAATAATAACAACAATAATAGGAAAAGATGGATAGACAACAACTACTGCTACTACCACTACTACTATTCTGCCTTTTTCCCAGATCAGGACTCAAAGCAGCTTATAAAAACTATTAAAGACATCGTAAAAAATCCACCAGATACAAAAATTTAAACCAGATTAAATTAAGCACATGCTTGCTAACACAACAAATAGCAACATCCAACATATTGTGTAAGAAAAGTTTCCAAACATCTTTACCAAAGAAGCAGAAGGAAGATTAGACTGGCCCCTCATTATGATAAATACCCTGAGTTGAATCGCGTATGATATATGTATATGGATTTTCTAAGAGAAGCTTTGTTTTCACTTGGAAGTCGCCGTCCTGACGAAGTTCCTCCAAACGAATTGGAACTGGATCCATTCATTTCCTCCCCGTAGGCAGTACTTAGCTATCTCTCTGTGACTCCCTACCCTGTTTCCGACTGGCATCTACCCTATACTTGGGATCTGTTGGTGTGGACGATACTTGTCCCTTCCGTACCGAGATACCTTCTCCACTCGGCGTGCCTGGGTTCGGACGGTGCAGGACATACCCACTTTGGATTTTACAAGTGCCTCATTTGAGGAGCGACAACCTTGTACTCTTTTGAAATCCCCTCCACTTGGGATGATCTTGCTATGGCTGCTTATACCGGACTATACTCACACGTCCACGAGTAGGGTGAGTACGAACTCTCTATGTGCAGAACGCTTTTGTGTAGAACTTTTGATGTGTTGAACTTATTATGTGTTGAACTCATTGTGTGTTGAACTCATTTTGTGTTTAACTCAGTACTTGTTGGATATCGGTGGACAGGAGCTCACTTCTTTATATTAGATGTGTTATGATAATTAAAGAAGATAAAAACAGTTAATCTCAAACAGTTTATGTGAGTATATTGCTCTTCAGACGTATTTTGGATTGTTGTTCTTAGTAGCATGGTATAGTAGTCAAAACATTGGGCCATGGAGGTGTTGCTGTGTGCCTTCAGGTAGCTTTCTATGTATGGTAGCCCTAAGGCAAATCTATCGTGGGGGTTTCTTGGAAAGATTTGTTCAGGGGGTGGAAGTTGCCTTTGCTGTTATCTGAGACTGAGTGCTTGTGACTCACTTAAGGTTATTGAGTGGGCTTCCGTGATCAAGCAGGGATTTGATATGTCTCCAGTGTTTTAGTCCAGTGTTTCCCAACCAGTGTGCCGGGGCACACTAGTGTGCCGTGAGCGATCATCAGGTGTGCCGTGGGAAATTGGAACCTCCAGGAAGGGGTGGGGAGAGTCTAGTGTGTTGAAGTATAAAAACCCTATGAAACCTACCTCGATAAAAACACAAAATTACAAACACCCCCTCCCCACCCGTTGTCTACTTGGTCTCTCCCTCTCCATGCATTGGGAAGCCCTGCCTCCCTTTCCCCAAGTAGATACCTCCTCTTGCCTCCTGGGGGTTCTGTGTGGGAAGTTTGGGCCAGTTCTATCATTGGTGGGGTTCAGAATGCTCTTTGATTGTAGGGGAACTATAAATCCCAGCAACTACACCTCCCAAATGTCAAGGTCCATTTTCCCTGAACTCCATCTGCGTTCATATTTGGGCATATTGAGTATTCATGCCAAGTTTGGTCCTGATCCAACATTGTTTGAGTCCACAGTGCTCTCTGGATATAGGTGAACTATAACTCCAAAACCCAAGGTCAATGCCCACCAAACTCTTATAGCATTTTCTCTTGGTTATGGGAGTTTTGCATTTTCTCTTGCTTATGGGTGTTTTGTGTGGGAAGTTTGTGTCTTTCTGCCATTCCTGCCAGGATATCTATGTTGTGTTCATCAAAACAGGTCCAGGTTTCACACTGAGTGTATAAATACATTTAAAAACATATTAACTATATGTATTACTGTGTTAGAGTGTCATTTTGTGTCATTTTGGTTGGTGGTGTGCCCCAGGATTTTGCAAATGTAAAAAATGTGCCGCGGCTCAAAAAAGGTTGGGAAACACTGTTGTAGTCTAACGTTCAAACCACTGCATCACAAATATAGCTTTGGAAAACGTGGTTCAGATTCATGGAAACCCACCGAGTAACTCACACGTTCTAAGCCTCAGAGGAAGGCAAAGGAAAAGCCTGCCAAATCTTGCCAAGGAAACTATATGGCAGGTATTCCTTAAAGTTGCCATAAATCAAAACTGACTAAAAGGCACATAACAACATAGCAAATAGCTCTGTGAGATTCTCATTTATAACATGAAAACAGTGCAGGATGAAAAGAGTTAAATGTCTCCTGCTCCATCACATTCACCTTCCAATCAGATTGCTGGCCACCCATGCAGTTGATTAAAAAGAAATGTAAAAAGATAGAAAAAAAACAAGAGATCAACCAAGGTCTTGCCAAAGTAATGTGTAGTTGTCTCTCCAAAATGTGAATAAAGGAGTTGACCCCTGTCACCTTTTTCTAAACTCATTTGCACATAAAACCTCCCTAGAATTAATTTGAGGCTCTTGGTTCATATGTCCCTGGGAAATTCTGCTCCAATTGCATCCTTTTTCATTAGACAGAGCAGGATGAATAGTACATGGCAGAGAACTGTGGCCTTTTATTCAACGGGAGCAACAAGAAAAATAAACCTGCAATGGAATTCAGTTAAGACAATGGGAAAAAAAACCCATTCCAAATGCCTGCCAAAATGCTATGGGCACCTCAAGCTCAAAACTGGCAACCAGTAGGAATGTTTTTGCCACTGTCCTACCTAAATAAATGTAGAGTTACTGAATCATGCATTTGGCAACGGGTGAGAAGGTCAAAAAGAGATCTTTCTACACAGCACTTGCTCAGCTAAAAGCCATTTATCTCCTATGCCAGAAATTGTCTTATGTCTGCTGCCTAGAAAATCCAAATTTTCCACTCAAAACAAACCACACAAAAACCAAGATATAGGCTAGTTTTTTTATTTTATATAACCTTTGAGGACAAACTATATTTGCATTTTGTACTACAGTCCATGCAAAAGCTGCTCCCCACAGAAGGAAGTTTGCATAAAGTAGCTCTGCATGCAATTCTACTTGTTGAAATTTCCTCCCTATTTTTATAGTTCTTTTTCCTCCTCTTTTTCTTTCGCAAAGTGACAGGGTTCTGATTCTATGACCTGAAATGAGCAAGACTGGATTGTGTACATGCACACTTAATTTCCCCCCAGTTTTAACGTGTGAGCATATATATCTATATAAATAAAATGTAATGTTTGGTTGTTTGTGTGATTAACCTAACTCAAAAACCACAGGACAAATGGACACCAAATTTGGACACATAAGAACATAAGAACATAAGAAGAGCCATGCTGAATCGGGCCTCAGCCCATCTAGTCCAGCATTCTGTGTCACACAGTGGCCCACCAGTTGTACACAGGGATCTCTAGCAGAAAGGAGGGCAGAACCCTCACCTGCTCCCGACCCCCCACAACCAGTACCCAGGGAAATCCTGCCTACCTCAACCAACTCCGAGGTGGCACTTGGATGTCCATTTCAGTAACCACCGATTCCCTTGGTATCCATGAATCTGTCTAATCCTGCCTTGAAGCTGTCCAGGCTGACAGCTGTCACAACCTCCTCTGGAAGTGAGTTCCATAATCCAATGACCCTCTGGGTGAAGAAATATTTCCCTTTATTAGTCCTAATTTTCCTACCTTGGAGCTTTAGGGAGTGCCCCCTAGTCCTAGTGTTGTGTGACAGAGAAAATATTTTTTCTTTATTCACCTTTTCTATCCCATGCATGATTTTATACACTTCGATCAAGTCACCTCTTAAACGCCGTCTTTCAAGGCTGAAAAGACCAAGGCGTTGCAACCTGATTTCATAAAGGGAGCTGCTCCATCCCTTGGATCATTTTGTTGCCCTTCTTTGTACCTTTTCCAGTTCCGTTATATCCTTCTTAAGGTGCGGAGACCAGAATTGTACACAGTACTCCAAATGTGGCCTTACCATAGATTTTTGTAGAGAGGCAATACAACATTTGCCGACCTATTTTCGATTCCCTTCCTGATCATGCCAAGCATAGAATTTGCTTTTTTCACTGCTGCAGCGCACTGGGTTGACATCTTCATTGAGCTGTCCACCAAAACCCCAAGATCCCTTTCCTGGTTTGTCTCAGAAAGCTTTGACCCCATCAATTGGTAGGTGTAGTTGGGGTTCTTTGCCCCAATGTGCATGACTTTACACTTGTTTAGGTTAAAATGCATTTGCCACTTTGTTGCCCATTCACACAATACACATATCAGGCCAACGAGTGACCATCACTCATAAAACACTGGAAAACACAGTAGAATAGACTTAAAAAGCAAAAAACCCCAAACAAAACAAAACCCAACAACATTACAACACATGCACAAAACGCAAACACACACACACACACACACACACACATACACACAAAACACATATTCACAGGTTGGACCACAGCAATGTGTGGCAGGGGATGGCTAATAGAATCATAGAATCATAGAGTTGGAAGAGACCTTGTGGGCCATCCTGCACAACCTCCTGCCAAGAAGCAGGAAAATTGCATTCAAGGCACCCCCGACAGATGGCCATCGAGCTTCTATTTAAGGGCTTCCAAAGAAGGAGCCTCCACCACACTCCAGGACAGAGAGTTCCATTGCTGAACAGCACTCACAGTTAGGAAGTTCTTCCTAATGTTCAGATGGAATCTCCTTTCCTGTAGTTTGAAGACATTATTCCACATCGAAAGGTGTGGCAGACTGATTCAACCAGAGAAGTCAGCCATAGCAGTCTGGTACCTGAAGAACCAACCTGGGCACAGCATATTATTTGAGAAGACAGAAATGCAGGACCACTCTAACAACCACCATGTCAGACTACACAGAGAAGCCACTGAAATCCACAAGGATGTGGACAATTTCAACAGAAAGGAGGAAACTATGAAAATGAACAAAATCTGGCTACCAGTATTTTTTTAAAAACACTCTAAAATCAGGACAGTAAATAAAAAAATGGGAAAAAAACAGGGGAATTCCAGATAGGAAACAATCAGGGCCAGTTAACATCTCCCAACAAAGGATCCCCCCCCCCCAGGCAGGAAGCAGCCAGGTTTTGAAGCTGCAAGGCCATTCAATGTTGATTCAATGCTAATTGCAACATTCACACCAGCCTCCAACAGATAAAGAGTTCTTTCTCTCACCCTGGACATTCGAGATATAGAAACTTCACTAGCCAAGTTTCCAGCAGACCTCACAACCTCTGAGGATGCCTGCCGTAGATGTGGGTGAAACATTAGGAGAGAATGCCGTACAGCATGGAAAATTCACAAGAACCCATAATTTATTTTAATCCCATAAACTTCAAAGTACAACTAGTCTGGATCAATGCAGAAAGGTTTTATACTGAATCAATGGAGCCTTAGTAAATCAACACTTACGGATGTTTTACTTGCTGAATGGATTTCCTTCAGTTAGGATTCACAATTGGAATTAGGTCTTTGTGTCCCATAAAATAGGCAACATTGAAATAATAGGAGTATGGCATCTACTAAATTGTGTGATCCCAAGCCATTCCTTCATTGGTTACTGGCAATCCTGAAGTTGGGAATTGGTTGGATAGATGAGAGAAGGTCTTCTTAGTCTCAAAAGAGGAATATATTATTTTTAATAGGCATTACGTATTTTATTTCCCTGCCTGGTTCTAGTTCCTTGTTGTTAAACCTGGGATTTTTTAACATTTTGTTTGAGTTTCCGCTGCTCTATTTCACTACTGTGTTGATCTGGTATTATTTATTGTTTATTTTCGCTTTGTAGGATTTGTTTTGTAGATGACTTATTTTACAAATGTCTTATAAATACAGAAAGTTACTAATGAATTATTTTCAAACATTAACTGTATTCTACATTTAAGGAGCCCAGTATGCCGATAGCTGTATGCAGAAACATTTGTATGCATCAAAACAAATCCCTGGCAATCATTACAGCGATTTCATTAAGGCAAATTTATTGCACATCTTATCTACTGTAGAGTACCGATGTCTCTTAAATTAATAACACAGCATTTGTAACCTAGTTTGTGGGCATCTATCAAAATAGTCTATTGCTCTTTAGTTTATTATGCTACCTTCCAAAAAGGATGCTTTCAGAGCATGATAAAAAAATCTAATAATATTGTTTAGTGGTGATGCAATGTGACTGATTGGGAAGGTCAAGAGAAATTGCATTCGAAGTGCCCTTATTCCTATGTAATTTGAGTTGACATTTTTACTTTGAATTCATTGCAACCATTGAAAAATGTGATGCTTTTCATGAAATGCTGGATAGATAACCTATGCATAAAAAAACCCCACAATAAATCCAATCTACTCAAGCGTAAATTAAGATCCTGCCTATTTAATTTGGGTTTTAAATGTGTTTACAGAAAATGTTTATATTCTGTTTCAAGGCCAACCATTCTTTTGAATGGAAGTAGAGTAATCCCCCCCCCCCCAATGAATTATTACTGAAATATTTATTTATTTACTAGCTGAGCAACCGGCGGTGCCCGGGTTATTTGAGGAAGGCATTGTGTGCCAAGGTTGGTTCCTATTAGATGTTTATGTGGCTTGCAGTGGTCTCAGGAACTTAGTGAAGGTACTGCGAGTCCCGGGGGCCAAGTCAGGAAAATCAAGTTAAGGAAGCCTAACAATATCCCATGAGCTGAGGCCTAGTTAATCAAGTTAAGGAAGCCTTTCTGTCAATTTTGGGGCTGGTTTGTGTTTTATAGGGGCTTTAGTGTTGTTTGGGAAGTGAATGATGTGAAGGTACTGCAAATCCCATCATTCGTGGCCCCTCCTGCCCTAAACCACACCAGGTAGTGAAGTGGGCCATTGGTCGCCTGTTTGCCAAGTTTGGTCCTGATCTGTCAGTGCTGTGGGCCGCAGTGGCTGACTGCCTGAGGAGGCCTTTCCCTTAACCTCTGAGTCACTTTAGAATGTTTGAATGTGGTTGGCCATTTAGAGGCAGTTATGCAAATTCCATTTCAGTGGCAACCAATCCCCTCTGTCTGGGGCTGTAGAATGTTGGAGTTCTGAGGCTGGCCAGTTAGAGCCCGTTATGCAAATAATCCCACAATGGCAGCCAATCGAAGCGCTGGCACATATTCCTCCCGTCGCTCGCTCGCTCGCCCGCAAACACTGACTTTTATTATATGTAATAGATTATTTATTTACTGTATTTATTAGGGGTGGTTGATCCATAAAAAATTTGATTCTAAACTCGGGGGCGGGGGGGGGGGATTCCGTTGCTGGGTTGTTATAGAAATTAATCCAAAAAATTTTAAAGTAAATTTCGTAATTGAAACATAATTAATAACGAATTTTTGTTATTATTCCTTAAGTCAGCTGGGGGGGAGGAATGGAGGGCAAGCCCTGCACTCCCCCCCCCCCAGGTCAGAAGCATCGGGATGGCTCTGAGGTGCGGGGAAAGGAAGTGTGTGTGGATGCAAGGCACACACACACCTTCCTTCCCCCGCCCTGTCAGTTCTATCCCGCATTATATTTAACACGGGATGGCTCTGAGGTGCGGGGAAAGTGTGGAGGTGAGTCCACACCCCCTTCTCTACTTGGGAATAAAGCGAGACAAGGCATGTCTCGCATTATTGCCAGGCAGAGGAGGGGGGGAGGCGGCGCATCCCTTCTTCCTCCCCTGCCTGGGAGTAATGCGAGACAAATTGTCTCACATTATTGCCAGGCAGAGGAGGGGAACAGGAGGCGCCTCCCTTCTTCCTTCCGTTTCCGCAACCCAAGGAAGGAGAGCGATGTTTTGGCCTTCAACTCCCAGAAATCCTAACAGCTGCTAAACTGGCTGGGGTTTCTGGGAGTTGTAGGCCAAAACACCTGGGACTCAGTTTCCTCTCGTGAGTTGAGACGTGAGGAGAGGAAAAAAAACGACCTAATAACCTGACCTTTAGAAAAATGGCGACCCGGGTTCGGTTTTGAAAGTACACTTCCGGTTTAGACCCTGAGGGTCGATATAAGGTTGAAATAATTTCAAATACGAAAAATAATGGATTTCAAAGTGTTTGAAACTGGAGATATCCACCCCTAGTATTTATATACCGCTTTTCTCACTCCTGGAAAGGGAGGGGGGGCTCAAAGCGGGTTACACAGAAATAATGGCAAAATTCAGTTCCTTACATATGTAAACCAAATCACAAACCAACATCATATAACTAAGAATAAAATCAAATACTAAATATAGTTTAAAAGGGCCAAAGGAAAAAGGAAAGAATTTTTCATAAAATGTATGTAGCTTATAACACAACAGACTACTGTTCCTTCAACACTAATCATTACCTGTGGGACAAAAATGCAGACATGACCAGAAAACCTGAACTCCAGCATCTAACCTTACTGTAATTTAAGTATTGCAGTAAGAGGATAAATATGGAAAAACATCTATATATTTGAGGTTACCACTTAGTAGCTGACCCAGATGAAACAAGGGGGAAAGAGGTGGTGTGTTTCAGAACCCCGACCATCAGGACAGCCCTGAGGGTAAAAGCCCTTTGACACAGAATCTAAAACGTTTGTACTTTATGGTGCTCGAAGGGAAGATTAGGCAAGAAAATGGGAATAAAAATAGATGGATATGAAAAGGATCGAAGTGTGGCACAGACAGATGCATCTGTTCAACTGCAAGACTTTTTCCTGACCTTGTCAGTTTCACTAGAGATGAAGTGAAGATGGCAAGGAAAAGAAATGACAGGGAGAGCATATGGAAAGGGACCAAAACCCGAGAGGATGGTTACATAGATGTATACAAGTTTTGGGATGTAATGTTCCAAGCTTATTAAAACCATGGTTTCAGAAATGGTAGTAGCATCAACTCATCCATACTTACCCTCATTGCTACCCTCTGTGATATTTCTTTGCTGGTCTCTTGATTTCAAAAGGTGATTACATCATGGGATGAGTTAAAGTTAGGATTTTGGTCGCTTCTGGGGATCACAACTAGATACAGTGAAGACATCTGCCCTTGCACTTTGCTACTCTGCTGCTGAATACACATGCCCAATGTGGAACACATCTTACCATTCTAAAACAGTGTATGTGGCTCTGAATGAGACATAGAACAACACTATAACAATAATGCTATCTATGTAATAGTTACATTAAACAACAACAGGGACAAACAGACTATACACAGAAGTGTAGTATTTATCACAAAATATATTCAAAGTATGCAGAGGTCTGTCTGTTAATATCTCATAATATAACAATACATATTAGTAATATATTCAATCAAACAATTTATGTGTAAGAGTACAACCCTGGTATGGCGCATAAAGTTCCTGTGGGGAATTCCCTAGGATATATAAAGATTACTTACAGTCCTTAGTAGCAAAAGTCCCCACTAGTGTCCGAGAATTCAGTGATACTGTAATGGCCGGTAAAGACGCAATATCAAAAAAGGTGGTCTCCCCAATGGTGTAATCCACAGGAAAACACTCCATAGATGGAGTATCCCTCCACAACAGAGGGAGAGAGAGAGCGCAGCAAACACAGCCGATAACGTGGATCGTAAGGTACTTCAAGCCCAAACAACTGCTGGACGCTGCGTCTTTACGGACCATTACAATATCACTGAATTCTCGGACACTAGTGGGGACTTTTGCTACTACAGACTGTAAGTAATCTTTATATATCCCGGGGAATTCCCCACAGGAACTTTATGCGCCATACCAGGGTTGTACTCCTACACATACTGTAAATTGTTTGACTGAATATATTACTAATATGTATTGTTATATTATGAGATATTAACAGACAGACCTCTGCATACTTTAAATATATATTGTGATAAATACTACACTTCTGTGTATAGTCTGTTTGTTCCTGTTGTTGTTTAATCTGAATTAGACATGCCACATTATCACAGGATGTTTGCACCCTACACCACTGGAGAAATTACACCATGTAGCTGGCATCACACCACCTGACATCCACTGGGAAGTAGCAGCCAATAATGAAAGGACCAAGGCAGCGACATCTCCAGCCCATCCTCTGTTCGGATATCAGCCAGCATGCCAATGGCTTAAATCAAGAAACAGCTTCCAAAGATCGAGAGACATGCCCACAGGAACAGCTCAGCAAGTAAGAATCCAAAAGTGGCAGGTTAAAACCCAGCGCCTTAATCAGTGGCTGTGATCGGATGAGAAACTCTCTCCTGGACAACAGAAGATTGGGCAACCTGGAAGGTGCTGAACAGGCTGCACCACGAGATGCAGAGCTAACCATTATTGTTATTATTATTATTATTTCTCATGTCTTTTTATTGCTGAAACTGGTAGAATAAAATCACAATCCATCACAGAGCTAACCTTATGAAATTGGGCCACAAAGTGGAGTCCACGACCTGTGAGTGTGGAGAAGAGCAAACCACAGGCCACTTACTACAATGCAACCTGAGCCCTGCCACATGCACAATGGAGGACCTTCTCACAGCAACACCAGAGGCACTCCAGGGGGCCAGCTTCTGGCCAAAGGTCATTTAGTATAATGCCAAGTTTTTTAAACTTTGTGTTTTTAAATGTATTTTAACTGTACCCTTAACTCACTTCTGACACAATAAATAAATAAATAACTGGAAGTATACTCAAATGATTACAATGTGACTTGCTTCTGAGTGAACATTCATAGGATTAAGCTTTGAAGGTAGACATGTACGCATCCAATGTTGACACTTAAGTTGAAAGCTTACCACAGTAAAGTTTCTGCCTAGCTTGGGGACTGTGACCACCATCTTTGGAGAGAATGCTGAGTTCAAGTTGCTCCCCTGGGCTGTAATTGTACTTCCACCACTGACAAAGACAAAGAAATAGGATTCTTAAGAAAAAGGTAACTGTTTTCATTTGAATAGAACTCAATGCATTCTTTGGGCCCTGCAGCTCAGAAGGACATTGTAAAAGAAATCAACATGGAAACATGTTACAAGCCACATTGCATCCTATTCTGGTAGAGAGAGGAGGCATACATTCAGAAAACCAATAAAATTAGTAAACAGCATAACTGTGACTGGCTTCCATCTGGAAATCTATGTCCTCAAAGTGAAAGACCTTATGGATCCAGAATAGGTATTCACAGACCTATTCAAAGTCTTCACCCACCTCCTGAAGGACAACAGGGAGGGGGCAGATCTAACATCACTTGGAAGAGAGATCCACAGCCAAGGGGCCACCACAGAGGAGGACCTGTCCCTCGTCCCCACCAGCCGCGCTTGCGAAGAAGGTGGGACCGAGAGCAGGGCCTCTCCAGAGGATCTTAATGTCCTTGATGGTTCATAGGGGAGAATCCGTTCGGACAGGTAAACAGGGCCAGAACCGTACAGAACAGTGGTTTTCAACCTGTGGGTCCCCAGGTGTTTTGGCCTACAACTCCCAGAAATCCCAGCCAGTTTATCAGCTGTTAGGATTTCTGGGAGTTGTAGGCCAAAACATCTGGGGACCCACAGGTTGGGAGCCCACTGGTATAGAATGTATTTCTGACTTCGATTAGAAGGACTTGCAGTCGCAAATTACGAATGTGCGGGGCATTATCATTTCTAAATATGGCCCAAGGAAGGAGAAATTAATGACTATATGCAACACACCAAAGTTTCTATCCTTAGAAAAGTGGTTCCATCAGTAAGAAGGGTTAATTAATGCTGCTTATACTATTTACTCTTTATTAGCATTTTGTGTAATTTGCATTAGTCAACATTTAGGGACAAGACACTAGATCAGGGCTGTCAAACTCATTTTCATCAAAGCCACATCAGCTTTATGGATGTCTTCAAAGGGCCGTTGAATCCATGGATGGAAAATCCATGGATTCAGAGGGACAACTTAATTTTTTTTACATAGTGATTGGTGTTATTGTGAAGGGGGGACTCTGCATGCTCTCAGTGGTTCCCTTGTCTTCTGCTCTCAAGGGGGCAGTGCAGGGATGGATCACACAGACGAGTTAAGTCACTGAAGAAAATTTTATTTGCTGACTAAACAAAGGGCAACAGCTAACTTGAAGTATAAAAGAACTTCCGCGCCCCAAAAATGGAGTCCCGGTCTTTTATCATATACAGTGGATCAAACAACACAATTTTGGTTGGTGTTTACAGTTTGTCTTTTCTCATTGGTTTATTCTTAGCTCATTATATTCTAATTGGTTCTCCACTCTATACACGCAAATAGCTTAAAATGACTTAATGGAACTTCATGTCTCTGGGCTTGCTTGAGCAGAAGCCAAACACTGGCCTTATCTCTTAGTTTCTCACACATAGAATTGAGGAGGAAACTGTTCTTCTAAAGCAGGGGTAGGGAACCTATGGTTCGGGAGCCAGATGTGGCTCTTTTCATGATTGCATCTGGCTCTCTAGAGCAGCCCGGGTCTCGGTTTCCCAGCATGCAGCGGGGAGGAGTGACGCAAATGTGCCGCAACTGCCGCTTCTGTGCCGCCATCGCCACCTCTTCCTCATCCCCCACTGCTCTTGGGGTCCTGCGCCCTCTTCGCCGGGGATGCCTCATCCTCGTCTTTCTCCTCTGCCATGGGCCTGGCCCTGGCGCCGTGGAGCTGCCCCCAGCAGCTCATTGCTCTCAGAGCTCGCTGGCCTGATGCCCTGGCGCCGTGGACCCAAGGCCTTGCTGCCATAAGAACATAAGGAACTCTCAGCTCATTGCCCTCATCGGGGTTGGGCAGCTCAAGAGCTGCTGCCGAGGTCATCGATGCCTTTTCCGGATACACTTGGGACTGCCTCCTGCCTTGATGCTGACAGCTGTCACACCAAGATCCGCCTTGGCCCTTTGCGTCCTAATTTTCCTCCCCTTCTTCCTTCCTTCCTTCCTTCCTTCCTTCCTCTTCCTTTCTTTCCCCCTCTTCTTCTTTCATTCTTTTTCCACCCTCTCTCTACCTTCTTTCCTCCCTCCCCATTCCTTCCTTCCTCTTCAATTCTTGCCTTCTGTCCTTCCTTTTCCCTCCCTCTCTCCCCTTCCTTCTTTCCTCCATTCTCCCTTTTCCTTCCTTCCTCTTCCTTCCTTTCTTTCTCCCTTCACCCTTTCCTTCTCCTTCTCTCCTTCCTTTTCCCTCCCTCTCTCCCCTTCCTTCTTTCTTCCATTCTGCCTCTTCCCTCCTTCCTCTTCCTTCCTGAGCATGCCTTTTGCAGAGCCAGGTCTGAAGTGTCCCGTCATTCTGTAGGGGGAATCATTTTCTCATAGTATGTACGTATTAGGCATGAGAAAAATGAAACGGAAATTAAAAGGATTCGTAAGAGATTTGTATGTAATGGGACTTTTGAGCTTTTACGGATCGCTGCCGCGAACCCGAAGTAGACTTCCTTTACGGTCCTTGAGGCCAACAATTTGCGTTATGATCGTAATAAATTCTTAATTATTGTACTACGTACTCACTTCTCCCTGTCTTCTCCCCTCATTTCCTTCCCGCCTTCATTCAGCTTCTTCTTTTTCCCGCATTTCTATGGGGAACTGGAAGTGACGCTGCTGCTAGGTAGGCAATGCATTCTGGAAAGTGTAGTCCTCCACGCTTCCCCCTCCTTCTCTTCCCGTTGCTCTGCTGCCATGCCCCATCGCAGGGGCCAGCTTCACACACACACGCGCGCGCGCTTCTCCTCCTCTCACTCCCGGCGCTCTCTCAGATGCTTCTCTTCCCCGATTCTCTGCCTTGCCCCATCGCAGGGGCCAACTTCAGCCCTCCAGGTATGTGTTTTGGACTTCAACTCCCACCATTCCTCACAGCCTCAGGCCTCTTCCTTTTCCTCTCAGCCTGGGCAAACTTGGGCCCTCGCTCCTCAGGATCGGGGTGAGAGAGGCAGCGAGGAGCGAGGGGGGGGGGCTCCTCCTCCTTTTTTTTGGCTGCTTCCAAGAATAGAATACCCCCCTCCATCCCTCCCTCCTTCCTATTTGGAGAGTCCCATCTAGAATTCAGTGTGGTTTATTCAAGTTTTTGGCCTACAACTCCCAGAAATCCCAGCCAATTTACCAGCTGTTAGGATTTCTGGGAGTTGTAGGCCAAAACCATCTGGAATGCGCATGCTCTGGCATACGAATGACTAACGAATTTCGTTAGTACTTAAGTTACATTTTAGAAATTTTTGGAAATTTTTTGTAAGTCTTTCTTTTACTAATCAAAATCCCCCCATTTGATTTTAGAATCGCCATTTTTGGGTTCTAAAACATGCCTAGTACATATATACTCACATTTAGTTGAATTCAGTCTTAAAATAGATTATATATATTATATGGCTCTCATTGAAATAAATTTCCAAATATTTTGCTTTCATGGCTCTCTGAGTCAAAAAGGTTCCCGACCCCTGTTCTAAAGGCTGCAGCATCTGCTCTTTTATGGCTACAAGTCCTATGATCCATTTTCAGACTACAGTCCCTACAATTGAACAGCAAACTTCCATCACTTTTGATTATCCACCATGTGGATAATGAAAATTGCAACCCAATAGCACTTGTGGTGATGAGGTTGGGGAAAGGTTCAAGGACATACCCACAAGCCTTGTATCTAAAGTCAGATATTGTACCCACAGGCCTTGTATCTAAATTCAAAACCACTATCTTGACAAACAGAACAAACTGCAGCCTTCCAGATGTTACTGTATCAGAAATATCTAATGATGAAGACTATAGGAGCTGTAGTTCAGCATCTGAAGGGCCACATAAAATGAAATGGCAGGCCGGATTTGGCACGCGGGCCTTGAAGTTGACATATGTGTGCTAGATGTTCCTCTTAATTATAACCCAAAAAATGAAAATACATGGATTGAGCATAATCAGTGGAATATTAAACAGGATACAAGAGTTACCGACCTAGTTATTGTTTGTCAAATGTTATTTTTCAGAAACACAGAATTCACGTTCAGAGACATATCACAGATATGATATCACATAATGGGATCAAGTTTCCTGAGAGGAAGAGGGAATCTGAACAACTATAATGGCAGCAACACTCCTAAATTGCTAGGAGATGGGTTGCCTTCTGAGTACAATGCAGACAAGAACAATTTTACTTTGTACGAGACATACAGACAAAATATAGTTGTTCATTTTGGTAGCAGATATAGTCTTTTCCCCTTAAGTACTAAATGGGAAAACTCACTCACCTGAGGAAGGACTTGGCAGGATGAATTTTAGTAACAGAAGAATCTTCTCTGTATGTAAATTGTCCGGCTGGACGAAAGGCTGAATCGATTTTCATTCTGACAGGACACTCTGACACTTCTCTTTGTAGAGGGGTGTAGCACTCTATTATATGATCAGACACTCTGCACAAGAACAAAATAATAAAAAGGAATGCTTACTACTATTAATATTACAAGGTAGATACATCATGGATTAATTAGTTTGAACTCAATTGGAAAATGCACTCAGTAACAACCTCTGTAACAGTAGGTTCCGATAAATCATAGTATCTCAGTTTGGGTGGAATAGGAAACTGCAGTTTCACAAACATTCTAGGTATTACTCTGCAACACACTAAAGTCGAAAGAAGCATAGCACTACTAGAATGATAGTTCTTTAGGCCAGTGTTTCCCAACCAGTGTGCCGTGGCACACTAGTGTGCCGTGAGCATTCATCAGGTGTGCTGTGGGAAATTGGAACCTCCAATACCCTTTCTTCCCCCTCCTGCCGAACACTTTTTCTTCTCCACTTGGGCTCCCTTCTTCCCAGCCTCGCTCTGCCTCGCTTTGCTCTGGGGTGAGTCTGCGCAGTAGCGCCCGCACGGGTCACGTCTTCCTCCCTCCTCCCTCCCCTGCTGAACACGCTCACGCTGCCCCCTCAGATCAAAATGGCGGCAGAAGCGGCAGTGTAGAAGAAAAAGTAAGTGTTGGGCAGGAGGGGGAAGAAAGGGCGCAAAGGGGAAGGGGGAGGAAGAGGTCTCTGTCGAAAGCTGGCATGGGCAAACTTGGACCTTCCAGGTGTTTTGGACTCCAACTCCCAACATTCCTAGCAGCCGCAGGCCCTTCTCCTTTTTCCCCCCTCAGCCACTTAAGCAGGAAAGGGCCTCAGGCTGTTGGGAATGGTGGGAGTCGAAGTCCAAAGCACCCAGAGGGCCGAAGTTTTCCCATGCCTGTTTTAGGGACCTTAAAGTGGTGAGCCTCCTTCCAACATTGTGATTCTGGATAGAAAACAAACAACAACATAACATTGAGTCCACAGTGCTCTCTGGGTGTAGGTGAACTACAACTTCCAAACTCAAGGTCAATTCCCAAGCAAACCCTTTCAGTACTTTCTGTTGCTAGTGAGCGTTCAATATGCCAAGTTTGGTTCAATTCCATTGTTGCAAGAGTTCAGGATGCTCTTTGTTGTGTTAACTATAAATCCCAGAAACTGTAACTCCCAAATGTCAAGATCTATTTTCCCCAAACTCTATATGTGTTCACATTTGGGCATATTGAGTATTCATGCCAAGTTTGGTCCTGATCCAACATTGTTTCAGTCCACAGTGCTCTCTGGATATAGGTGAACTACAACTCCAAAACCCAAGGTCAAGGCCCACCAAACTCTCATAGTATTTTCTCTTGGTTATGTGAGTTCTGTGTGGGAAGTTTGTGTCTTTCTGCCATTCCTGCCAGGATATCTATGTTGTTTTCATCGAAACAGGTCCAGGTTTCACACTGAGTGTATAAATACATTTAAAAACATATTAACTATATGTATTACTGTGTTAGAGTGTCATTTTGTGTCATTTTGGTTGGTGGTGTGCCCCAGGATTTTGTAAATGTCAAAAATGTGCCGCAGCTCAAAAAAGATTGAAAAACACTGCTTTAGATTATGTTAATATGTTCAAATGAGGAAAGAATTTGTCTAAACTTGCCCTTCACTTCAGGCACCACATCAATTCAGTATAGTATATTACTTTACCTTCAACCCTTTTTCCTTTCCTTGACATAAGTTCATATTATTCACCCATGTATGCAAAGTATAAAAAGTGAACAAGATATTTTTTTTAAAATGGGCATTATTTGGCAAATTTGTAGAAAAGCATGCACAAATGGACTGGTTTGGATCTTTACAATTCCCTTGGACATCTCAACCAGTCCATCACATGGTTCCTTCCCTCAATCCTTCCTTACTCCCTGTTACAAACACATACACAATTTTTCCCTATAAAGTGTGGTTATAGTTCTATTTAGTTCAACCTTCTCGGATTTTGGATATACACTCCACCTTCTATATTATTTATTTATTTATTATTTCAATTTGTATACCACCCTTCCCAATAGGCTCAGGGTGGTTTACAGCATGTAAAAACAGTACATTATATAAAATAACAATAAAACCATACAATAAGATAACAAGAACTGTAAAGCATGTAGCAACAGCTGGCATTTGTGGCTAAGGGTTGAAAGCTTGCCGGAAGAGAGTTGTTTTACAGGCCTTCCAAAAGGCAAGTAACTCTCTAATTGAACGCACTTCGGCCGACAGTGAATTCCACATGTTCGGCACTACAACCAAGAAGGCTCTTTGCCTGGTGGATGACAGATGGTAGTGCCGAAGGGAGGGGATTTGCAGACTTCACTTTTGTGGATTTGATTATTTATAAATTTGATTAAAATGTCCTCTTTAAGAATCTCTAGGACCTCTAGCATGACTTTGTGGACAGCTTTTACTGGTGCTTTCAAAGGTAAAAACAGTGAGGTGTATTGCCAGAATGTAGGATCAGGACTAATGGCCTGAAGTTACATGAGAGTAGATTTTGACTGAACATTAAAAAGAACGTGACAATAAAAGTGTTTTTACAACAGAACCGATTATAACGAGAGATAGTGGAGTCTCCTTCTCTGGTCATGTTCAAAAGGAATTTGGATATGATTTAGCTGAAAACCATATATTGAGCTGGGGACTGGACCCAATAACCTATGAGTCCACATTTAATTCCAAGAATGTGAATTTGGCCACTATTGCTTAATTCAGTGTTTTTCAACCTTTTTTGAGCCATGGCACATTTTTTTTACATTTACAAAATCCTGGGGCACACCACCAAACAAATGACACAATATGACACTCTAACACAGTAATACTTATAGTTAATATGTTTTTAAATGTATTTATACACTCAGTGTGAAACCTGGGCCTGTTTCAATGAACATAGATATCCTGGCAGGAATGGCAGAAAGACACAAACGAAGGTCTTGCTCAACAGCTGGGAGTTATAGTTCACCCGCAATCAAAGAGCATTCTGAACTTCACCAATGATGGAATGGAAACAAACTTCCCACACAAAACTTACATAACCAAGAGAAAATACTATAAGAGTTTGGTGGGCATTGACCTTGAGTTTTGGAGTTGTAGTTCAACTATATCCAGAGAGCACTGTGCAGGGGAGGGAGGAAGACGTGGGGCGAGTCTGCGCAGTAGCGCCCGCACGGGTCATATCTTCCTCCCTCCCCCCTCCCGCAGAAGCGGCAGCATGAGCAAAGTGAGGCAAAGCAAGCAGAGTGCGGCTGGGAAGAAGGGAGCACGATTGGAGAAGAAAAAGTGTTCGGCAGGAAGGGGAAGAAAGGGTATTGGAGGTTCCAATTTCCCACGGCACACCTGATGATCGCTCACAGCACACTGGTTGGGAAACACTGGCTTAATTAACATAAGACATATTAAGGCAAAAGTGAAGAGAGATGGAAAGAAATAACACTGAGGCTTACAAGAGGCAATTCATTAACTACTGCAAAAATAATATTTTTCCAAAGGGAAAATTATGTTAAAATTAACATTAAGGATTTTATAATTTGAATATAACACACATTTTGTAAACTGTACAGAAATGCAATTTACTTATAGATGATGTTAGGGACCTCTCCTGAGAAAATTTATTTTAACAACCATATAAAAAGTGAATATACCTGATTATGTTGCATTGCTTCCTACCAACTAAAACCTCTCGAGAATTCCCACTACTTAGGTACTCCCCGGTTAACGTCAGCAATGTACCACCATATCTTGGACCATAGGTGGGGGAGATGCTCCTTATTACGGGATTCTGCACAATAAAAAAGTGGCTTGTTATTTGAAATCAAATGTTCCAAGTCACATTAAAATAAGAAACAAGTATAATTAAATACACCTGAACATTCAAACTTAAATTGATATGTAGGAGATGTAAAGCTGTTTCCATAATCTTCTACACACTGAGTAACAAGCAGAAAATGCAACTTTTACAGTTTTAATAAGGTAAAATAAACTAAAACATGAAAAGTTTCACAATATTTAAACTCATAAAGATGTTTCAAAATTGAACCATTAACCATCAAATACGTACCACGAAAGAGAATGTACTGTATGATGCATTTACTTGTCCATTTGAAACAGTGCTTGAAACATTAAAACTTGCATTCTTGACGGGACCAACTATGCATTCCAATCTTCAAGAAAAAGAAAGACCTCAGTCATAATTATATTATGAATTAGACAGATTGGCACAGGCTCATAATAAAAATGTATCTAAGCAACAGAATGAGACAATTCAACTAACAGCTTTTTTGGTGTGGGTGTGTGCCTAATATGATTCCTTTTTCTTTTAATCTGTGATGATAGATAGCATAACAGAACCTTGACTATATGGATACTAAAAACTGGCAAGTTACCCGTAGCTGAAATGTACTAAAGCTCAGGTACGTGGATTCATCAGTGCATGTAACTGAGTTGGCAGAACGTGACTTTGTTTTTTCTTCCAGTTCCACGAAAATTGTTTACAAGGAAGTGGGGGAAGCTTGTATCATAAATTTTTTAGTGTATCTGACTTTCTTCCAATCTAGCTAAGGTAAAGGTAAAGGTTTCCCCTTGACATTAAGTCTAGCCGTGTCCGACACTGGGGGGTGGTGCTCATCTCCATTTCTAAGCCAGTGTTGACGCCTCCAAGGTCATATGACTTGGGGCCCTTCCACACAGCCCTATACCCAGAATATCAAAGCAGAAAATTCCATAATATCTGCTTTGAACTATGTTATCTAAGTCCACACTCAGATACTGTGGGATTTTCAGCCTTGATATTCTGGGATATAGGGCTGTAATGGCCCTTGGTCAACCGACTATAACAAAGATTGTGATTTATTCATTGCCTTTTTCCAACAACGACGGGGCATTTATCAATGGGATTCACTAGTGTTGCCTCAAGTGCATCATTTTGAAACACCCTGTATTATCATTTAAGGCCAGCAGACTAACAAGCCATAACAACCAACAGATGGAGAGTAGGAAGCATAAAGATACTTTTTTTGTTTTAGTGTGTGCACACATGTGTTTCGTTCTTGTTTTTGTTGTTATTATTTATAGTCGCTTAGTTGTAGTTTAGTAGTAAAAAAGGTAAAGGTTTCCCCTCGCATTAAATCTAGTGGTATCAAAATCTGGGGGGGTGGTGCTCATCTCCATTTCTAAGACAAAGAGCCGGCGTTGTCCATGGACACCTCCAAGGCCATGTGGCCAGAATGACTGCATGGAGCACCATTACTTTCCCGCAGAAGTGGTATCTATTGCATGTTTTCAAACTTTTAGGTTGGTAGAAGCTGGGGCTAACTGCGGGAGCTCATCCCGCTCCCCAGATTCTAACCACCAACCTTTCAGTCAGCAAGTTCAGCAGCTTAGCAGTTTAACCTGCTGCGCCACTAGTGGGGCCCAGTTTAGTAGACGATAGTATGTAGCTGTGTAGTTTTTAGTTTTATATATCCAAAAAATTTCTCTGTGTTTTATTTTGTTGTTTTTTAAAATTTAAATTACTTTAAAAACAGTAAGTATAAAAGTCTACACATTTGACAACAGATATATAAAGAACTAGCTGTACCTGGCCACGCGTTGCTGTGGCGTAGTCTGGTGGTATGGAAAATTAAGTAATGAGAAGGTCTGCTTAATTACAACAGCAACAACAACAGTAATAGTAACAGGAAGTTTTTCTTTATTTGGGAGGGGGGATGAGAGGAGCTGTTGTGTGCGGCTGGCCCATGCGCCGTTTGTTTTTCGGGCGCGGAGGTTTATGGCAGTTGTAGTCTTTGTTGTTTTTTGTGGGTTTTTTCCGTTGGCTATTTTTTTCTGGAATTTTTCGGGTGCTAAACACACCTTGTTCAGTTGGGGGTTTTGTGGGTTGTTTTGGTGTGTCTGTGTTGTGTGGTTTTGCTGTCTATAAGCTCCTCAGCATGACAGCTCTCTTTTTATATATATAGACTAGCTGAGGACCCGGCGGTGCCCGGGTTATTTGAGGAAGGCATTGTGTGCCAAGGTTGGTTCCTATTAGATGTTTATGTGGCTTGCAGTGGTCTCAGGAACTTAGTGAAGGTACTGCGAGTCCCGGGGGCCTAGTCAGGAAAATCAAGTTAAGGAAGCCTAACAATATCCCATGAGCTGAGGCCTAGTCAGGAAAATCAAGTTAAGGAAGCCTTTCTGTCAATATTGGGGCTGTTTTGTGTTTTATAGGGGCTTTAGTGTTGTTTGGGAAGTGAATGACGTGAAGGTACTGCAAATCCCATCATTCGTGGCCCCTCCTGCCCTAAACCACACCAGGTAGTGAAGTGGGCCATTGGTCGCCTGTTTGCCAAGTTTGGTCCTGATCTGTCAGTGCTGTGGGCCTCATGGCTGACTGCCTGAGGCCTTTCCTTTCCCTCTGAGTCACTTTAGAATGTTTGAATGTGGTTGGCCATTTGGAGGCAGTTATGCAAATTCCATTTCAGTGGCAACCAATCCCCTCTGTCTGGGGCCGTAGAATGTTGGAGTTCTGAGGCTGGCCAGTTAGAGCCCGTTATGCAAATAATCCCACAATGGCAGCTGGCACATATTCCTCCTGTCGCTCACTCGGTCGCACCACCGCAAACACTGACTTTTATTATATGTAACTAGCTTGGGGACCCGGCCCTGCCCGGGTCATTTGAGAAGTGCAGCAGGATGTAGAGTGGGTCATGGGGGCTCTGTGTGCCAAGTTTAGTCTTGATCCATCATTATTGGGAGTTGCAGTGGTATCATGAAATTACTGAAGGTAGTGCAAGTCCCATCATCTCTGTGTGTCCCGTCCCCCCCAAAGTGTAGTAGGATGTAGATTGGGTCATGGGGGCTCTGTGTGCTAAGTTTGGTCTGTATTGGTGAATGGATGAGGGATGCATCGTTTTTCGGAAGTGAGTGAAGGTACTTCAAGTCCCATCATCCGTGGTCCGTCTCACAGTAAACTGCACCAGGCTGTAGAGTGGGTCATGAGGGCTCTGTGTGCCAGATTTGGTGTTGATCAGTCGTTGGATTAGGTTTGTAGCAGGATTGGGAAGTGAGGGAAGGTACTGCAAGTCCCATCATCCATGTTCTGTCCCCCTCCAAACTTCAGTAGGCTGTAGAGTGGGTAACTGGGGCTCTGTGTGCCAAGTGTGGACTTTCTCGGTGTTTGTTGGGGGCCACAGTGGTCTGTGGGAACAGAGGGTGTAAAAAGTACTACAAATCCCATCATCCATTGTCAGTCCTCCCCAAACCTCACCAGGATGTGAAGGCAGTCATGGGGGTTATGTATGGCAAGTTTGGTCTCGATCAGTGATTGGATGAGGGTTGCAGCGGACTTGGGAAGTGAGTAGAGGCACTTCAAGTCCCATCATCCATGGCCCACCCTCCTCCGAACTGCACCAGGACGTAGAGTGGGTCATGGGGGCTGTGTGCTGAGTGTGGTCTGTATTGGTCCTTTTGGTGGCCTCAGTGGTCTGTGGGAACCAAAGTCTTGGAAAGTACTACAAATCCCATAATACGTGGGTCATGTCATAGGGGGTTATGTGTACCAAGTTTGGTGCAGGTCCATCACCCGCTGGTCGCTGTGGCCTGTGAAAGTGGCTGCCACATATCCACCCTGGCCTGTGAAAGTGGCTGCCACATATCCGCCCTAAACTCTATTTTGGGGCCTGTAATGTTATGGCCTGCTATTGGTAACTTTAAAAGGTCGAATGGCAGGCAGCCGTTTTCTAAAAGCTGAGGGGGAGGAGAATACAGGAATCCATTTTGTTTTCACAGAGCCAAGTGGGGAGGGAATGTTGATGGTGCATTTTTCCCCTCAGTGGGAAGAAATCCTGTTGTTTGAATGTAGAGGCCTGGATTCTGGGTTGCTGGCTTTTTCCCCTCAGTGGGAAGAAATCCTGTTGTTTGAATGTAGAGGCCTGGATTCTGGGATGCTGGCTTTTTTCCCTCAGTGGGAAGAAATCCTGTTGTTTGAATGTAGAGGCCTGGATTCTGGGATGCTGGCTTTTTTTCCCTCAGTGGGAAGAAATCCTGTTGTTTGAATGTAGAGGCCTGGATTCTGGGATGCTGGCTTTTTTCCCCTCAGTGGGAAGAAATCCTGTTGTTTGAATGTAGAGTCTGGATTCTGGGTTGCTGGCTTTTTCCCCTCCGTGGGAAGAAATCCTGTTGTTTGAATGTAGAGGCCTGGATTCTGGGATGCTGGCTAATCAGTGGCTAGCAATGCCCTCTGTCTGGTGCCTTAGAATTTTGGAGTGGCGAGGCTGTCCAATCAAAGGACTTTATACAAATAGCTGCCACATATCCGTCCTTCCGCCCTCCGCATACACACATACAAACATTCCGTTTTATAAAGGTATACAGATAGATTGATGGCTCCAGTTTTTAATATAGTTTTCATTCACTGCACGCATGAAAAGTCTTGTTTTGAGGGAATATTGATAACTTACTTGTTTTTGTCACTAGCTTTGACATCCAGCACGCAAGTCTACACATTTGACAACAGATATATAAAGAACTAGCTGTACCCGGCCACGTGTTGCTGTGGCGTAGTCTGGTGGTATGGAAAATTAAGTAATGAGAAGGTCTGCTTAATTACAACAGCAACAACAACAGTAATAGTAACAGGAAGTTTTTCTTTATTTGGGAGGGGGGATGAGAGGAGCTGTTGTGTGCGGCTGGCCCATGCGCCGTTTGTTTTTCGGGCGCGGAGGTTTATGGGAGTTGTAGTCTTTATTGTTTTTTGTGGTTTTTTTCCGTTGGCTATTTTTTTTGGAATTTTTCGGGTGCTAAACACACCTTGTTCAGTTGGGGGTTTTGTGGGTTGTTTTGGTGTGTCTGTGTTGTGTGGTTTTGCTGTCTATAAGCTCCTCAGCATGACAGCTCTCTTTTTATATATATAGACTAGCTGAGGACCCGGCGGTGCCCGGGTTATTTGAGGAAGGCATTGTGTGCCAAGGTTGGTTCCTATTAGATGTTTATGTGGCTTGCAGTGGTCTCAGGAACTTAGTGAAGGTACTGCGAGTCCCCGGGGGCCTAGTCAGGAAAATCAAGTTAAGGAAGCCTAACAATATCCCATGAGCTGAGGCCTAGTCAGGAAAATCAAGTTAAGGAAGCCTTTCTGTCAATATTGGGGCTGTTTTGTGTTTTATAGGGGCTTTAGTGTTGTTTGGGAAGTGAATGACGTGAAGGTACTGCAAATCCCATCATTCGTGGCCCCTCCTGCCCTAAACCACACCAGGTAGTGAAGTGGGCCATTGGTCGCCTGTTTGCCAAGTTTGGTCCTGATCTGTCAGTGCTGTGGGCCTCATGGCTGACTGCCTGAGGCCTTTCCCTTTCCCTCTGAGTCACTTTAGAATGTTTGAATGTGGTTGGCCATTTGGAGGCAGTTATGCAAATTCCATTTCAGTGGCAACCAATCCCCTCTGTCTGGGGCCGTAGAATGTTGGAGTTCTGAGGCTGGCCAGTTAGAGCCCGTTATGCAAATAATCCCACAATGGCAGCTGGCACATATTCCTCCTGTCGCTCGCTCGGTCGCACCACCGCATAAACACTGACTTTTATTATATGTAACTAGCTTGGGGACCCGGCCCTGCCCGGGTCATTTGAGAAGTGCAGCAGGATGTAGAGTGGGTCATGGGGGCTCTGTGTGCCAAGTTTAGTCTTGATCCATCATTATTGGGAGTTGCAGTGGTATCATGAAATTACTGAAGGTAGTGCAAGTCCCATCATCTCTGTGTGTCCCGTCCCCCCCCCCAAAGTGTAGTAGGATGTAGATTGGGTCATGGGGGCTCTGTGTGCTAAGTTTGGTCTGTATTGGTGAATGGATGAGGGATGCATCGTTTTTCGGAAGTGAGTGAAGGTACTTCAAGTCCCATCATCCGTGGTCCGTCTCACAGTAAACTGCACCAGGCTGTAGAGTGGGTCATGAGGGCTCTGTGTGCCAGATTTGGTGTTGATCAGTCGTTGGATTAGGTTTGTAGCAGGATTGGGAAGTGAGGGAAGGTACTGCAAGTCCCATCATCCATGTTCTGTCCCCCTCCAAACTTCAGTAGGCTGTAGAGTGGGTAACTGGGGCTCTGTGTGCCAAGTGTGGACTTTCTCGGTGTTTGTTGGGGGCCACAGTGGTCTGTGGGAACAGAGGGGTGTAAAAGTACTACAAATCCCATCATCCATTGTCAGTCCTCCCCCAAACCTCACCAGGATGTGAAGGCAGTCATGGGGGTTATGTATGGCAAGTTTGGTCTCGATCAGTGATTGGATGAGGGTTGCAGCGGACTTGGGAAGTGAGTAGAGGCACTTCAAGTCCCATCATCCATGGCCCACCCTCCTCCGAACTGCACCAGGACGTAGAGTGGGTCATGGGGGCTGTGTGCTGAGTGTGGTCTGTATTGGTCCTTTTTGGTGGCCTCAGTGGTCTGTGGGAACCAAAGTCTTGGAAAGTACTACAAATCCCATAATACGTGGGTCATGTCATAGGGGGGTTATGTGTACCAAGTTTGGTGCAGGTCCATCACCCGCGCTGGTCGCTGTGGCCTGTGAAAGTGGCTGCCACATATCCACCCTGGCCTGTGAAAGTGGCTGCCACATATCCGCCCTAAACTCTATTTTGGGGCCTGTAATGTTATGGCCTGCTATTGGTAACTTTAAAAGGTCGAATGGCAGGCAGCCGTTTTCTAAAAAGCTGAGGGGAGGAGAATACAGGAATCCATTTTGTTTTCACAGAGCCAAGTGGGGAGGAATGTTGATGGTGCATTTTTCCCTCAGTGGGAAGAAATCCTGTTGTTTGAATGTAGAGGCCTGGATTCTGGGTTGCTGGCTTTTCCCCTCAGTGGGAAGAAATCCTGTTGTTTGAATGTAGAGGCCTGGATTCTGGGATGCTGGCTTTTTCCCCTCAGTGGGAAGAAATCCTGTTGTTTGAATGTAGAGGCCTGGATTCTGGGATGCTGGCTTTTTTCCCCTCAGTGGGAAGAAATCCTGTTGTTTGAATGTAGAGGCCTGGATTCTGGGGCGCCGGCTTTGTCCCCCTCAGTGGGAAGAAATCCTGTTGTTTGAATGTAGAGGTCTGGATTCTGGGTTGCTGGCTTTTTTCCCCTCCGTGGGAAGAAATCCTGTTGTTTGAATGTAGAGGCCTGGATTCTGGGATGCTGGCTAATCAGTGGCTAGCAATGCCCTCTGTCTGGTGCCTTAGAATTTTGGAGTGGCGAGGCTGTCCAATCAAAGGACTTTATACAAATAGCTGCCACATATCCGTCCTTCCGCCCTCCGCATACACACATACAAACATTCCGTTTTATAAAGGTATACAGATAGATTGATGGCTCCAGTTTTTAATATAGTTTTCATTCACTGCACGCATGAAAAGTCTTGTTTTGAGGGAATATTGATAACTTACTTGTTTTTGTCACTAGCTTTGACATCCAGCACGCACTGGTCTCTCCCTATAAGAACTGTCATCTTCTTTAAACTGAACTTGTTATTTTTGTTGAATCCAAAGTCCCATCCACACAGTGTCAGTCTTGTTACACCATCAAAAATGGCACTGCTTGGAACAATCTAAAGGAGAAAGGAAAGAAAGGAAAATAACAGTATTGCACTTATAACTTCTGACAGACTTTGAAGGCAAAAAAATAATTTCATTGAGAAGAGAGTATCCCACCCTTTATCTTTTTTTTTTATTAGATTTTTATTGCACATTTTATTGTTTACAGATACAGGTTATGGGAGGTGGTGGGGGTGGGGGGTAGGGGGAGGGGATACCGGGTTACCGGGTTTGGGGGAGGGGGTGGGTAGGGGGTTAAAAGCGGCTTCCCACGAGTATTCCAAGGTGTCCATGAGTATATATAGGGTACCTTTTATTGAGGACGAGAAGAAAGTGGTGATATCTAAAAAGCTTTGTATAGGTTATATTCCGTCATATAACCTTCTCTTACGGGTCATTCAAGTCTATGGTGAAGTTGTGCTTTTTCTTTTGCAAGTAGCTTTTAAAGTTTGTCCAGTCTGTCCTGTTTCTCTTGTTAGCCAGATTCTGGGCGATGGAATCCATTTGAATCAGGTCCAAAGCTTTTATTAACCATTCTTCCAGGTCGGGGGTCGTTTCTTTCTTCCAGTGTCTGGCTAGTACTATTCGGCTGCAGGTACTGAGATGGAAAAAGATTTTCTCTTGGTTCTTATTTAATGAGGGGTTGGATATTCCCAGTAGGTAATATTGTGGGTCCATTTTAAAATTAATTTTAAATATCTTTTGCATCTCCTTGTGGATCATTTTCCAGTACCCTGTTATTTTCTTACATTCCCACCATTGGTGGAAGTACGTCCCCAGTTCTTTCTTACACTTCCAGCATATATTTGAGTTGTTTTTGTTGAATTTCGCTATTCTCGATGGGTGCAGATGCCATCTGTACTGCATCTTAAGCCAGTTTTCTGTGACATCTGTAATGGGGGAGTATTTTAGCTTCTCTGTCCATATTTCTTCCCACTGTCTTAGGAGTATTGTGTGTTTTAGGTCTTGAGCCCATTTTGTATGACAGTTCTTTATTTGCTCGTCTGCCGTTTCCCAGTGTAGTAATTGTTTATAACAAATGCTTATGTTTTTCCTGTTTATTATTTATTATTATTCCCACCCTTTATCTTAATTGTTCCTCACCTTGCATTCATCACAGCATGAGTCTACTCAGACAGTAGCAATAAATAACCCAGCCACTGATAGAAAGCTCTGAATTATTATGTTTAGGGGCACTGAACAAGCTCTGCATTGTAATAGTTTTTTTAATACCCTCTTTTATGTCTTTCTTGTGGTATGCTGAAGAATACAATACACTTATTTTATTAGAAAAATGATACTGAATAAAAGAATATCGGGCTGAGAATGATACTTATTTCCCCAATGCAGGAATTCATGGCGATGACAGCTTCAAAGACATCTAAATCAAACATGGCCTAAGGAGCAAGACATTCAACATAATGTCTACAAAAAATGCTTTAGCTGAACAGCTATCATTTGGTTACTTCTAAATTTCAAGTTAAAAATAACCCACCTTGTAGTAATGTAGTGACAATCCAGAAAGGAAATGCCCCCCCCCCTTCCCACACTCAGCAACCTTCTGTATATTGTAAATTGTGTTGTAAATATAACAATGGTGGGAAAGTGCATGAATGCTATAGAACTTGTGCAGATTTCACTAAAGGATATTCAGCAGTGTCAATAAAAATTTGACAATGCTGTAGGGTTTACACAGACTTCACAATACCATTTAATTTTGTAACAATTTCAAGTCGAAGCCAGAGAACAAAAGGCTTAAGGCGTGCTTGTGACGGAACGAGAAGAGTGTCTTTGGCTTAATCTTTTAGAGAGTTATTTTATTCCTATTACGCAGCACAATTGCTCCTTTCATCATGAGCTCTGGTTTTTCATGCTGCATCGGAGAAGAACATTTCTAGAAAAACGCTCAGGTTACTACTCTCTTTTAATATCCACTAAGACCGGTACAATTCTTTTCAACTTCATCTAGTCAGTTTAATACTTGAAGGATTGAAAAAATATGGAATGCCAAGGGAAAGGAAGACATTGTGAACATACTGCACACATTAAACCATATAACAGAAAAATAATTGTCCCTGGAGAGAAATAAATGAAGAAGTATATCCAAACCCTAATAAAAAAAATCAAATCTCTTCCACAGTCATCTTTTGTGCATGCTGTCACATTTCCTCAGTAAATTATATTATTCAAGTCATGCAAATAAAAATTCTCCTTCAGGTAATTGATTCCCCAACTCATTCAATGATCAAGGGTCTGGAGCAGTGTTTCTCAACCAGTGTGCCGTGGCACATTAGTGTGCCGTGAGCGATCATCAGGTGTGCCGTGGGAAATTGGAACCTCCAATACCCTTTCTTCCCCCTCCTGCCGAACACCTTTTCTTCTCCACTCAGGCTCCCTTCTTCCCAGCCTCGCTCTGCTTGCTTTCCCTCGCTTTGCTCACGCTGCCGCTTCCGCGGGAGGGGGGGGGAAGTGCGTGACCTGTGTGGGTGCTACTGCGCAGACTCGTTCCACGTCTTCCTCCCTCCCCTCCACAGTGCTCTCTGGATATAGGTGAACTACAACTCCAAAACTCAAGATCAATGCCCACCAAACTCTTATAGTATTTTCTCTTGGTTATGGGAGTTCTGTGTGGGAAGTTTGATTCCAGTCCATCATTGGTGGAGTTTAGAATGCTCTTTGATTGCGGGTGAACTATAACTCCCAGTTGTTGAGCAAGACCTTTAGGTATGTCTTTCTGCCATTCCTGCCAGGATATCTATGTTGTGTTCATCAAAACAGGCCCAGGTTTCACACTGAGTGTACAAATACATTTAAAAACATATTAACTATATGTATTACTGTGTTAGAGTGTCATTTTGGTTGGTGGTGTGCCCCAGGATTTTGTAAATGTAAAAAATGTGCCGCGGCTCAAAAAAGGTTGAAAAACACTGGTCTGGAGAACAAGCCCTATGAGGGGTGGCTTAAAGAGCTGGGCGTGTTTAGCATGCAGAAGCGAAGACTAAGAGGAGACATGATGAGAGCCATGTATAAAGAGGAGAGGGAAAATCATAGGGAGGAGGGAGCAGGCTTGTTTTCTGCTGCCCTGGAGACTACGACATGGAACAATGGCTTCAAACTACAGGAAAGGAGACTCCACCTGAACATTAGGAAGAACTTCCTAATGGTGAGAGCTATTCAGCAGTAGGACTCTTTACCCCAGAGTGTGGTGGAGCTCCTTCTTTAGAGGCTTTTAAACAGAGGCAGGATGGCCATCTGTTGGGGGTGCTTTGAATGCAATTTTCCTGCTTCTTGACAAGGGGTTGGACTGGATGACCTACAATGTCTCTTCCAACTTTATGATTCTATAAATTCATTCCTCTATCAAAATTGAAAAGCAAACAATAAAAAAAATCGATATTTAAGCAGCTTGCTAGCTGATAAGCCAGCTATTTGGTAGAAAACCTCCCAAACGCTATTCCAGAATCTGTGGGATAAATTTTGGCGCTGTGTTCCTTCAAGTCTGAGGCCGAGAAGTGTGACTTGCTCAAGGTCACCAACAGGTTTCCGTGGCCAAGTGGGTTTTTCAACGCTGATCTACAGAGTGCCAATCCAATGCTCAAACCACTATACTCTACTGACTTTGAAGATCATTAGGCCAGCTAATAACAGGTAACGTATGAGTGTGGTTGTGTTGTGTACACATATAGGCAACAGTACTTAATCATGATGCTTGATACACTGCTTTCATCGTCATGCTTGATTCAAGGATTCACAGCACATGGAGGGGATCATAATGAAAGCAATCCTTCCAGGAAATCATATCTCTAAATCCTCTGGACAACTGAATTATCTACCAATTGAAACTCGGTTTATTAGCCCCATTTGGACTATTATTGTGCCTAGATTTATTTATTATTTATTTATTTATTTCAGGATTTTACCCCGCTCTTCTCAACCCCCAAGGGGGGACTCAGAGCGACTTACAGTACGGCACAATTCGATGCCCACATAATAACAATATAAACCCCAAAACACTTCAACAATTAAAATACATTAAAAATACATTAAAATACAACTACATTAGCACCATACACATTCACTCTGGATTAAAACAATGTTCAGTCCATAAAAACATTGGCCATAATCACCCACTTTCATTAAAAACCAATCTAAAATGCTGCCTTGTGCTGGTGTACGAATGCCTGGTCCCACAGCCAGGATTTTACTTTTTTCCTGAAGGCCAGGAGGGATGTGGTGGATCGTACATCAATAGGAAGCGCATTCCACAGGCGGGGAGCCACCACCGAGAAGGCCCTATCCCTCGTCCCCACCAGCCTCATCTGAGACGTAGGCGGGAGCGAGAGCAGGGCCTCCCCGGATGATCTTAGATTACGAGGTGGGACATAGCGGCTGATGCGTTCAGACAAGTAAGCTGGGCCAATTCAGAAAATAATTCTGCCATTTGAATTTGATGGAAAACAGACAAGACTTGGTATCATTCACATACTTGTGATATATGAATCTACATTTACAGATGATCTCTCCCAATCATTTAATGTTGATGGCAAACAGAAGGGATTTAAAAAACCCTTGATGCATTCCAAAATATAATAGTCAGGCATGGAATTACCCACCTCATCTCTATTCCTCAAAAGAGATATAATCCTACAGGGTAGATGCCACAACTTTTCTCAAAGTAGGCTTGAAACCCATCTGAAAGCACTTGGATCAGAGGGGTTTCCCAAGGATCTTGCTCAAGAAAGGGATTTTAGAAACCATTAGTTATTAATTTATTTACAGCACTTTTATCCCACTTTTTCCAGTGGGATAAAAGTGCGACTCAGGGCGGCATAAGGATTGGCAACAATTAGATGCCACAACATACATACATATCAATTAAAAACTTAATATCACATAATAAAAATCCATATAAAACCTTTAAAACTATAATAATCAATTCACATTGTTTAAGCTGTTGCGTGTTCATTATTTCATTATACTGTGTTTATCTGAGTACGCTGCGTTTCCGAAAGCTTGCTTGAAGAGCCAAATTTTTACTCTTTCCCGAAAGGTCAGGAGGGAGGGGGCTCATCTAATATCCCTATGAAGGGAGTTCCACAGCTGAGGGGCCACCACTGAGAAGGCCCTGTCTCTCGTCCCCATCAAACATGCCTGTGAGGAAGGCGGGATCAACAGCAGGACCTCCCCAGACGATCTTAAATTCCTGGATGGTTCGTAAGGAGAAAAACATTCGCACAGGGAAGCTGGGCCAGAACCGTTTAGGGCTTATGCATATTCTCTAAAATGAGGTTTGTTATTTTCAGGAGCAGATTGCAGCTTCTTAAGAAGTTGGTTGTAACACTTCACTTGAGGACGAATTTACTTCCTATTCAATCTACTCGGATATCATCACCCTATTAGAGAGAATAAGCCTGAAAGTACCAGGGCAATGCAATATATATTGTCAAGAATTGTATCCATATCCTCAGCCCTCAGCAACTGAGAGTCACCTGATAAATATGGACCAGTTGGTAATCTGGACATCATTACTGTCAAACCTTATTAGTGCCTGTTTTCAAAGTTTCTGGCACATGCTACTGAAGGTTTCACAGGTATCTCAGTAGACTAGATTGTGTACCACTGTAATGCCATGCTTATAATTGATTGGCAAGTTTCTATCATGAGTGTTGGGTTCATGTATCATTTTAAACATTTCTCCTGAATACTTCAAGTATTAGAGCAGGGCTGTCCAACTGGCGGCCCGCGGGCTGTATACGGCCCCCCAGCCCCTTCCCCACGGCCCCCTACCCTCCTACAAGATACCTGCTTTTTAAGATTTTTAAAAAAAAATTTAAATATTTTTGGAATATTTTTTTGGAATATTTTTCCCGAATATTTTTATTTATTTTTTCCGGCGGGGGGGGTGAGGGGGGGCGGGAGGAGAGCAGGCTCCCTTCCTCCTCCTCCTACTTCCCTCTCTCCCCCTCTCTCTCCCTCCTCTCTCTCTCTTTCCCCCTTTCATTCCTTCCCTTTTCCACCACTTGAAAGAAAGAGGGAAGGAGAGGGGGCGAGAGGGGGCGTGGCCAAGCGAGAGGGGGCGTGGCCAGAGCGAAAAGGGGGTGGGGCCGAGTTTGGCGCGCGGGGGGGATGCTCACCCATTCCCTTTCCGGCTTCCTCCTCTTCTGAGGATTCCTGCCAAGTTTGGTCCTGATCCATCATTATTTGAGTCCACAGTGCTCTCTGGATAGAGGAGAACTACAACTCCCAAACTCAAGGTTCAGTACTTTCTGTTGCTCTCATGAAAGTTTAGGTTTGATTCAACATGGCTGAGGAATGCTTTGATTGTGTTTTCCCCTTATGGCAGAAGGAGATTGGACTGGATGGCCCTTGGAGGTCTCCTATTCTAGGAACCCATTGGTATTATTATTATTATTATTATCATTAGAAGCTGAATGGCCATCTGTGAGGATTGCTTTGATTGTGTTTTCCCCTTATAGCAGAAGGAGATTGGACTGGATGGCCCTTGGAGGTCTCCTATTCTAGGAACCCATTGTAATTATTATTATTATTATCATCATCATCATCAACATCATCAGAGGCTGAATGGTCATCTGTGAGGAATGCTTTGATTGTATTTTCCCCTTATGGCAGTAGGAGATTGGACTGGATGGCCCTGGATGGCCCTTTGAGGTCTCCTACTCCAGGAACCTGTTGTTGTTATTATTATTATTATTATTATTATTATTATTATTATTATTAGCAGAGGCAGAATGAATATTATGCCTTATCATTCAGGGTTATAGGCCTGTGTGGAAGGGCCCTGGCTTCTTATTTGACTTCCTTTCCACACATCTGAATAAAATCCCATGTTATTTGCTTTAAACCAGATTATATGAGTGTGGACTCCGATAATCCAGTTCAAAGCAGGTATTCTGGGCTATATGGCTGTGTGAAGGGCCCTGAGTCCACACTACAATATAATCCAGTTCAAAGCAGGTTTTGTGGGGTTTCCTGTCTGGATATTCTGAGTTATATGGCTGTGTGAAGGGCCCTGAGTCCACACTGCAATATAATCCAGTTCAAAGCTGGTTTTGTGAGGTTTCCTGTCTGGATATTCTGAGTTATATGGCTGTGTGAAGGGCCCTGAGTCCACACTACAATATAATCCAGTTCAAAGCTGGTTTTGTGAGGTTTCCTGTCTGGATATTCTGTGTTATATGGCTGTGTGAAGGGCCCTGAGTCCACACTGCAATATAATCCAGTTCAAAGCAGGTTTTGTGGGGTTTCCTGTCTGGATATTCTGAGTTATATGGCTGTGTGAAGGGCCCTGAGTCCACACTGCAATATAATCCAGTTCAAAGCAGGTTTTGTGGGGTTTCCTGTCTGGATATTCTGAGTTATATGGCTGTGTGAAGGGCCCTGAGTCCACACTACAATATAATCCAGTTCAAAGCAGGTTTTGTGAGGTTTCCTGTCTGGATATTCTGAGTTATATGGCTGTGTGAAGGGCCCTGAGTCCACACTACAATATAATCCAGTTCAAAGCTGGTTTTGTGAGGTTTCCTGCCTGGATAGTCTGGGTTATATGGCTGTGTGAAGGGCCCTGAGTCCACACTGCAATATAATCCAGTTATGTCTGGATATTCTGTGTTATATGGCTGTGTGAAGGGCCCTGAGTCCACACTGCAATATAATCCAGTTCAAAGCAGGTTTTGTGGGGTTTCCTGTCTGGATATTCTGAGTTATATTGAAGGGCCCTGAGTCCACACTACAATATAATCCAGTTCAAAGCTGGTTTTGTGAGGTTTCCTGTCTGATATTCTGAGTTATATGGCTGTGTGAAGGGCCTGAGTCCACACTACAATATAATCCAGTTCAAAGCAGGTTTTGTGGGGTTTCCTGTCTGGATATTCTGAGTTATATATTCTGAGTCCACACTACAATATAATCCAGTTATGGGGTTTCCTGTCTGATATTCTGAAGGGCCCTGAGTCCACACTGCAATATAATCCAGTTCAAAGCAGGTTTTTGGGGTTTCCTGTCTGGATATTCTGAGTTACTGGCTGTGTGAAGGGCCCTGAGTCCACACTGCAATATAATCCAGTTCTCAGGGACTGGGACTTGAGACTGGGATTTTGGTGTTCATCTCTATCTCCAAGTCAAAGCCCGGTGTCCTCCACAGACACCTCCAAGGCGGGGAAGGGGTGGAGCTGGGGGCGGGGCAGGGGTGGAGCCGGGGAGGGGGCGGAGCCAGGGGAGGGGGCGGAGCCAGGGGCGGAGGCAGACCCTTCGGCCCCCCAGGTCATCAGTAACCGGAATTCCGGCCACAGGTCTGGTAGAAGTTGGACAGCCCTGTATTAGAGCCCCCGATGATGCAATAGGTTAAACCAGGGGTGGCCAACCTATGGCTCGCGGGGCCAGATGTGGCCCGGCAGCTGTTTCAGCTGGGGAACATCTGGGGGCGAGAGCGGGTGGAGGCCTGCAGCCTCCGATCGTCTCCTGCTCTGCTCTGCTGCGGTGGCGGCTGGGTCCGCTTTGTCATCCTCTGGGCTGGGTCCATTGGGCCATTCGATCTTGGGATCTTTCCTCTCTTGAGGATGTCAGCCGCTATCTTGCTTCGCACCTTGTCTTCTTGAATTTCATTTTATTTTATTTTAGTGGTTTTTATTATTATTTTAAAATAATTTTATAATAATATAATAAATAATATAATATAATGTTATATTATAATTTCAATATATTATAATGTCTATATAGATGTACTATAATATAATAATTATGATATTAATAGTAATAATATATGAATATTTCTTGATATATTAATATGTTAATATTAATGATGTGTAATATATAGTAAATATAGTAATCAAGTAAATAAATAAATAAATAAATAAATAATGTAGATTAGAATGTAGTTCAGTCTTTAGGGGCGGCCCTCCATAATATTTTTTGGCTCTCGTGTGGCCCCTTGGAAAAAATAATTGCCCACCCCTTGTGCAAGCAGAACTGCTGACCGAAAGTTAGGCGGTCCGAATCTGGGGAGCAGGGTGAACTCTAGCTTATTATGCTGGGACATGAGAGAAGCTTCCTACAGGATGATAAAACATCCTGTAGGCAACAGACAGCCAATTCTTTCACACCAGAAGCGACTTGCAGTTTCTCAAGTCACTCCTGACACAAAGTTCAAGAATTTTGGAAACAACTTGTACAATCTCATACCAAGGACAAGAGGTGGCTGCTCGCTTACCCAAGTCCTAGAGCTGTTTACCCAAATGTATCAATATTCTATTGTTCAGGTGCAAAATGCCTATTTACAATAAAAGCTTGGCCCTATTTTTTTTAACCGTCAACAATGTCAAAACAAACACAAAAGACTTTGACCCCTTTTAAGATGAAGAAAAAAAAAGTCAAAGCCATAATTATGTTTTGTGTGTGAATTCACCTTTTTAAAATGACCTGAATTCCACAGCTGAAATATGTGTTGTTGTTGTTCCATTACTCTCTCTGGTGACACTCGTCCAAATTTCCTGACTGCTTCTGGCCTGTTTATCATCTCAGCTAACAATCACATCATTTTTCCCCCGGCTGGCCTAAGAAATAATTGCAAAGCCTTTTGACATAGTTCTTGAGCCAAGTGAGCATAGCTACTGAATGCCAAATAAGTAGGCATTACAATGGAAGTTTCTAGGGAAAATTATTTCCAGGGCTGTAGCTGTGTTAGCCTAATGCAGTAAAGCAACAAAGAACTGTGTGACACCTTAAAGAGTAACACACTTTATTTGGCATAAAGCTTTCGTGGAGTAATGTGCAATCCATGAATGCGGATGCCAAAATAAAATTCATTAGTCTCTAAATGCCTTAAGACGGCTTGCTGATTAGGAAAAGTTAGTTTTATGCCAAAATCTCAGAGATAACTGTTTAATTCTATACATAAGGAAAATATGAGGTGTTTTGCTGTTTTTGAACTCTTTGGGAAAACACCCGTTGATAAATACATTAGCTTGAAATGCTGTGGGGTGGGGCCTAAAGCCCCCAAAAAGCTTGGGTTAAAATTAGGAGTGTGTAAAACAATGTTTCTCAACCTTCCTAATGCCGCGACCCCTTAATACAGTACCTTATGTTGTGGCGACCCCCAACCACAAAATTATTTTCGATGCTACTTCATAACTGTAATTTTGCTACTGTTATGAATTGTAATGTAAATATGGGATATGCAGGACATATTTTCATTCATTGGACCAAATTTGGCACAAATACCTGATACACCCAAATTTGAATACTGGTGGGGTTGGGGAGGATTGATTTTGTCATTTGGGAGTTGTTATTGCTGAGATTTATAGTTCATCCACAATCAAAGAGCATTGTGAACTCCACCAATGATGAAATTGAACCAAATTTGTCAAACAGAACTCCCGTGACCAACAGAAGATATTGGAAGGGTTTGGTGGGCATTGACCTTGAGTTTTGGAAGTGTAGTTCACCTATATCCAGAGGGCACGGTGGACTGAAACAATGATGGATCGGAACCAAACTTGGCACAAATACTGAATATGCCCAAATATGAACACTGCTGGAGTTTGGGGAAAATAGACCTTGATATTTGGGAGTTGTAATTGATGGAATTTATAGTTCACCTACAATAAAAGAGCATTCTGAACCTCACCAATGATAAAATTGGGCTAAACTTCCCACACAGAACCTCCCTGCCTTGAAGGGACTCGCTGGCGCAAGCCTCCCTCAAGCCTCATACATTCTTCTTCACCTGCACATGCACACCATGCTGCCATGCTCCAAGTCCAGAGTGAGGAGAAAGGGGAGATGATCACTAAGCAAATAGTTATCTACAGCAAATGCATCAATGTTCTTGCTATGGAGGGCGAGATCAAAAAATAGTATATCACACTAGAGCCTCTAGAAGAGACAAGGGTATATTCATCAGAGTTGGGGAATTGAATAAGCCCGTTTAGCCAAAACAGGTTAAGCTGCGTAGCCATTTTGATCAAGCATTTCCCAGCTTGGTTGCATACTTGGTCTTTAGAGTGTCGGGCTTCTGGAGTCAGTAAAAAGTAGAAGGGGTCTTCACCCAGGCCCTCTTCTCCCATCAGGTTCACCAGACTAGTCCCTACCCTAGCGCTGAACTCGCCCGCTATAATAAAATCACAAGAGGGATTCTCAGACTTTAGATCTAGAATATAGGATGTTAATTTATCCCAGTGAGTGACTGTTTCATCAATCACTGGGATAAATTAACATCCTACATACTAGATTTAAAGTCTGAGAATCCCTCTTGTGATTTTATTATAGCGGGCAACTATGCTGCCATGCACTGAGTACACTTGCTCTCAACTCCCCGCTTGGAGTCTCAGAAACAGCCCTCACCTTGTCTGAGAGGCTGGTTAATCACTGTTTGCACTGTTTATTTTATTATGTTATTTTATGTATTTTGTTATGATGTAATTTTCTACTGTTGTGTGTCTAATTATGCTGTATTATTTTAGGGGTTGGTCTCATGTTAGCCACCCTGAGTCCCCTTTGGGGAAATGGCCGGAGAGATAGCACAGCGATAACAACAGCTGTGCTGGCAATCTGAAGGTTGCATGTTCGAATCCCCGGGCTGGTCTGGACACCCAGCTGTGAGCCCTGTCCACTGTTCACCCAACAGTTCAAAAACAGCTCAGCTGTGATTAGATTAAAAAAACTGGGAACCGCCAAGCGGGGAAGGATTTTTTCAAAAGAAGGACTTACACCGCCTAAATAAAAACTAAGATTAGCTGTCGGAAGGTGGAATGCGGAAAAACAGAGGCGCTCCGTCATGAGGATGAAGCAACAGCACCCCCTTGTGACGCAATGACACCCTGTGACGCACCCTGTGATGAAGCCTGAAGAAAAATCCTTCTAAAAATTGTACTTGTTACATGTTGTATGTAATTGTATGTGGAACCGGCAGGGACTGCCTGCCATATGTGTGATGTAATCCGCTCTGAGTCCCCTTCGGGGTGAGAAGAGCGCAATATAAATAAAGTTTATTATTATTATAAATAAAGTTTATTATTATTATAGTTATATTATTAATACTACTACCATGTGACTGGGTGTCAAAATAGTACAGATTAATGGAAGCTTTGTCATACTAAAGGCAAAAAAAAGAAAAGAAACATTATCACCAACTCAAACCTTGGCTACTGCCACTTACATTAGCACCAAGGTATATAAACACATTTTAATCATAATGCTAGCCAAGCTTTAAAATATTAAAGGATTTTCAGTTTCTATTGTAAATGCCACACAAAGGAGGTTATTATACCCCCTCCCCTCAAAAGGTGGGGTGGGGAATCCACCAAGCCTCTGTATCTCTGCTAGATTTAATGTGCAGGAGTTTAAACCAACAGACGAAAGTTGAATTATCTTTTTTATTATTATTTTTAGCGGTAATGCCAACTGTCATGGTCCAGCAAAGCGTGAAATCTGCCTTAGCAGCTTGCAACCATAAAGAGCTAGGTACTCAGCTGCATTATTTTCTTTCGTTTCATAAGCAAGTTTCACAAAGTTGCACATGAAGTGCTGCATACTATTAAAATATTTCGCAATGTATCACTGCCAGGGAATAATATTTACTACAATTTTAAAGTAGCATATTGAGCAAATGATCTCAGGGTTTAAATCAATCCAACTGCACTCTGAGAAATCTTTTTTTTTCCTTTTATGAAATTCACACAAAACACTCCTTTAAGTACAAGAATGATGTTCACTGAGTCTTATTTCAGGAACTGATAGGTTTTGTTTTTAAATAATGTTTGAGTGCTTTACTCAGCCTTTAAAATTAGTTTATGCAGGTAAAAACACAGATGTATATTTTATTATATGTAAAGCTGCCTTGTCTCCCCCTTTGGGTAGAGAAAAGCAGGATATAAACAGAGTAAATAAATAAAATAATAATATTTTTTAAAGGAAGAAATGACGCAGGATGGAACTGAGCAATTTCAAGCTAACCTCACAGAATCGTAACATGACATCTCATCCATATTATGGCCTCTTTCCAGTCCCCTGGCAGGGGTAAGGGGCCTTAATGTAGTTTTAAATATGATTTACATTCGCTTCAAGGCCCTTTTAAACTACGCGGACTACAAAAAAAGCCTAATGTAACTATGAATCAGACTTCATAATTTAGAAGTTATTTAGGACTTGCCTTCTACTCCATTTAAGCTGTGAGCTCTGGCTTAAAGTGAATGTAAATGCCCCGTTTTTGTAAAAAAAATTAAAAAATTAAACAACCAAATTTCTCTTCAATTTGCACATGACTATAAGGTACAAGGCAGTGGATGGATTGTTCACTCATAATTCCTTAATTCATAACTGAGTTATAACCTATTACAAAATATATACAGGTCCTCAAAAAATTAGCATATAGTGCTAAAGTTCATTGTTGTCCATAATGTAATGATAACAATTAAACTTTCATATATTGCACACCAACTGAAATATTTCAGGTCTTTTTTTGTTTTGTACTGATGATTTTGGCATACAGCTCCTGAAAACCCCAAAATACTGTCTCAAAAATTAGCATATTTGGTCGGATGGAATATGCTAATTTTTTGAGATATGTATGCCAAAATCATCAGTATTAAAACAAAAAAAAGACCTGAGTTGGCCGGGCGAAGATGGCGGCAGGACGGGCACTCTAAGGCTCCCTGGAGTGCCGCCTGCTTTTCTGGCTGGAGGGCGATCTACGCCCCCCCTCCCACACGGACAGAAGCGTCCAAAGGGAACGCGAAGCCAGCGGGCGAGGTCCGATGGTCCCAAAGATCCCCCCCCCTCAAGAGGGAGAGATCGAGCGGGCCCGGACCGTCGCCATTGCGGCAAGCAAGCCGAGAAGCAGGCAGCGGGTGGCGACCCGCACTCACTGCCGGCCCAGCCCGGCCTCCCCCCCCCCCCAAAAGCAGAGGGCAGGAGGAGAGGAAGAGGCAAGACCGAAGGAGGCTGTAAGTACAGGGAGCAAAAACCCGCAAGACAACGGGGAGTCCCCATTGGAGACAGGGGGAGGGGCACGAACGAGCGGCGGGGTCCCCATCAGCCCCCACGGAAACCTCCACACAAAGGGGATCGGGCCCCCAACAAAAGGGAAGCAAGCACCCAGGGGGGAAAAAAGGCCACACAGAGGGGCAGCCAGTCATCCCTGGCAAGGACAGATCAAACGGGAGGAAAAGATTCAGTGGGCACCAAAATGGCGGACGAATCCTCCTAGTCCAAGAAGCAGGGAAGAAGAAGAGCCTTTTTGGCGGGAGCACCATCTTGGAAAAGGGAAAGGTCCCATCTACAATAGCTAAGCAGGGATCAGGGAAATAGAACATGTCAGCACTAAATGATTTGAACACAGGAGCAAAAGAACAGGAGAGAATGCAAGGAAGGAGACTAGAAGATGAAGAAGTAACCTTAAAGGACATCCTCAAAGCACTACGAAATTTAGGAGAAGCACAAGATGGGTGCCTTCAGAAGATTGAAATAGTGATATTCAAAACAATCCAGGAACATTTCCAAAATGCAAGGGTAGAATCAATCCAAAAAGAGATTCCTACAAAGCCAGGGCTGATAAACATTTCTGAGGATGGAAAAGTAGTACTCCAGGATAAGGGGAAAAATACAGCAACACAGGAAAGGTTGGAGAAGGGAGCGGGGGAGGTTACAAGACAGCAAGTAGTGTCAGAAGAAAGAGAATCTTATTCTAAAAACTATGTAGAAGCTCCACTGGAAGCTAAAAGACTGACTACTAAGAACCCTGAGGTCTATGCTCCCCAAAAAGGAGAAGAAGAAAGAAGCCAAGAGGTTGTTACAATACCTAAAAGCCCTACCCTGTATGCAGACAAAAATAAAGAAAAAAAGACTGGCGTACAGTCCAACAAAAAGAGAAGCTGGATGAGAGTAGCACAACAAAGAAGGAAGAAAAATTTAAAGGCAAGTTGCCCTTACTCTTCAAGGAGGGACTCACATTATAGCCTTCCGAGTTGTGAGGCCCCAGAGGTGGATGATGAAAGTCTAGAAGCTCCCAAAGAGAACGGCTAGGAAGGGGGCCAAGGAAAACGAAAGGGACAGATTCGGCGGCATTAAAAGACAAGGAACAGACAATGGTCATGGCTTCCCTCACCAAGTATTTGAAGGACTTTAAAAGCTAAGAGAAAGAACCCAGGGGAGCGATCTGACAGGCGAAGCGAACCCCTCAATTAGACGGGATCAGGAGGGGCCCAGCAGGAGACCAAAGACAAACAACAATCAAGAAAGGAGAAGGCCCTTCCAGAAACTCAGAGACAATATTAGAAAAGAAAAGTCATCGCTTCCCCTAGAAACGGCCCTCAACCCCCCCCCCCCTCTCCTCTTTTCTCCCTCCCCATACCTCCCCCGGCTACACCTCTCCACGCCACCCGCCTCCCACCCCGTGACCCCTTGCATGCCCTGGTTGTACCCCGCCACCCCCTTCCTTTCCTCCCCCAGTCTCCCTCCCCAGACCCCCATGCCCTCCTCACCCCCACCTCCCCTCCCTTCCCGCAGTCCCACACTCCCCAACAAGTGTAAAAACCTCAATAAAAATTATTTTTTAAAAAAACAAAACAAAAAAAAGACCTGAAATATTTCAGTTGGTGTGCAATAAATTGAAAATATATGAAAGTTTAATTTTTATCATTAAATTATGGAAAATAATGAACTTTAGCACTATATCCTAATTTTTTGGGAAGGACCTGTGTTTGTCATTATCCTGTTGTGTCCTCTTACTTTGAGCCTTTCTCATTTCACTTCAATACCGCTTACCATTCTTCTAGCAGTAGCAAATACAGGACATTTATTATCTCCATTTTGTTCACTCTATATGTTCTATTTCACCTGTTCTGTTTACATATCCTATTTACACATTTGGCTGTTTCAAAACAATAACATTGTAAATACATCCATCGTGTAAGCGCTTAGTGCAAGTAGTAAAGGGATTAGAAGAGTCATGGTCACTCTGTAAAACTAGACCTTCAGAATAATGTCACACTTAATGCAAAATGACTTGGTTAAATGCAAAGGCAGCCTATACAAACCTTGCAACGACCATAACTAAACGAAAACAGCAATGAACAACTAAGCTCATTTTCTCATTTGGGTAATTTTGCTCTTGCTTACCCTTTTTATGTACATGATTCTACTCACCCCCCCCCCCCAGCTGAAACGGGTTGTCCCTTTTCCAGAGGATCTATCTATAGTCTTTGGGAGGGGGGGGGGGACCACCTTATTTATTGGGCAACAACAAAGAAGAGAGAAACATTTTCTTAAAAAAGGATACTCCATCCAAACATGCCTTCAAAACTGACAGCTCTGTTAGAGTTCCCATGGGGGAAAGGGTCTTAACCGAGCCAAAGGAGTGCATTTTACTCCCATCAATATCAAGGTTTTAAAAGATGTTTTTAAAGGCTTACAACAGTGATTTTCAACCTTTTCTGAGCACATTTTTTACATTTACAAAATCCTGGGGCACACCACCAACCAAAATGACACAAAATGACACTCTAACACAGTAATACATATAGTTAATATGTTTTTAAATATATTTATACACTCACTTAGTGTGAAACCTGGGCCTGTTTTGATGAACAAAAAACAGAGATCAGCGACAAGGTAGCTAGCTTTGAGGGCTCTCTCGTTTACCTTTGTGGTTTTTCTCAAAGAATTTGCCTGTTCCTCATTGTTTGTACGTAAGCGTACAAAATAGTCAGTCAGCTTGTTTTGAACGGAAGGGTGTTTCATTTGGAGATGGTGTTTAAGCTTGCTTGGCACCATGGCACTATTGGTCAGCTTCTCACCACAAACCAAGCACAGCGGAGTCGGTGCCGCCGCATCCCCGGTGAAAGTGAATCCAAATGAAAGATAGGTTTCGCTGTATTGCCTCGAGCTCACAGTCTTTTCTTTTTTCTTTTGTCCACCACTCATATTTCTCTTAAGGATTCTTGTAACTCACTCCATGGTGGGATTTCGGAAGTGTAAAAAGATTTGTTTGCATGCCGAATTGCAAGTCCAAAGGTGGCAAGCACTTCAGCCAGTTTTCTGGATTCTAGGATTGATGAAAGTTATTCAGGTGAAATTTGCAAAAGGCCTTCCCTATACTCCTATATTGGCCTTCTGTGATCCATGTCTTTCTTACATCTAGAATGGATTGCTGCAGTGCAGTCTACGTGGGGTTGCTTTTGAAGATGGCACAGAAATTGCAGTTGGTACAAAAATCGGCAGCCAGGCTACTAACGGGGGCTAACTATAGGGAGCACACCCAGGCCTGGATTAAAAGCTTTTTGCACCCACACTTTGGAATTACGCCCCCTTTAAGCCAACCTCTACTGCACCCCCCTCTCTCCTCCCCTTCCGCTTCACGTCGCCGCATCCTTCCCGTCATGTGTCAATGAGGCTGAGGGGAAAGTGTGTGCGCGCGGTCACTGAAGAGAAGGGAATGGGCCCCTTTGTGTGGCGGGGAGCGAGTTCGTTACCCCTCGGGAAGGAGGCAGAGGAGGGCGAGCGAGTGTCACAGAGCCGAGGCCCAAAGGGACGGGGAAAGCCAGGCTGGGTCCAGAGCATGCTCTTTGTCCGGGGCAGCAGCTTCACAAGCGTCCCCACGTGCGGCTCATGGCCCTGCGGCTGCAGAGTTGAGGCCTTCCTCCGTCTCAGGCTCCCCTCCGGGCCTCCATGCTGCACGCCGCATGCCGCTCTTCTTTCCTGCGGCCTTCTCTTCCCTCAGCAGCCTGCGAAGGAAGCCGCTCCGAGCCAGGTCAGGCCAGGCGCCCCCTCCCCTCCGGCGCAGAAGCACTGGCTGTGGCATAGATGGATGGGCTGAGGCTGACGCAGTGAGCACGAGCGCTGCTGACACGGAGCCCGGCCTTGGCTCTGCCTCCTTTTGGGTACCAGGCAGCAGGAGCCAATCGCGGTGCGATTTTAAAAATTATTTTATAATTTTATGATCTGCGCACCCCCTTGGCTTGCGCCCCTAGGCCATGGCCTATTTCAGCCCTATGGCTAATCCGGGCCTGAGCACACTATGCCCCTATTGAAGCAGCTCCACTGGCTGCCCATAAGTTTCTGGACCCAATTCATAGTGCAAGTTATCACCTTATAAAGCCCTACAAGGTTCAGGTCCAGCCTTTATTTGGGATTGTAACCCCCCACTATGAATCAGTGTAGATCTAAGATCTGCCAGGGAGGCCCTCCTCTGAGTCCCACCTCCCTCTCAAATGCTGTTGGTGTGGACAAGGGAGAGGACCTTCTCGGTGGTGGACCCCTGCTCTGGAATGCCCTACACAGGGAACTTAGGCACACCCCACACTACAGCACTAGCAGAAAGAACTAAAAACTGGGCTCTTTCTGAAGGCATCTGAAAATGTTTAAGACTGCAGCCAGACTATTAAATATTTAGTCGGGGAAGGCTACATTGATTGTATGGATCTTTTAACTAGTGCCTATTGCCATATTTTATTGATTCTATTGCTCTTGTTAATTTTATATGTTTGGTTTTAATGTGTTATTGGTTTTAATGTTGAGATATTGTATTTTATATGCTGTATGGCACCATTGTGTACCTTGTAAGCTGCCCCAAGTCCACCCGTCCCCCCACCTGAAATCTGTCAGGGAAAAAAAAACCCTGGTTTACTCATGAACTTTAACTGGTTAACCAATTTATGAGTAAACCAATTTTTTTAAAGACCTGACACAGCTACGGCCTGGGGGAAGTCTGGGAGAAGGCCACATACACTTCTTCCTTCAGAAAATGCATAGGTTACACCTCCAGATACGGCACATATAGTACACCCAATTATGTATTTCTCAATACTGCATTTACTTTGGTTTCATGCTGCACAGTATTTCACAGTGTGGGAACATACATTTGCCATGTAACAGAAGCTTACAGCAGGGCTGTACAGGTCACATTTATCCTCCGGACTCTTTCCAGCTGTCACCTACACCATGCTGCTTCTCTCCTGGCAAGTGTCCCTCCAAGCCACAAATGGGATGTATGCCTAAGTTTGCTAAACCAGCACAAAGCTATATTTAGAAATAGTAAAGGTATTAATCTGAAAGAGGATCATTTAAAGCACAGAAAAAGAATACCATACCTGAGAGATCTGGGGTGAGCATGTCTCCTGTGTCCACTCTCCGCCGCTGCACTCCCAAGAGTATGCACACCGATTCCCACACCAGCCACAGTTCATGAAGGATGGTGACAGAAGACACTGACTGCAGGTACTGAAGTGAGAGCATCCTGGTCCATTTAGTGGGATCTTGGTTATCTAATGGCACAAATATTTATTAATTTATTAATTATTTATTTACCATACTTTTAACCCACTTTTCTCACCCTAAAGGGGACTCAGGGCAGCCTCACAAAGGCAAAATTCAGTGCCGTATATACACATTGGTAAATAAACAACTGATTTTAACTGATGTTTTAATGTTTGTTGACCATTCAGAAGCAGCCCTTCAGCGCCTAACATTCTGCTTTGCAACAGTTGCAGAGCTGTTTGGGCTGGAAGTCAGCCTGAAGAAAATGGAAGTCCTCTGCCAGCCCGCACCACAGAAAGAACACCATCATCCCCACGTCAGCATAGGCGAATCTGCGCCTAAGTCCGTTCAGCAGTTCACCTACCTGGGAAGCATCATCTCTTCAGATGCCAAGATTGATAAAGAGATAGATCACAGATTAGCAAAGGCATATAGTGCATTTGGAAGGCTTCACAAAAGAGTCTGGAGCAACAAGCACCTGAGGTGAAGCACCAAAATCAGTGTGTACAGAGCTATCATACTGTCTATTCTCCTATATGGGTCTGAAACATGGGTCACCTATTGCCAACACCTATGACTCCTTGAACGCTTTCATCAATGCTGTCTTCACACAATCCTAAATATACACTGGACTATGTGACTAATGTTGCTGTCCTTGAGCAAGCAGGGATCACCAGCGTTGAGGCCATGCTATTGAGAACACAGCTGCGCTGGGCAGGGCACGTCTCTAGGATGGAGGACCACCGCCTCCCAAAGATACTACTCTATGGTGAACTCGCCACGGGTCAGCGCAAGAGAGGCACCCCCAAAAAGAGATACAAGGACTCCCTGAAACAACATCTCAGGCTCGGCCAGATTGATCACCAACAATGGTCCACCCTGGCCTCACATCGGGAGGCATGGAGATGCACTATCCACAATGCTGCGGCCTCTTTCGAGAAGACATGCCAAATGACTCTCGAAGAGAAACGACAACGCAGAAAGAACCGCAACTTGGAAACAACATCACCCAAGGAGACTTTCTGCTGTGGTTTCTGCAGCCGAACTTGCCTATCTCAGATTGGCCTTTTTAGTCATCAACGTGCTTGTAAAAAGCGTGGGATGAGTCCTTCCTAAGAATCTTCGTTTGCGAAGTAATGCCGAGAGAGAGAGAGTAATGTTTATGGTTTTAATTGGGTTAATTTTAATGCAGATATTAATGTTTTGTTATATCACACAAAATTTAGGAGATATATATAATGCTGATGAAACCACTCCTGGCTTTGGTTTGAGGAAGATTACCTTTAGTTGTCCCAATTCATAAGAATACCTGACTGCTGTTACCACTGCCTACAACTCTCCAGGGTCAACTGAAATATTTATCCAAGGGGAAGCAGTGAACACTGCTTCCGCTTCTCACTTTGTCTACTGTTTGTATACTCAAAGAATGAGAAACTGTACTTACCATGAAGGTTCATTCTGGAATGGCAGGAGGAGCAACCCACTACATTTTCCAAGCCAATTATTAGAGTCTGAACAGAATATGTTCAGGGAATGGTCTCAGAATTTCTCAGTGTCTCAACAGCTTTGTAAGAAATTTCCACCATTAGATCATTTTAGATAGACCTATATGTCATGGCCAAAAAAATACCAGGTTTTTTAAAAACAAAACAAAAATCTTGATAGCAGTGGATGCACTAACAATTCCTTGGCCACAATGTTTTGTTTATTTTATACAATCCAAGACAAACATTATCTAGACCAGTGTTTCCCAACCTTTTTTGAGCCGCGGCACACTTTTAACATTACAAAATCCGGGGGCACACCACCAACCAAAATGACACAAAATGACACTCTAACACATTAAAGAATGGCTGGGGGATGGTGGCCTGCTGGGAGCAGCTGCTGGGAGTGCCAAAGCCAGGGGAGGGGGAGGAGACAGGCCGTACCATGCCCCTCCCCCTGGCTTCAGCTCTCCCAGCAGCTGCTCCAGCCTTAAGGGGACAGTTCCAAGCCAGCAGTGGCAGAGCCAGCACAATGCTGGCTTGGCACTGCCCCCTCAAGGCTGGAGCAGCTGCTGGGAGTGCCGAAGCCGGGGGAGGGGGTGGAGCCAGGCTGCGCCATGCCCTGCCCCTCCCCGGCTTCAGCTCTCCCACAGGTGAAGCTGAAGCCGCGTGGAAGAGGAGGAGCATGAGTGGTGGACGGGCTTCAGTGGGCGGGGCTCCTCCTCCGCGCGGCTTCAGCGAGTGAGGGGCGGGAGTCATGGCGGATTGGAAGCTGGCTGGGGAAACGGCCCAAGGAGGTGGCGCCCTGGCCCCTTCTTTTTCTTCGCCGCCGCCCGGCCCTTCCTCCTCCTCCCCCAAGCAGCAGGAGTTCGGCAGGAGGAGGGAAGAAGGAAGGGGGGCAGGGAGCTTTTCTCACGGCACAGCAGGAGGTCCGTCACGGCACACTAGTGTGCCACGTCACAGCGGTTGGGGAACACTGATCTAGACTAGCTATTGAAAGATGAATTGATGCATAAATATTGAAATACTTTAACTATGAGAATAAATTGCAACCAAAATGTGTTCAGCATCACTGACAAGATCACATGCATCAAGTGGCCTTTGAGGGTATTTGCAATGCTGCAGCATAGGTTGAGGTTTTAGTGTTTGCGAGATTAGTCCACTATAAATTGGACTAATATAAGTCAGCTCGAGAAGCTTTTGAAGCAACATGCTGCAATCTGTAGTATCAAAGTGATTCTCTCACCCAAAAGAAGGGCTTGGTTAAGTCCCAGTTGTAGTGGATTGCTCCTCCTGGCCACTTCGAGAATGCGAAACAAGAACTAACACTTTGTCTACTGATTGTATGCTCAACGAATGCCGGTAATCCATGAGCAAAGAAAAGAAAAATTAAGATTAAAGTTGGCATTGGGGGCTTTATAACAGAAAAAGGGCAGCAGATATTCTTCCGGTCCTTGCCCCACTCCCCACTTGCAAAATTTATCTCCAAGGCCCTGCTAAGCTTCTTCAACCTTTCCTCATTATTAATGAATTCACTGTTGAATCTGTATATGTTTTAAATGGATTGTATTGTTTTAATTGTAATTTTATTGGTATATATGTGGATTGCATCACTGGATGCTCATGTAAGGTCGCCCTGGGTCCCCTTGTGGGGAGAAGGGCGGGATAGAAATGTAATAAATAAATAAATAAATATATGTTTTGTTCTCCATCTTTCTTATCACTCTGACTGCACTTTTCTTAACTATAATAATGATAACTTAATATTTATACCCTGCCTCCATCTCCCCGAACGGACTCAGGGCAGCTTACAAAGAGACATGCCCAACAAAACAGGTTAAAATAAGCATAAAAACAAGCAATATCAAACATCAATAAACATAAAATCAGACATTATAAAAACGATTAAAAGCTATCATGGCTGAGCAAATAAAGTGCTGGGTGCGGTTCATAATTACAAAGTACAATGACTGCATTAGGCGATCCCTCGTTGTCCGAGTAAGATTGTCCTCTAAGTTCAATGTCCTGGCAGTGAGTACATAGGTGACTGTGGAGCCCTATTCTTGACCTGCATGTTCTTCTGAAGTGAGGGTATTGGTTTCCAGGTGGATGGTGGTCCCGGTCAGGGTTGGCTTGATGCACCTTTCTCTTGGCACATTTATCCCTTTTGCTCTCCATTTGTCCCTCTTTGAATTCTGCAGCACTGCTGGTCACAGCTGACCTCCAGTTAGAGCGCTCAAGGCTTCCCAGTTCTCGGTGTCTATGCCACAGTTTTTAAGGTTGGCTTTGAGTCCATCTTTAAATCTCTTTTCCTGTCCTCCAACATTCCATTTTTTGTTCTTTAGTTCGGAGTAGAGCAACTGCTTTGGGAGATGGTGATCGGGCATTCGCACAACATGGCCGGTCCAGCTGAGTTGATGGCAGAGGACCATCGCTTCAATGCTGGTGGTCTTTGCTTCTTCCAGCATGCTGACATTTGTCTGCCTGTCTTCCCAAGAGATTTGCAGGAATTTCCGGAGGCAACACTGATGGAATCGTTCAGTGCAATGAATCCTAAGTAGAGCCAGGGAAAGTGCGACAAAAGGAGGGCTGGGCTAGGAGGCAAATGTCCCTAGGCTATTAAAGTGTTAGAAGAGCCAGAAATTGATCATGTTGAAGTGCAGGAGCTGGATAGGTCGGGAAATTCTGAAGTGAACTGTCTAATCAAAGGCACAAGAGAACATCCAAGTTTTGAATTTCTTGCGGAAAATGGAGAGAGTGGGAGCTTGTCTGATCTCACTAGGGAGGGGGTTCCAGAGCCGAGGGGCCATCACAGAGAAGACCGTTTCCCTCGTCCCACCAACTGAGCTTGTGAGGGCGGTGGAAGCAAGAGAAGAGCCTCCCCAGATGATTTTAAAGTACATGCTGGCTCATAAGGGAAGATCCGATCACAAAGATAGGCAGGTCCCGAACCCTTTAGGGCTTTATAGGAGATAACCAGAACTTTGTACTGGGACCTGAAACGTATTGGAAGCCAATGGAGCTGTTTGAGCAGGGGATGCTTTGACTTCCCAATTTCTTGTGTGTAGAGGTAAAAACACGCTGAACTTATTGCATGTGGAGGCTGAACTATAGGGATTCAAATTGAACCACTAGAATCAATGCCCTATATGAAACAATATGTATGTATTGTATCCTTTATTACACAGGGATTGAGGGTGATCCTCAATTAGTTGTTGTCTATTATGTTCCTAAAAGAGTGCGGCAAAACAATCAACAAGACAACTCTTTGCGTCATTTTAATCTTCCCTTGAAAGTACCAGACATAATACTATTTAAGCCGAGCACAAACCAACAAAGGCAAGGAAATGCTAAACACCATTATTTCATTTAATGCATTGTTCAGTTTTATTCCCAATAGCTTCCACTGGAAAAAAAAGAAAAGAAAAGGTGTCAGGCTTATATTTACATTTCCTCTCTTTTTGCTGATTCGTAACAGCAATCTTGTTCAAACAATTCCCAATATTCATTTACTTACTTCCTTAGAGGAAAAACAAAACAAACCACAGAACAAAACTGAGTTGTGTGTGTTTTTTTTAAAAAAAGGAAACAAACAATAGACACAAGAGTCTGGAAAGGTATCTAAAAAAAGGTACTATCTTTCTTCAATTGTAAAATTCTAAGGTTTTTAGTATCACCACTACCACCAATAAAAATACACCTGTAATTTATCCCATATTTACAGATGTTTATACATTATAGGAAAAAAACTGCATCTTAGAATGGAAGAAATACAGAATTTAAAAATGAGAAAGTGTCTAATAAGTTGAACCATATAATTTAGTCATGGAGTAGAGTAAAAAAGTTTTGGGCCATTTTCACAAGTTACACTTGCAATCTTTTTTTTTTAGTGTGTGTGTGTGGTGAAGTCATATCTCTTTATTACAGGTTTTAAATATGGTTGATATTTATGTATATGTATGTATGTAGAAGGGGTAAAAACTTAGCAAACCCTAAAGGGTTAACGGAGATATTAGCGTGCAGAACCTCCAAGGAGTTTCAGTTACCATGGAAACAGGAGGCGGAGCCTGCAACTGGCCTTAGAATCTTTGGATTCAAACTTTAGCCGTTGGGAGTTGACAGTGAAAGTCGAAAGAGAGAGGGTGTGTGGAGAGTTAGAGAGTCCGTTTTAACCAGCTGTCAGCGGGTTTTTAAAAAAAGACTCTGACTCTACTCTGAGAGAGAGTAGAAGAAAAGCTGTGTTTGAACTGCTAGGATAGCTGTTGGTTTTTAGGACAAGCAGTTAGTGTAAAGACTGCTGAGTTATTGATTCTGGGAGTGCAGCTATATAGTATCAAGTTGTATCTCCATAGTTAGTGTATTGTAACCTTAAGATACGTGCCTCTAAGAAGATACTGTAACCACCTAAGCTTTGAACTCTGAACCTACACGCTTAGAACACTGTTTGAATAAACTTTACAGATCTTTAACAAAGATATCTCCCCGCGTAGTTCCTTCTCCCACAAGTTTCGAAAACAACTTCTTCCTAGTGGGTAGCCAAGTATAGTGAATGGTGGCAGCGAAAGTTAACAAATAGTGTCAGTGGGAGTTTGGGTTAGAGTAATACCTGTCACGATGCAAGACCTTGGCCGGCCCCTTAATCACACACACAGAGACGGTAATCAGCTAACTACTTTATTGAAGAATAAGAAACAGTTAAAAGGTAATTGTCCATAAAAAGATCAAAACAAATCCAATAGGTAAAAGGTAATGTCCAAAAGCAATCTTGGCAGGAAAGTTTCCAAGGACTTGGCAAGCTCCGCTCAACTCAAGCGGATTCAGGAACAAGGCAAAGATACAAGATCCAAGGCACTCCTTGGCAGGCCACAAGCCCAAAACTTAGCTACGTGGTCTTGGCTCGCTACACGTCTGCATAGGATAGACGTGGCCGAGGTACTGAGGATCCGTTCCCACGGATCCTATACTTAATCCCCTTGGCGAGGCCACCGACGCTCTAGGCTTCTCCTCCTCCAATCTGTGCTGCGGGACCTCGGCCGATCTAGGCTGTGGAACCAACCCCTCCTGCTAGCCTCAATGCTCCGTCTCCTATCAAAGGTTCGACCTTGCCTCCCAGCACCTGGTTCCCTATCTTCGTGAGAGTCGAACTCCCCTTCTGCTTCCCGGGCCTCTCCCTCGGTTGTTTCCCACATTCTTTCTTGTGAACCTCGCCCCCCCGGCCGTTCATAATCTTCACTATCACTGCTTTGAATTCCGTCTGGCCTTCCTGCATCTCGTAAGGATCAGGCCAGCCGTCATCCCAGGCCAGGCTTTCTGTGGGGGAAGAAGGTCCAGCTACCTCAAAATCCCCTTCTTCCAGCCCCTCCAAATCCTCCTCAGAATCAGCTGGCTCCAATGCCAGTGGGACCCCCGGTGCTGCCCCCTGCCCTCCAGGCACGAAAGAGAACTGGGTTGCTACAATACCCTGCCCTGACACAGTAATCGAAAGGTCATTTAGAAAGCTGACTTGTGTGAATACTTATTACATTATATGGTGGCAGCAAGAGGGATTAAAAATGAGTCTTTATATAAATTGGTGGTAAGGGTGGAATATGAAAACTACCCGGCCACAGTTGAAAGTGTAATATAGGGAACCTTTACAGGGGGTATTCAACAACTAAGTTCAAATGAAAAAGTTTGAACCTCTTCTTTACATTTCTCAGAATACAGTCTCTGAAAAACCTGCTGTTAAATTAGCAACTGCCAATCAGTTTTAGGCTCTTTCCTCCACCTACAAAACAGGGAAATAGTGACCTGACTTCACTCTTACCCATGTGAATGAAGAGAATCATACGTTCAAAGATGCATCCAAACTAATTATTGTAAATGGTCAGTATTCGGAGGAAATCTCTAAGAGTGTTCATTACCTAAAAATCATGACACGTTAGGAAATATTTACCTTATTTCCAGTGATCACCAGCATATAGCCATTGTTGCCTGGTAAATTCTCAATTATCACCTCTGGAGAAACAGGTTGAAAATCCAGGTGAAAGTTCACATGTGGTGTTCTGCGTTCTGAACGGGAAATCACTATCTAAAAAAATAGAATAAAAATAATAAAAATCAAATCAAGGAAATAATGTATATCCTTAATACAAATTGCTTTTAATCCACAATTATTATTCTACTAGTTATAATACACTTTATTTATATTCTGCTCTTCTCACCCCAAAGGGGACTCAGAGCGTATTACAGGTACACATACTTAGCAGACAATCCCTGCCGTTTTCACATACACATATATAGACGAACAGACGCAAACTGGCCACCAGGGGGAGCTGATGCACTCCTCATCTCTCAGTGTTCCCAGCGTCCCTTGTTGTTCCTTCTGCATTCTTCAGCGTTCCTGGAGTTCTTTAATGGCCTCATAATTTAGTCAAAATTTGCCTCCCCACTTAATGTCTAAGGGATCACCTGTTCCCCTACAATCCCCCGAGGTCACTACGGTCCAAAGATTTGAATCTTCTTGCTATCCCTAGTGCCAGATCCTTCCATTTAACAGCAACTAGGAGGAGGGCATTTTCCATCATAGGCCCGGTCCTGTGGAACTCATTGCCGCCTGAGACTCGAGTTCTTCGAGATCTGGGCTCCTTTCGTAGATCATGTAAAACCCACCTTTTCAGGCAGGCTTTTGGAAATTGTTGAATTTTAAACCACTGTTTATTTTATATGGTATTGTACTGTTTCTTCCTTGTAAACCGCCCCGAGCGTCTGGGAGTGGCGGTATAAAATCAAAGAAATAATAATAATAATGTGGTACCTTTATCTCCTATTTGACAGATGCAACTGTCTTTCGGGCTGTAAGGTCGACAGCAGGCTACACTTAAAGGTCGAGCACCCACCTCAACCCAGGCAGGCCTCAAACTCATGACCTACTGGTCAGAGAGATCTTATGCAAATGACACTTAACCAGCTGCGCCACATTCCCGGTGCTTATAAATGCACTAATAAAAGTCACAAATCTCCAACCTCAAATGTTCTGAAAAGCAAGGGAAGTAGAAACCTCTGGAACTTTTAAAATATCATATCATACTGGGGTTTTCTCCACACAGCTGAATAAAATCCCACATTTTCTGCTTTGAACTGGAATATATGGCAGTATGGACTCAGGTAACCCAATTCAAAGCAGATGTTGTGGGATTTTCTGCCTTGATAGTCTGGGTTATATGGCTGTGTGGGAGGGAACAGGAAAAATATTCGGTACTGTTCCACTATCTGGGCGGTTGCTAAAAGGGGGGTGCTAAACAGAGAAGGGGAGGTTGAAGAAGTAAAACTATTTCCCCCTGTTATTGCACACATGTCACCATCATGGAAACTCGTTTATGACATGGAAAGGGGGAGGGGAGGGAATAACCAGCGAAAACAGGGGAAATGGACAAATACATCTAAGTATCTAAGCTCCATGTAGTCATGTCGGCCACATGATCTTGGAGGTGTCTACGGACAACGCCGGCTCTTCAGCTTAGAAATGGATCACCAACCCCCAGAGTCGGACACGACTGGACTTAATGTCAGGGGACAACCTTTACCTTTACCTTAAGGAGAAGTATAGCTCAGTACTTCAAATGGTAGTATTGTTTATCCTAAATCATTCAGCTCTCTCTCTCTCTCTCTCTCTCTCTATATATATATATATATATGTATATAATGTTTTTTATTGGTTAAAACAACACTAACACTAACAAAGACAAAATCGCTTGCATCCAATCTCTGAAACCAGTACAACAAGGGGGGTTGGGGTGGGTAGGGAAAGGGTTACAATAGAAGTTGACACTAGGGTTAAGAGACAAATTTAAAAACAAAACAGATTGACTTCACGCAGTGATATAAACTTGTATAACTACTATGGTCTATTACTACTTATTAAACTACAAATTAAATCCAGAAACCTTTTAAATCAATATTTTTCTTATTCTTTACATAAGATATCAATGTTTTCCATGTCTCTTTATTTTATTTTTTTAAAACATTTTTATTGTTTTATCATTATCAACACAATATTATACAATGTCTATTTACAGCAGATTCATGTTATTCATTTCTAGGTACAATACTTCAATCTTTAGCATCTGCCATTATGTTTTTCTTATACATTTTGTATCCCTCACCGCTGTGTCCCCTCCCCTCCCAAGCCATTGCTTTTAAATATCATTCGACCAAAATTTCATTTCTTCTTGTGGAGGTAACCTTCCTTCTTCCTTTTCTAATCCTTTTTCAATAAATTTTCTCCATACCTCATAAAAATCACTTTGTTTCCATATACCTCTTTTTACTTTTAATATACATGTTAACTTGTCATTTATTGCCAGTTTCCATACTTCCTTGTACCATTCCTCTATTTGTATATTTATTTCTTTTTTCCAATTCCTTGCTATAAGCAGTCTTGTTATTGTTAATAGGTTTGTTATCACATCTTTATCCTTTTTTTCCAATTGTATACTATTATATAATGATAATAAAGCTATACTAGGACTTCTTTCTATTTTAATATTCATTATATCTTCTATTTCTTTAAATACTTTCACCCAAAATTTGCTTACATATTTACATTGCCACCACATATGTATGTATGTTCCTGTTTCTTGGCATCCTCTCCAACAGTTTTTCGAGTAGTTTTTATTTATATTTGCCATTCTTACTGGTGTAAGGTACCATTTCCATATTAATTTATAATAATTTTCTTTAATCCTTATTGATAAATTTTTAAGATGTCTTTGTCTCCACAATTGTTGCCACTCTGTTTCCTTTATTTTTATCCCTAAGTCTTCTTCCCAGACCTCCTTAAGGGTGTTATTTTTTTGTTTTTCCTTCCTTTATTTCAATTATTATCTTATATATTTTACTAGTTATTCCTTTCAAGTTTTCGTACTCTTCTACATCCCTCCCATTTTGTATTATTTGTTCAAATTGGTTAACCTTACTTCCTTTTTTATTATTTTTTAGCCAATTTTAAAACCATTGTTCTAATTGTATACAATGGAACCATGTCAATTTTATTTCTCTAAATTCTTCCATAATAATTTCCTTCTTCGTTCCTACTTTTATCCAATCCCCCATTTTATCTAAAAAAAATTCCCTTAACTTATTATTCATTATTTGTTTTAAATTCTTTGGAAATTTCTTTTCCATTACAATTGGGGTTATTACTGATCCATCCGTTATTAACATTCTCCTGTATTTATTCCATACTTCTAATATATTACTCAACATTGGATTTCTAATTTCCCTAATTTCTTTCCTCGTGAATTGTTTAAAAAATATATTCCATATTTCTTCTTCCACTTTTCCTGAGTAATTTCTTAGCCATTCTACTCCGTCTTTTTTAATCATTCCTTCTATAACCAGTCTCAATCTACTCGCTTCATAATATTTTTTTAATGTTAGGGAGTGCTAAACCTCCTTCTTTTTGCGATTTATACCATAACTGTTTGTTTAGTCTATTTCTTTTACTACCATTGCAATATTTATTTATCATTTGTTGCCATCTGTTTAATTCTTCCTCTGTAATTTGAAGTGGCAGCATTCTAAATATGAAGTTTATCTTTGGGAGTATTTTCATTTTTACTAATGCTATCTTTCCAAACCAAGATAGATGTATACTGTCGTACTCTGTTAATTTTTTTTGAACCTCTTTTCTCAAAGCTACTACATTTACCTCTTCCATTTCTTTTAAATCTTTTGTTATTATTACTCCAAGGTATTTTAATTTGTTCTTTAATCTAATTCCCATTTTTTCTTTGTTCTGTAAAATCTTTTTCTTCTTTCTTTGTATAATTAAATAGCATCATTTCTGACTTATTTGCAGATGATACATTGTTATTTATTGAAAATATAGTAGGTAAAATGGATAAAGTAAAGGAACATCTAGAGAAATTTGGGGAATCAACGGGTCTACAAGTTAATTCCATGTCTCTTTAAATTGATTAGTTGAACCCCATTTTAACATATTTGTCAATGTTCAAATATGTTAAAAAATGGGGTTCAACTAATCAATTTAAACATATTTATCATTCAGCTATACTTATCAGACAATTGTGGGTACATTCATATTTCTGATAGTAAAGCATCACTGCTGTACTATGTCTTCAAGTCAACTTTGGCATGGTGATCCTATCCTAGAGTTTTCTTGGAAATATTTATTCGAAATAGGTTTGTCATGGCCTCCCTGTAAAAGTGACCTACCCAAGTTTGCCTAGAGCAGTGGTTCTCAACCTGCGGTTCCCCAAATGTTTTGGCCTTCAAATCCCAGAAATTTGAACAGCTGGTAAAGTGGCTGGGATTTCTGGCCAAAACACCTAGGGACCCACAAGTTAAGAACCACTGGCCTAAAGGAATTCTGTGGATGAGTAGGAATGCAAACTTTGGCTTCGCAGAGGGCAGATCTACACTGACTACTTATCCCAGGGCCGATCCAGAGTGGTGAGTGCTGAATCAGCCCCAAGATGTCTGAGACCACCCCTCTCCAGGCATGGTGGAGGTGAGAGTCCTGATTTTCCTCATTCAGTGCTACTGGTAAGTGCCCTACTCATTGCAGTGGCTAGTAGGCATGTGTGACGACTTGGCTATAAAACTTTGAAGGATTTTAAAAGTCTTTGATTGCTGCCACCAACCTAAAATATTAATTCTAGGATTTCCGATAAAATAACAGTTAATCTAGGCTCCAATTATAATCACCAAAAATAACTCAGAGAAGATTCTGAGGTAAAATCTTCTTCCAGACTTGGGAATGAGAGATTGCTGGAACTGGCACACACTGATGGTAATGAGGCACACAGAAACTGTCTTGAAAAGTTAATAACGATGAATATTTATTAAACTAACAAGCAGCTTTGAGAGGCACAAATGCGTTACGGTTTCAAGTGAGGCACAATAGCGTAATGGTTATCAATTTATGTTCATTAGCGTATTGGTTACAGAAGATGCATCTTAAATCTTAGATCTTAAAACAGACCGTGTGGAAACTGGTCTCACTAAAACTCCCTCACCCTAATATTTAAACTAGTGGTGAGCAGTCTACCAACTAACTATCCCTAACCCTAACCCTATCCTAGTTAGTTCACTGAGATAACCCTCAGTCTACCAGATGCCCACCTAGCTATAACTCTATCTCTTAGAGTGTTCCTATAGCTGGCTTCTTCAGAGAGATGAGTTAATCCCTAAACCCTAGGGATTTCTGAAAGCCTGTGACTGACTACCTGCCAGCTATCACACAGAGCTCACACACAGCTGTGTCAAGAGACTGCTTTAAACTCACAGCTCTGACCACAGACTGCTCTCTCTCTCAGAGCTCTGACAAAAAGCTCTTCACTCTTTGAGTCCTGACAAGAGACTGACTTCTCTCTTTGAGTGTTAACCAGAGACTGACTAAAAAGTTACACTCTTTCCCACTCAAGTAGCTCGGCTCCTCCCCTCAGCTCTGGGCTCCTCCCAGGCAGCTCTCTCTCTAACTCCCTCCCAGAGAAGGCTCCAAGCCACTCCCCCTTTTCCTGGCTTTTCCTGGATGCCAAACTGCTATGCTTGTCTCGGCCCAGCATTACAATGGGTGAGTCCTCATAGCATGATATGCTCTTGTTGATCACTCATTGCCTGGAGTAACAGAATAACCAACATGATAGCAGGGACTAAACATAAAGCCAGCTTCAATTCATGACACAGCACTTCAAATATGCATTTTGAAAACTATATTTCACTGAAATATACAACATAATTAAGGCAGTTGCTGAAAACTCGTTACTTCCTTGCAAGTATGCAGTTAAATGAATTATCTGAACGCACAGTACTTTTTGTTCTTTTTAGGCCATTTCTTTCTTTTTTTTAGGAAAAGGTAAACGACAGCATAGTGGAAGTCCTCTGGTTAGAGGTTCTGTTAAATTTTACTGAAGCCTGCTGAGCCAGATGAAATGAAACCATAGCTAATGCAACAGATGTGGAATCTGATGGCCAGTTATTTTAGCTTCAATTGTGCATTTACAATTTTTTTTTGGTAAAAATGTATGACCATTGTCTGACACGGTAGAGCCAAAAACCAACCAACCAACGGTCAATTAAATCGCGGAATGTTAACTGGAAAGCAACATCAAATATATTTCAGATGTGTTGTTTTTTTGTGGCTAGGAAAGAGAGTGAAAATGAATAAATTGCAAAGCTGCGTGAAAATACTGATTAATGTTGGTATTAGGGAGAGGTACACCCACAGCTGCAAATACCTTTATAGTGGATCATTAGCTGCATTTTTCTCTCAAATGCCCATTGCTTCAATATACCAAGGAAAGTTTTTTAAATCTTTCATTCATCATTATTTCCGCATATTATTCTGTGAGTAAGTGGCACTATTAACCCATAAAACAGTTCTAGACTGGATCCTCAGTGCAATGTCAGATGCATTTAGTTCTAATAATAATAATAATAATAATAAATAATAATACTTTATATATACCCCGCCACCATCTCCCCAAGGGGACTCGGGGCGGCTTACATGAGGCCAAGCCTGATAATACATAATAAAACAACACAACAGCAAATAAAAATAATACAATCAATATAACTTACAAATAAGCAAAAACAACACAGTTTGAAAACATTATGGCTGGGCCAGATGTGACATATTAATTTTTTAAAAATAAATAACAATGGATGCGAACTGAGGTAGAATGTGTGTAACAAGTAGGTTTTTGGCGGATAATGTGGAGCAGTCAACCCAACAGATAGTTAAAGTGCTTCTGTGGACATTTTGCAAAAAGTTATTCAGAGCAGGGCATTATTTACTTTATTCAGGGAAGGCACATTGGAACAGCCACGTTTTCAGGCTCCTCCTAAAAACTGCCAATGTGGGGGTTTGTCTGATGTCCTTGGGGAGTGAGTTCCAGAGTCGGGGGCCACCACGGAGAAGGCCCTCTCCCTTGTCCCCACCCATCGTACCTGCAAAGGGGGCGGGCGTGAGAGCAGGGCCTCTCCAGCTGATCAAAAAGATCGCCTGGGCTCGTAGACAGAAATGTGGTCATGCAGGTAGCCGGGTCCCAAACCGTTCTGGGCTTTGTAGGTAAGAATCTGCACCTTGAATTGGGACCGGAAGAAGAATGGCAGCCAATGGAGCTCCTTAAACAGGGGGGTTGACCCTCCGTGTAGGATGCTCCAGTTAGTAATCTGGCTGCCACTTGTTGGACCAATTGAAACTTCCGGGCCATCTTCAAGGGCAGCCCCACATAGAGTGCATTACAGTAGTCCAATCTGGAGGTGACTAAGGTGTGGACCACCGTGGCCAGATCCGACTTCATGAGGTACGGTCGCAGCTGGCACATGAGTTTTAATTGTGTGAAGGCCCTCCCAGCCACCCCCGACGCCTGAGCTTCAAACGTTAGTGATGAATCTAGAAGGACACCCAAGCTGCGGACCTGTGACTTCAGGGGAAGTGCAACCCCATCAAGCACAGGTTGCCACCCTATGTCCCGGTCCAGGTTACGATCAACCAGGAGGACCTCTGTCTTGTCAGGATTGATCTTCAGCTTATTCATCCTCATCCAGACAGTCACAGCAGCCAGACACTCATCCAATACCCGAGGGGCTACCTTGGAATTAGGTGGAAAGGAGTAGTAGAGTTGGGTGTCATCTGCATAGAAATGGCACCTCACTCCAAAACCCCAGATGACCTCACCCAGCGGTTTCATGTAGATATGACCATGATTCCCTTAACACTAGCGAAAACACAGAATGGATTCACCACACCACCCACATATGATCACTTCCACCATTATTCTACAGGGTTTTTCTAAAGATTGAGAGGGCAGTAGAGGGATGTATCACAAGTGGTCCTCTAGTGTAGGCATTTGGTAGTCCACTGCTTCTTAAATAGTACATCCTGACCCCAAATGCGATCCCCTTAGCTCAGTATTGGGGTCATAAACATTTTGGCAACAATAAAAGGTTTATTTATTTACAGTATACTATTTATATACCGCCTTTCTCACCCCTGGGGGGACTCAAAGCGGTTTCTGAACGTCACCTAGACATTTAACCCAACCTGTTAGCAATCACAGTGAATTTTGTAGAAAATGCTTCAGCTGTACTTCATAAAAGGAAAATCAGCCAGTTCAGCAAGACTTGTACATGCTTGCTTAAATATTTTTATACTTATTTTATATACATATATACCTGGAGTATCACAAGTGGAAAGGGGTTGTGAAAAAAAAATTTCAGACAGAAAGGCTTTGCAAATGGAAAACCTGTGCTAGTCCATGCGGTGATTTGATTCAGTTAAAGCAGAAGAGTGCTGACAACACGCTGGAGATCCAAATTACTGGTAGCAGGGATAATACAAATAAGCACATGCCAAGTAGTTCAGATTTATTCCATTTTCCTTGCAGTAAATTCTGCAAGCTGGAGTTTGGGCCAAGCAATATGTACCAATGTCTTCTGATTGAATGGCTGAGCTAGAGTTATTATGCTGGCTTTGTTGATAGATGCATTTTGGCACCAAGATATAATCAAAGACAAATGTGTTGTGGCTTTCAACAGCAACTCAGAATATTTCAGTAATTGCAGTCTATGGAGATGGCAAGGACTGAAAATGCAAGATCCAGAGATTAATGTCCCATTTATACTGGAAGTGAGTCATCAGCTTGAAATGCATGGCCATCAGATAGATTATTTGCAGCATTTTTATTACTATCTGTTTTTTAAACCTTATGTTCCTAATATATAGCCAGAAGTTTCAACTATCAAGTAAATTACACACAATCAATATTTTAAGTTGTTTCAATAAGATGCAAGGAGTAACTTCTTTACCACAGTGAGAACTGCAGATATTTTCTACAAAAACAAGAGATTTGCTTGAAATTAAACCAAATTTTGCCATGATTCTCTAGAAAATATACCCAAAGTCAACTCTACGACGTTTAACAAATATGTCCTCTCTAGACATTTTCTACGTCTTCCATGTTTTTGATGGTATTTTGGGCCAGAGATTCTTCATTTCAATAGGGTTCAATATTACCTGTGGTTTCGTGTACATGTATTGCTATGAATAAAGGGGCCATACTGCACGATATATCACTTTATCCAGTGGTTCCCAACCTTTTTTTGACCAGAGACTAGTTGACCAGGGACCACATTGACCACTCCAACATTAGTACCCAAAGGGTGACTAATCAGTTTTTGGTCAACTTTAGATTAGATTCAGTTATTTGGGGTGCTGATTCAGAAAATTGCTTTGGATAGACCACATCAGCTCTAGTTTCTGATACAGAACACATCTGCATGCCCACAGAAAACCATATTTAATAAGCCTCGGCACTATAAGAGGGTTTTGTGAGAACAGTTGCCGACCATATTTTAGATCTTGCGGACCCCTGGTGGTACACGGATCACAGGTTGGAAACCACTGCTCTAATCCACTGCATATAAGAGAGCTACTTTGAACACTTTAACCCAGGGGTGGGCAAAGTACGGCCCCAGGCCGCATGCGGCCTGGCAGCTGCTTCTCTACGGTCTGGGGAGAAGTCGTCGAGGGCAGGGCCAAGAGGAAGGGGTGTCGCTGCCATCGTGGCCTCTGTGGGGCCGAGTCTGTCTCCAGCAGACAGGCCGGAGGAGCGGCGGCTTTGGAGTGCCTGCACAATGGATATCTGCCTTTTAAAAAGATTCCGAAACGGATCTCAGCGGCCCAGATTTGAAGGAATATACCTCCGTCGGCTTGCTTATTTTATTTCCGAGAGCCCGGATTGCATGGCTCAGGTTTATTTTGGTCTATCTGGCAAGGATTTCTCCACCGCATCTTTGGTTGCCGTGCCCACTGCTCTTCATTAGAGCCTACGGACACTATTCTGAGTTCTGAATGGACTGAACTATACATATAACATTATGACTCAGCCATCCTTCGGACACGGTACCAATGCGGTTACATTGTAATATGTGTGATGTTTAATTTGTGTATTATTATATGATGCCTTATATATTCTTGTATGATTAAATAATTGTGTTAGAACCTATTTGGCTTTGGAGTGCCTGCCACCCCTGCAGGTGATCCGGGCCTGCAGCAGAAGCACTCACGACCTGCGGGGGCTGATCGCCGTGGTGAACCGGAAGACATGATTGTCTTCCGGTCGCGAGGGTGAACAACTGCCTCAGATCGCGACTGCTCCCCCTGCAGGCCCGGATCGCTTCTATAGCAGGGCGATCAGCTGGCGATCAGCTGGGGGCGAGAGCTGCAGGCCTCCTATCGCCTGCGGCTCTGCTCTCCTCTTTTTTTTTCTGTCCTGGCCCGACGGAGGCAGAGAGAGAGAGGAAGGGGAGGAGGGCAGAGGGGAGGAAGGAAGGAAGGAAGGAGGGAGGCGGCCAGGAAGACCTGCCTCCCGCCCCGAGCGGGTCATGGAGGACGAGGGCGACGAGGGCGGAGAGTCCCCGCCTTCCTCCGAGCTCCCTTGGAGCCCCCCCAGCGGGTGAGTGGCAAAATTATATTTCAAATGTGCAAATGCACTAATATAAGAGACTTCAAATGAATATCACAATACAGGAACAATTGGATTAAGAGTGGGTTCTCCTATTCTCAAATAATCATAGATATCAATCATCTATTCATACCTGAGAATTCTCATAATAATAAATGAAAATAAAACATATAGCACTTACAAACCTCAAGTCAATACAGATCGGTGGTAAATGTTCAACTTGGAGCCAGTGCTCCAAAGTAAATATATATCCTCTCTTCAGGATGTCAGCCTTCATCTTGGTTCGCACCTTGTCTTCTTGAATTTTATTTTATTTTAGTGGTTTTTATAATAATAATATAATAATAATATAATATAATAATGTTATATTATAATTTCAAAATATTATAATGTCTATATATACATTATAATATAATAATTATGATATTAATACTAATAATATATGAATATTTCTTGATATATTAATATGTTAATATTAATGATGTGTAATATATAGTAAATAAATAAATAGGTGCGGCCCTCCATAATATTTTTTGGCTCTCGTGCGGCACCTTGGAAAAAATAATTGCCCACCCCTGCTTTAACCTCTTCCAGTTGAAAAAAATGTTAGAACTAGGTTTTTTTCCCTCAACTCTGTCATTTGTGTCCAAGCATTTCTTCAAATGTTTCCCTGCGATATATGCCCAACCTATCAATTCATTTAGAAACCCTGCAACAGCTTGAAATTCAGGGAATTAAATTTATCTGAATTTGCTAGCATTATCTTCAAAGAGTATTTGACTGGCTTCTATTATTCAAATGAAGCAGGAAGAACTAAACTGTAGCAGTCTATCAAATTTAACTTGGCAATAATATTATTGACATGCACAAAGCTTGGAGTGTCTTTAAGAAATTGCTTCAATATCTTTAATGCAGTTATTACCGATGGAAGGTGCATTTACACACGTTCTTTCAATTCTAGCCCTGCATTCTTCAAAGCCTATATATCACCATTTTTGCAGCTGTGGGAGGTTCTAATTTTCATTTCACATATTAGTGCTGGAGTCTGTAAAATATACCGTGCTCCCTTGAAGAGCAAACATCTATCAAACCAAAGAATATAGAGAAAACTCCAGTTATAAGATTTCTAACCTGGCTGGTTTTTGGTTCCCACTGAAGACAATCCAAATAATTTTTGTCATACTGAAGCAATTCAGAGATATTGCAATGCTAAATCAAATTTTGGTTTGGTGTTGTTGCACATTTGCTTCCATGCTAGCCAGGAGCTCAAAAAACATTTATGCAGCTTTGAGGATTACTTCAAAAAACATTGTGTAATTGCCTCAACAACTACTTCTGTTTTGAGAAATACTTTCCACATATCCACCTGTCAGATGCAGAGGACAAAGGCATTATCAGCAGCTTTTGCACAGATCTATCACTTAAAATAATGTCAGACCTCAACATGAACTTTCTTGGAATCGTAGCAGAAAAACAAAGTGAACTACTCTCTATGAGATGTAGCATTGAAAAACTGTTGCATACAGACGCATAATGATTTTTTTGAACACAATATTACTGGAACAAACAGGGTTGTTTTTTTAAAAAAAAATGCTCTGTGGTTTTTTGTATCTTGGATGCAGAGGTTTCATTTTCTAATTATAAGGTGTATGCCTGCTAAAGGGTTAGGCAGAATTACAATATATTGCTTTTGATTTGAAAAGCTTATGGAGACATAGAGAGGTGATTGCCATTGTACTGATTTACAAATGGCGAGCAATACAGTTACTGTATATTTTTACATTATAATGGTCAGAAATACAATTAATTACAAAATTATTCAGAGGATCGCTATTCTAGTGCTTTCACTATTAAGCCTGCAAAATCCTGATTATGCCTGGAAGGCAGAAACATGCTTTCTTATTGATAGTGTAGAACAGTGTTTCCCAACCAGTGTGCCGCGGCACACTAGTGTGCCGTGAGCGATCATCAGATGTGCCGTGGGAAATTGGAACCTCCAATACCCTTTCTTCCCCCTCCTGCAGAACACTTTTTCTTCTCCACTCGGGTTCCCTTCTTCCCAGCCTCTTCTGCTGCCATTTTGATCTGAGGGGGCAGCGTGAGCGTGTTATGTTCAGGGGGGGGAGGAAGACGTGACCCATGCGGGGGCTACTGCGCAGACTCACCCCACATCTTCCTCCCTCCCCCCTCCTCTCCTGAACATGCTTACGCTGCCCCCTCAGATCAAAATGGCAGCAGTAGAGACTGGGAAGAAGGGAGCCCGAGTGGAGAAGAAAAAGTAAGTGTTCGGTAGGAGGGGGAAGAAAGGGTGCGAAGGGGAAAGGGGAGGAACTATAAATCCCAGAAACTGTAACTCCCAAATGTCAAGACCTATTTTCCCCAAACTCCATATGTGTTCACATTTGGGCATATTGAGTATTCATGCCAAGTTTGGTCCTGATCCAACATTGTTTGAGTCCGCAGTGCTCTCTGGATATAGGTGAACTACAACTCCAAAACTCAAGGTCAATGCCCATCAAACTCTTATAGTATTTTCTCTTGGTTATGGGAGTTCTGTGTGGGAAGTTTGATTCCATTCCATCATTGGTGGAGTTCAGAATGCTCTTTGATTGCGGGTGAACTATAACTCCCAGCAACTACAACTCCCAAATGACAAAATCAATTTTTTGACTGATGGTCTCTCCTTGGGTTAGTATTAGTATGTTTTGTGGCCGAATTTGGCAGCAAATTGTCTAGTGGTTTTTGAGTTATGTTAATCCCACAAATGAACATTACATATATATACAGAGAGAGAGAGAGAGAGAGAGAGAGAGCACCACAGCGCAAGCAGAAAAGCAAAACACAGAGAGAGACTGACAGCTGTTGAGCAAGACCTTCTTGTGTGTCTTTCTGCCATTCCTGCCAGGATATCTATGTTATGTTTGTCGAAACAGGCCCAGGTTTCACACTGAGTGTATAAATACATTTTAAAACATATTAACTATATGTATTACTGTGTTAGAGTGTCATTTTGTGTCATTTTGGTTGGTGGTGTGCCCCAGGATTTTGTAAATGTAAAAAATGTGCCGTGGCTCAAAAAAGGTTGAGAAACACTGGTGTAGAACACACCAAAGCAAGTCTATACAAAAGTGATGAACTGTTGTACATTATAAAAGTTTCCAAAGAAACCCTTCTGCTATGGTTCTCTTTACATAAAAAAAGACGTATACATGTTTTCACCTTATTTTTATTTTATTTTAACTTTTGGGAGGTAATGGCCAACTGTATTCCATTCCTACAATACTTACCAGTCATTAAGTATTGCAGAAATGGCGTTTGTTGCAATTGTTTTGAATTTTCATTGCTAAGTTGTTGGGACGATTATGATGATATGATGCTGCATTTCATGTAGAAACTGTGGAAGTTCTTGTAGATTCTGCATTCCTATAAATCTATTTTCCTCCTGAGTGTTACTCACCCTTTGGTCCAGTATCATCTTGATGCTGCATGTGCTCTGTAGACTATAGTATGGTGTGTATGATTGCATTTGAATTCATTGTTTGCCTCTATGTAGCTAAGGTTTGTTGTGTAGAATAATATTGTGGCTGTGACCTCTTTATTATAATTTATAGATTTTTTGTGATCGGGACGCCTGCGATTCTGTGAGCTAATTGCACTCCGAGGAAGCCTCTATGGAGGCTAAACAGGCAGGCCTGTAATTACGCCATCCTCAGCATCCGTTTGGAATTACCCACCCGGGATTTACGTATTTTTTCAGCGATTGCGTTTGTCTTTGGTACCTTACTTGGGCCTGATTTTCGCCACAAGAACTGATTTACTTTGGGCTCCCATTGGACAAGGCCAAGTTCTATCCATTTGGATACACGCTACTACTTTATTATACCAGATTATCCTGGATCCAGAGGTGATCCAGGAAATTATAGACCAGTCAGTTTAACCTCAGTTCCAGGCAAAGTGATGGAAACCATTATTAAAGAAAAAATTACTAGGCACATAGAAGAACAGGCATTGCTGAAAGAAAATCAACATGGTTTCTGCAAAGGCAAATCATGTCTTACTAACTTGTTAGAATTCTTTGAGGGTGTAAACAAACACATAGATAAAGGGGACCCCATTGATATTGTTTACCTTGACTTTCAAAAGGCTTTTGACAAAGTCCCTCACCAAAGGCTCCTAAATAAGCTCTTCAGCCATGGAATCAGAGGACAGGTCTTGTCCTGGATTGGAACCTGGCTAAACTGTAGGAAACAAAGGGTGGTAATAAACGGACATTTCTCTGGGTGGAAAGAGGTGAGAAGTGGCGTACCCCAAGGTTCAGTTTTGGGTCCGTTACTTTTTAATTTATTCATTAATGATCTGGATGTAGGAGTGAATTCTGAGGTAGCAAAGTTTGCAGATGACACTAAATTGTTCAGGGTAGTTAAAAATGAAACTGATTGTAAAGAGCTCCAGAAAGATCTCTCGAAATTGAGTGAATGGGCAACAAAGTGGCAAATGCATTTTAACCTAAACAAGTGTAAAGTCATGCACATCGGGGCAAAGAACCCCAACTACACCTACAAATTGATGGGGTCAAAGCTTTCCGAGACAAACCAGGAAAGGGATCTTGGGGTTTTGGTGGACAGCTCAATGAAGATGTCAACCCAGCGCAGCAGCAGTGAAAAAGCAAATTCTATGCTAGGCATGATCAGGAAGGGAATCGAAAATAGGTCGGCAAATGTTGTATTGCCTCTCTACAAATCTATGGTAAGGCCACATTTGGAGTACTGTGTACAATTCTGGTCTCTGCACCTTAAGAAGGATATAACGGAACTGGAAAAGGTACAGAAAAGGGCAACAAAAATGATCCAAGGGATGGAGTGGCTCCCTTATGAAATCAGGTTGCAACGCCTTGGTCTTTTCAGCCTTGAAAGACGGCGTTTAAGAGGTGACTTGATCGAAGTGTATAAAATCATGCATGGGATAGAAAAGGTGAATAAAGAAAAATATTTTCTCTGTCACCCAACACTAGGACTAGGGGGCACTCCCTAAAGCTCCAAGGTAGGAAAGTTAGGACTAATAAAGGGAAATATTTCTTCACCCAGAGGGTCATTGGGTTATGGAATTTACTTCCAGAAGAGGTTGTGACAGCTGTCAGCCTGAACAACTTCAAGGCAGGATTAGACAGATTCATGGATACCAAGTGTATCGGTAGTTACTGAAAAGGACATTCAAGTGCCACCTTGGAGTTGGTTGAGGTAGGCAGGATTTCCCTGGGTACTGGTTGTGGGGGGTCGGGAGCAGTTCAGGGTTTTGCCCTCCCTTCTGCTCGAGATCCCCGTGTACAACTGGTGGGCCACTGTGTGATACAGAATGCTGGACTAGATGGGCTGAGGTCCGATTCAGCATGGCTCTTCTTATGTTCTTATGTTCCTATTGCGGTCCACTGGGATGGTACTCAATGGGCGAATTCATTTACTTTCTCCCAGAGGACTAAGAGACCCTTTGTAAGATACTGAGACTGTATGCCATGAACAAAGGACTTTGTTGTTGTGTTGGGAACTTTATAAATGTAATTTTTGATATTGCATATTGCTTGTTATACCACTTTGTGATATTTATTGCCTACCCTCTGCCCCTCTTGTTTCTGCATTGAGTTTGTCATGCAGATCTTAAATTGTGCTGATCTTATACCCTGAAGCCATTTTCATGCATGCATTCCATGCTTTGATGTGAACAAACATGATCAGAGAAGGTGTAACTACTCTTCTCATACCTGGACAAGCAATGGTGGGCGAAATGTCAGGAGAGAATGCTTTTGGAACGTGACCATACAGCCCAGAAACTCACAGCAACCCAATGGTGACATCAGTTCTAAGAACTGCAGGGACCCCACATCTATCTATCTATGTATATAATAAAAGTCAGTGTTTGTGGGCAGTGGGTCGAGTGGTGGTGCGTGCGGAGGAATATGTGCCAGCATTTCGATTGGTTGGCACTGTGGGATTATTTGCATAAATGACACTGATTGGCCAGCCTCAGAACACCGACACTCTAAGGCACCAGATTATTTGCATAAAGGACTCTGATTGGCCAGCCTCAGAACTCCAACCCTCTAAGGCACCAGACAGAGCAGATTGGTTGCCATTGAGGGAAAATTTGCATAATGGACTCTGCATGGCCAACATTCCAACATCCAAAATCTCAAAGGTGCCAGAGAGTGCATTTTTAAAAAAGGCTTCCTTCAGCTGATTTAACAAACTAGGCCTCAGCCTGGTTTGGCAGTAAGGCTTCCTCTACTTGATTATCCTGACTAGGCCACAACCAGATTTGACAGTAAGGCTTCCTCAACTTCATTTTCCTGCCTAGGTCCACAACAATGACAGAACAAGACCAAACTTGGCCCACAGACCCCCCAAGATGCACTCTACATCTTGGTGCAGTTTGAGGTAGGATGCACCATGGATGACGGAAATTGCAGTACTTTAACTCACTTGCTTAGAGCACAGTGACCCACACCAATGACGGATCAGGACCACACTTGCCACACAGAGGCCCAATGCAATACCAAGCTTGACACACAGTGCCCCTATGACCCACTCTACATTCTACTGCCGTATGGAGAAGAGTGGGACTTGAGGTACCTCCATGGATTATGGGATTTTTAGTACTTTCAAAGCCTTCATTTCCCACAGACCACTGCAGCCCTGAACAAAGACCTAAAAAGACTACGCTTGGCACCCTGTGCCCCCATGACCCAGTCTCCAGCCTTCTACAGTTTACAGGAGGGTGGACCATGGATGATGGGACTTGAAGTACCAAAGACCAACCTTGGCACACAATGCATTTCACAAATAACCCGGGCACCACCGGGTCCCCAAGCTAGTACATACATAAAGGATACATTGTCTCTACCTGAATTGTGGCCAGTGTTAGTTAACAAACCAAAATAAGAAGGCAAAATCCAGGTTATGAAATACGGATCAATGTTTGGATATCCCTAGAGAGATTACGGCCAGATCAGTCATGGTAACATTGTGACAGATTACTAATTGAAAACCGAGATTTATAATTACATTCTCAAGTCCAGTATAAATCAGCATAAATCTTAAAATTCCAGTAAACTATGCCAGTAAGCTTTCAATCATTGAGAATGTATCTTTATATCCATAACACTGGATATGTTAGTTGGACAGCATCATTGTTTCAAACCAAACAGCCACTGAGAAATATCCGATTCACTTTGCCTCCAACAGCTGTACTTACAGACTGTGTTCCCAGCTGCACACCAAAAGCAGTCACAATAGTAAAAAGCAGAAACAGCTGCAAAGTATTTGGAGGGAAAGCAAGAGAAAAGGGCGAACAACTTGCAGAGAGCTTGTCAGACAGCACTGGGAGGAAGCAAAACCATTTTTCTTTTCCTTTCTCATACATGACAGCTGTCTTAGTTAAAATTATTAGCAGCTTGTTTTGTAACATACACTCAGCAATATTTAATCAACTCTGAAGTTAGGAACATTGAGGGACTAACTCTAGGTTTAACACATTTTGGGATAGCCAAAACAATGAGGTGTGTGACTGGACTGCAAACCTTTTAGTGTGTATTCCTCCTTTATCATATCATCATTCACTTTTTTTTTATAAAAAAAGGCTGAAATTGTTATCTACACTCTAAACGTATTACCAAATTGAATACTTAATTGCCCACAGCACTTGATGTTGAGCTTATCATCCTCTTTCCAGTAGATAAAGTGGTTTGATCTTCAAAATAAAACATTAGATAGTAATTGAAAAGGATAACTTTTCTGTAGTTTGGCACCTTATATCACCTTACGCAAACCTTACGAGACCAAGATAATTTTCTTATTAATTTTTTTAAAAAAATAATAGAGGCAGAATCCAAATTTCCCTTTCTTGTTTTAATCCGACACTCATTTTTGCTGGATTTATGTGATGTTATTGAGAGTTCTGAACATAAATAGTAAGCCGTGGAAGGGGTATATTTTTAAAAAAAGGTGAAACCTGATATTCTAAATACTTTGGTGATTTCTTACAACATCATTGTTTGCACAGTTGTGGTTAATCAATAAACCCAATGATATTTGGATCACTCAAGGTAATGACAATTACTAACGTTAAGGGTGCTCTAAGCAAAACTCTAAAATTGTAACAGTACTAGCTGAGGAACCGGCAGTGCCCAGGTTATTTGAGGAAGGCATTGTGTGCCAAGGTTGGTTCCTATTAGATGTTTATGTGGCTTGCAGTGGTCTCAAGAACTTAGTGAAGGTACTGCGAGTCCCATTGGCCATGGTCCATCCCCCTCCAAACAGCACCAGGATGTAGAGTGGGTCATGGGGGCTGTGTGTGTCACATTTGGTCTTGATTATTTGCTGGATGAGGGTTGCAACGGTGTCTGGAAGTGATGGAAGGAAGTGGAAGTCCCATCATCCATGGTCCCCCGTTCTCCAAACCTGCACCAGGATGTAGAGTGGGTCATGGGGGCTCTGTGTGCCAAGTGTGGTCTTGATCAGTCATTGGATGAGGGTCACAGCGGTCTCAGAAAGTGAGTGAAGGTACTTCAACTCCCTCTAAGTTACAGAGTAATGGGTTCAAAAGTACAGCAAAAACGCTGAGTCAATAGACTTCGATATAAAAATATCTATTTCACATACAAATAGAGTGCACAACACTAGGGTATAAACATGTCAAATATCACAGAACATGCCAGACCACGTATGTCGTATTAGGAAGGCGCATACATAAATCGGATATAATTCCGCAATCTTCAAATAAACAAGTCAATATAGTTGCGCTGTTCCCAAATAATAAGGCAGTCTGTAAATAAAGGAATAATGTCTCTAGTGCTGTGAAGTCCAAACAACGACTGATAAATGGACCCAGGAGACTGTGGTATGCTCCTCAATAGTTCAAATCAAAAGCTGCCCGACGGGCTGGCGATGCCAAACTTCTTGGGGCCAGTCCCCCGTTTCGCCCCCGGGCGGGGCTTTCTCAAGGCCATAAATAGGTGTACCGTAGTCCAAATATCTAGGAAAAGTCATAAGTAATACAATATAACATTTATCTAGTCTAGTATATAACCCAAGAAATAATATACAATATAGGCATACATACCAATGACGGAAGCGTTCAGGCTTAACCTTACCCGATCGATAAGGTGACCATCAAGGTAAGAAAGGAAAGGATCAGGAGAGTGTTATAAGGTAACCCAAAGGAAAACAAAAGCGGTGCGGGGTATAAGTATTCAAACGAGGTAAATGGAAATTTCAAAATGTTTATTTATAAAGTTCAATATATATTCATCCCCAAATGGGGATGTGGAATTCACAGATGCAATATCTCACTTCAAAAATGATTCGAACAGTCACTTCCGGGAAAAATATATTTCAGTAATCATTTCGCATTTCTTATAGATTATTTTGGACCAGTGGAATTACCATTTTGAAAGTATATAAATATGAGGGGTCCCGATGAAGCTGGGGGCACCTGGCGAACGGCGAGGCCTTTTGATATTTAGTCCGTCGACCTTGAGAACAGTACACTCCGGATTATAATTACTATATTTGGATAGAATATGATTACTGAAATATATTTTTCCGGAAGTGACTGTTCGAATCATTTTTGAAGTGAGATATTGCATCTGTGAATTCCACATCCCCATTTGGGAAGAATATATATTGAACTCTATAAATAAACATTTTGAAATTTCCATTTACCTCGTTTGAATACTTATACCCCGCACCGCTTTTGTTTTCCTTTGGGGTACTACTAGGACACCCTTCTTGACTTCTATTTAGTGTTATAAGGTAAGTCAGGTGGACCAATTAGGTAATTAGCGACTGAATGCTGATTACCTCATTTAACCCATTCGGAATCTCTGAGTTTAACCGGAGAATCCAGAGTGTTTCTAGTTTACAAAGGGCCTTAAAGGGGTCTGTGTGCGAGCGGGGTTCTATTTTATCCAGCACTCTAATGCGTAACGAATCCGGGTTATGTTTACATTGAAGACAATGGGTGTACAGCGGGTCTGTGATTTGTAGGGGCTGCAATGTTATGTGAGGAATGAATTGGGTGAAGGTACTGCAAATCCCATCAATTGTGAGCCATCGTGCTGCAAACCACAGCAGGTTTGTAAAGTGGGCTATTGGGCCTCTGTGTGCCAAGTTTGGTGTGGGCCACAGTTCTCTAAGGAAGTGAATTGAAGTACTGCAAGCAGAGCCGGCCTTTGCGATTCCGCAATGTAAGCGGCCGCGTAGGGCGCGACCGGCTGGGCGGGGCGTCACTGGCTGGGAGGGGCGCTGCCGCGCCACCCTGCCTCCGCCGCCACCTCGCCTCCGCCTCTGCCGCCGCTGCACAGCCGGCCCCACGCGCCGACTGCGGCGCGCCTCCCAAAATACGCACATTTCTGCTCCAAAGCCGCAGGCCCGCTCAGGACCCAGCGGACATTCGTGCATGCGCAGAAATGTCCATGCTTTGGGAAGCGCGCTGCAGCCGGCGCATGGGGCCGGCTGTGCAGAGGCGGCGGCAGAGGCGGCGGCGGGACCGAGTGATGCGGTGGCCGGGGGGGCAGCACCAAAATTTTCTTTGCCTACCCCCCTGGAAAAGGTCAGGCCGGCCCTGACTGCAAGTCCCATCATCCATGGTCCATCCTCCCTCAAACTGCACCAGGATGTAGGGTGCACCTTGGAGGGTCTGTGTGCCAAGTTTGGTCTTGTTCTGTCATTGTTGGGGGCCTAGTCAGGAAAATCAAGTTGAGGAAGCCTAACAATATCCCATGAGCTGAGGCCTAGTCAGGAAAATCAAGTTGAGGAAGCCTTGCTGTCAATTTTGGGCCTGGTCTGTGATTTATAGGGGCTACAGTGTTGTTTGGGAAGTGAATGAGGTGAAGGTACTGCAAATCCCATCATTCGTGGCCCCTCCTGCCCTAAACCACACCAGGTTGTGAAGTGGGCCATTGGTCCCCTGTTTGCCAAGTTTGGTCCTTTGCTGTGGGCTGCAGTGGCTGACTGCCTGAGGCCTTTCCTTTTCCCTCTGAGTCACTTTAGAATGTTGGAATGCGGTTGGCCAATCGGAGTCCTTTATGCAAATACCATTTCAGTGGCAACCAATTCCCTCTGTCTGGGGCTGTAGAATGTTGGAATTCTGAGGCTGGCCAATCAGAGCCCTTTATGAAAATAATCCCACAGTTGCAGCCAATCGAAACGCTGGCACATATTCCTCCCGTCGCACCACCACACCACCGTCCGCAAACACTGACTTTTATTATATACATAGAAATAAAGAGCAACATTTAAACACAGGGGAACTCCAGACAAGAAACAATCAGGGACAGCTAATCACCTCTCAACAAAGGATTCCCCAGACACTAAGAAGTCACACCTAAAAACTGTAATCAAGATGGCCAATTGAAACATTTACACCTAGCTCCAACAGACAAGAGTTCTTTCTCCCACCCTGGACATTCCACAGATATATAAATCCCATTTTCCTAGTTTCCAACCGACCTCACAACCTCTGAGGATGCCTGCCATAGATGCAGGCGCAACGTCAAGCCATGTAGCCCATAGAACATGGACATATAGCCCGAAAAACCTACAACAACCCAGTGATTCCGGCCAAGAAACCCTTCGACAATACATCGCTCTAACCATTGTTTCTTGGTGGGTTTTACTTACACTTTTTAATACTTCCCTGTGAATTTCCCCCTTTTGTTTGGATTCTAAAATGATGTGCCTTTCTGCCATTATAAGTAAATGTTTAGGTTTGCCCTTGACATTAAGTCTAGTCAAGTCAGATTCTGGGGGTGGTGGGATGCTCATCTCCATTTCTAAGCTGAAGACCCAGCATTGTCTGTAGACACCTCCAAGCGCCGTTACCTTCCTGCCAAAGTGGTACCTATTAATCTACTCACATTTGCACGTTTTTGAACTGCTAGGTTGGCAGAAACTGGGGCTAATAATGGGAGATCACCCTGTCCCACGGATTTGAACTGCTGAAGCAGCTTAGCGGTTCAACACACTGTGCTACCACAACCCCTTTATACAGTACAAGAAAAAAAATAGATGTTTTTAAACACGAGCACCAAGTCTTCCAATCAGAAATGACCACTGGCCAGCTGCCAGTTTGGGAATTCAGAAACTCCATTTTACAATTATGTAAATATTATTCTGAAGTACGACAGCTCCAGCCCACAAAAAAAATCACACCTGTTCCACTGAATATACTGTAGATCAGTGTTTCTCAACCAGTGTGCCATGGCACACCAGTGTGCCGTGAGTGATTATCAGGTGTGCCGCGAGAAAAGCTCTCTGCCCCCCTTCCTTCCCCCCTCCTCCTGCCGAACTCCTGCTGCTTGGGAGAGGAGGAGGAAGGGCCGGGCAGCGGCGAAGAAAAAGAAGAAGGGGCCGGGGCGCCGCCTCCTTCGGCCGTTTCCCCAGCCAGCCTCCAATCCGCCATGACTCTCGCCCCTTGCTTGTTGAGGCCGCGCGGAGGAGGAGCCCCGCCTACTGAAGCCTGTCCACCGCTCATGCTCCTCCTCTGTGGGAGAGCTGAAGCCGGGGGCATGACGCAGCCTGGCTCCGCCCCCTCCTCCCGGCTTCAGCGCTCCTAACAGCTTCGCCAGCCTTGAGGGGGCAGTGCCAAGCCAGCGGTGGCAGAGCCAGCACAATGCTGGCTTGGCATTGCCCCCTCAAGGCTGGTGAACTGTGGGAGAACTGAAGCCGAGGGGAGGGGGTGGGGCATGGCGTGGCCTGGCTCCTCCTCCTCCCCCAGCTTCAGCACTCCCAGCAGCTGCTCCCAGCAGGTCACCATCCCCCAGCCCTTCTTTACTGTGTTAGAGTGTCATTTTGGTTGGTGGTGTGCCCCTGGATTTTTTTAATGTTAAAAGTGTGCCGCGGCTCAAAAAAGGTTGGGAAACACTGCTGTAGATAACAAAATAACTATACAAATTGATGTCTTATCTATTATAAATTTCAAAAAAATATCTAAAGGAAAGATATACTGAAAGATGGATTCCAGGATTGTCTGGCATTAAGTATTTAAGGAAACTCATGTTCACCTATAGTTAAAAGTTTCAGACCCAAGGGCCACTCAAATTGGGAGAAAATCATGCATGAGGGCGGGGAAAGCCTGTGGGTTATTACAACAGGATCTTCAAGATTACTTTGGTCTGTAACTCAATCCAGTGGATGTGAATATTCTTGCTAATGGCACTATGTATTTCAGACAATAGCACTCTTTTGATCCCTTGGCTGGCCTTACAAAAGGAAACGTGCTCTGGAAGTATTGTGTTAGATTTTTTAGTGTTCCACATAAGGGTTTAGGGGATGCTGAGTGAAAAGATTTGTTTCAAAGCATGACTGAAGAATACCGCCATTATGAAGTTGAAATATCTAAATATTTGTGCCTCTACAGGAAAATATCAAATCTTTTTACACCAAGCATAGAAAATTCACAGGCGGCTACAGAAGATCTTAGAAAAGGATAAAAAGTTGTTATTACTAACGTTTTCCTTGTAGTCATTTTTTAATGATTTGCACTGTTTTCAAAACTATCAGTCTAAAAATGAAATTTAATCTTTCTCACAACTGACCCAGATGTTTGCATGAAAAAAGCTAAAAATAAGTATAGGGTTGCCAATACAGAAAACTAAAGGAGCATAAATACTAAAGACATAAGATCCTTTCTAATCTTGGAATCTAAGCAAGACCAGTCCTGGTTAGTATAGGTAGACTGTATTATTAATTACCTAAGGAAACCCTCTGAAATTCATGGGGGAATCACATGTTGACAAGCAACTTGAAGATGCATATGGGTAGAGGACTAAATCCAATGGCTAATTCTAACTAGTACAGACCCACTATCAACAGGATTTATATAAATATTGACTTCAACAAATTCTATTACCCAGTGGGTCTACTCTAGTTAAGGTTTACATTTGGATTTAATTCCAAAGTGTCAGGAAACAAACCAACACTTTAAATAAGACTTGTAACTTAATATGATGTTCCTTAGGACAGTGTTTCCCAACCAGTGTGCCGTGAGAGATCATCAGGTGTGCCATGGGAAATTAGATTCTTATCTATCTGATGTCATGTATAAAGTTTGCTACTCTGTCTCCGGAACCTCAGCGCGCGGGTCCCTGTTTCCGGGAGGGCCGCGCAGTACGGCGGACCTGTTTGGGCCCGTTCCCTTCCATTCCTCTCCGGTGGGGAGCACTTCCGGTGCAGTCCAGCCCAACCCTGTTGGCGCTATGCGAGGTGTGAGTCAGAGAGCAGTGGAGCCTGAGCGCTGAAGGCAGGCAGGCAGGGAGTCAGCCAGCTAACGGGGGAAAGAGGGAAGGGAACTCGTGGGAGAAATATGGGTTTCCCAAAGGCCATCCAGCCTGACTCCCTTTAGCCAAGCAGGCTGACAGATGGGCATGGAGACTCTGGCTAAACATTAAGGCAGGCAGCATCTTTATTAAGGGCTTGGAAAAAGGTTTAGACTAGATATGGTCAAACTCCAGGTGTTTTGGACTTCAACTAATATTGCGATATAATTGTTATAATACAATGTGGTATGTAATTGTTGTACTGTGACAATGACATCGTATGTTGTATTTGATATTATAGTAATATACTGTACGTATATTGTGTTTACATATAATATTGATAATGTTGTAATGTAATGCAATATAATAATAATATACTATATGACTATATATTTTGTGTTCATCGAAACAGGCCCAGGTTTCACACTAAGTGGGTGTATAAATACATTAAAAAACATATTAACTATGTGTATTACTGTGTTAGAGTGTCATTTTGTGTCATTTTGGTTGGTGGTGTGCCCCAGGATTTTGTAAATGTAAAAATTGGCCCGGTGCTCAAAAAAGGTAAGGTTGAAAAACACTGCCTTAGGAGATACTCCAGTGGAGCATTCAGACATATCTACTATTTTAATTCAACAAACCAAAACTAATTATTTTCAGTTACTTCATTGTAAAAGAGAGATAGTGTAGTATGGTGGCTTCAGATTAGGGTTTGAATCATCACTTGGCTATAATAATAATAATAATAATAATAATACTTTATTACTTGTGAGTCGCCCTCCACCAATGGTGCTCCGGGCGACTTACATCCTTTAAAAACACAGATACATCAATTAAAACAGCAGATATGAGCCGTAAAAGGCTCTGCCATCCATCCAGTTCAGTCCCCGAAAGCCTGGCGGAAGAGCCAGGTTTTCAGGCCAGCCAGAAATCTGGCCGGGGCCAGTGTGGCCCTGAGCGCAGGCGGGAGCGAGTTCCAGATCGTAGGGGCCGCCACCGAGAAGGCTCTTCTACGGGTCTCTGTCAGCCGGGCCTCTCTATGGGCCTTGACAAATTATACTCTCTCAGTCTCGTAAGAAGGCAAAAGGTAAACTTCCTCTGATCAAATCTTCTCCCCCAAAAAATATAGAGTCACCTTAGGGTCACTATAAATTAGAAATGACTTTATTTATTTTGGACATTTGTACCAGGCCAGCCCTTCTCAACCCCTGAAGGGGGATTCTGGGCAGCTCACAATTGGCAACCATTAGATGTTGGCATACAAAACCCCCCAGTAAGAACAGTTGACATTAAATAAAACAGCAACAATTAAAATGCATTAAAATATTGGCCATTAAAACATTGCAGTACTAGCAGGCACACAACAACAAGAAAAAAGAGACTATGGCCCGGTTCCAATTGGTTAGTCCTAACAAGCGTAGATCCACTGAATCAGTTATTGAATGAAGAGCTGAAATACAGAGAAAATCCTATTGATTCAGTGGAACTACTCTAGGTGGGATTCTACCGTGTAGAAATGGAAATGTTCTGGTCCACTCTGTTTAAAAGAGATAATTTGGTGTCTCTGCTAGTAACCATAAAATAAAACTTTATTTTCCTTGTACAGAGCTAGTAAATGGGAATATTACAGGAGCATGGTGGCACTTATATGTTGCTGACATTAATGAAGTTGTAATCTGTCACATGAAGCTGTTTAATGGCCCAGCAGCAAAAACAGAAGCACTGGCTGCTGAGTGAAATAGATGGTAAGCAGCAAGATAACAGAACCATGCCATCAGCCGGAGTCAAATGAATTGCCAATTATGAACGAACAAACATTTTTATTTCGGTCAGCGACCAGTATTAAAAGAACCAGTAAGAACATAAAGAAAAACATACATTTGGGCATTAAAATACAGCTTTTGAAATATGAGTTTAAAATAAAAAGTGCGAAGTATGAGCTTAAAATGGCATTAAATGCTTGTATATTAAAATAACTGTTGGCTTTTATCTTAACTTTTATCATTGCTAAGATAAAATAAAATAAAATAATAAAACCTTTTGAGACAGTACTGACAAGCTATTGCTGATGAACAGATGCTTGCAACAGGATAAAAGAATCAGAGGTAGGGGTAAGAGCACATAGGGGATAAGGAGTGGGGAGCACAATCGAAAACAAGTCCAAAGACTATGGGTAGGAGCACTAACTATAGGTGTAATTACAAGTTTCCAATAAGTTAAAATGCTAGCTCACGGTACCGGTCATCACCTAGCAAATTTTAAGCAGTGCTGCACAGAAATTGCCTATTTTATATATTGTAACAGTATTGGTAAATTGCTAACTATAAAACTGAGTACATATGAGCTACATAAGGGAAAAGTGGAAAATGTATAACTGAAGTATCAGAAGTAATGGAAAATTCAAACTGATAACTCTTTGTGCGTTACATCATCTGAGCCAGCGGTTCTCAACCTGTGGGTCCCCAGATGTTTTGGCCCACAACTCCCAGAGATCCCAGGTAGTTTACCAGCGGTTAGGATTTCTGGGAGTTGAAGGCCAAAACATTTGGGGACCCACAGGTTGAGAACCACTGATCTGAGCACTATCCCAAACATTTTCAACTAAACCTGTGGTTTTCAACCCATGAGTCCCCAGATGTTCTGGCCTTCAACTCCCAGAAATCCAGCTGGTAAATTGGTTGGGATTTCTGAGAGTTGTAGGCCAAAACAACTGGGAACTCACAGGTTGAGAACCACTAAACTAAACAGTCTCATATAACAGGACAAGGAAATACTTTTAGAGAGGCTAAAGAACCATCAACTAGTTAGATCAGACACTAGCAAACTTTGTAACTTGGGGGCCACATTACGTGGTGGCTGGGGTGAGAGGTAGGGGGTTCTCCCCTAGCCTCTCCCTTGCCCTTTCCTCCCTTCTTCTCTTTCGGAGGCAGAATGTGAAGGAAATATGGGAAATGTTTGGGTCCCAAAAGGGTTGGCCTTGGTCTCCCAGCTAAACATCCCTGAGGAGGAAAGGAGGAAGGGAAAAGAGAAGGAAGGGAGGAAGGAAGAGAAGGATGGAAGGGAATGGTGGTAGGAAGGGAGGGAGGAAAGAGAGAAGGAAGGAGGAAGGAAGGGTGGAAGGGATTGTGGGAGGGAGAAAAGACAGAAGGAAGGACAATAGGATGGAAAAGAAGGAAGAAGGAGAAAGAGGGAGGGAAGGAAGGAAAGACAGAAGGAAGGATAGGATGGAGGAGGGCCTGAGAAAAGAGCCCAAGGGGCTGAATTCGGTCTCTGGGCTTGGGTTTGCCCATACCTGAGTCGGACAATACTGAGCTAGGTGGATCAATGATTTTTTAAAACTTTAATGTTAAGGTACTAGGAAGCCAATATAACCTTGGAGGGAAATGACAAAGACTGCAGTATTACTTACCTGCATGAAGCGGCCTTCTGACGTCCCAAGGTTTGCTATTGTAAGATGCCCTTTTGTGAACACAGATATAGATGTTAGCAAAACTGTGTTGAACTGCTCCGAGAATAAGTCAATCCGTTGCAAAGCTGTTGTGACTTCCACCCGATACTCCTCATCTTGTTCTCCACAATAGGTAGTGTTTCTTGAAAAAGTCTGAAAAATTACATGCGTGTTAGCAAATCGCATCGGAGAAACCAAAAAGTTGAGAGGAAATCAAGAGCTGCCCTGTGTCACACAGAGAGTCACCTTGAAAGACAGAAGACAGCTTTTTTATGATTTCATGTTTTACTTATTTACATTCTGTTTTTCAGCAAGTAAATGGCATTCAAGGAGGACAACTAGTACCAGTAACTACCAGAATGTCAAAGAAAGACAATTTTCGGAGGTCAGGATCCTTTCCAAATTTTAATTTTTTACAAAATAAACTCTATATCTACTTATTGTGCAACAGATTTTATTTCATAGATGCAATAGGTTATACAAACTTAAACAATCCTATTTTACAATACATCTTCAGATTCTTGACCAGAAGAGTGTGCAAGGAAGAGATATAAAATCAACACTTGCTTTAAAAATGAAAATGTGTTTATTTTGGTCCCCGAAATACTTTCAGACCAAGCATAATGCCTGCTGTCTATTTGCATCTGCCTCCAAATTGCCTGTTGACTTACGGTGGCCCAGGATTACATGGGATTTTCATAAGTAAGGAATATTTCGGCAAAGAATTGTGGTTTGCCATTTCCTTGGATTTTATTTCAAATAGCTACTGCATACTGGAATATCCTGACTACTATGTCCTAGCTTGCCAAATTAATATTTAAATATATCAATAAGAGCATTTTAATGTCTTCTTTACACTTGGTAATATCAGTTTATTTACACGAAGCTCAGAGTAGTACTCTGGGGGCTGCAAACAAGCCAAAAAAATGAAACAAGATTTGAAATGAGGCTAAGAATATTGTGACTTCAACTGTGCTTGAAATTCAAACTTGCCAATGTTGTTGTTTGTTCTCATAGTTATTATAATTATTGTTTGTTCATTTTTAATCCTCCAATTCATACACAAAGAATATGTGTCTTTTTCTGGAGAATTATTCCCAGAGCATATATACAGCAAGTTAGTACTTAGGATGTAAACACATTCATAGTATATTGAGAATTCAATGGTAATCTATTAAATGAGAATTCAGTTACTATTGATGTTTTGTCTTCTGTTTTGGATAATAAACAGAGACCATTTAGATGTCAATAAGCAATTTAATACAAGAAAACATATGGGATCGTCTTCTTTTCTACCATATGAAATGGAGCAGTGTACAATGAAAGCAACTGAATGTAAGTGTACTATAGAATCAATGCTATGATCATTTTTCTTCATTGTTTATTAACTGTAGGGGGTTCTTTAGAAATTAAGGCAGATTTTGGTATGACTGACTACTTATTGGAAAAGCGATAAAGATGTGTCCTTTGGTTTTTATAGCCTTCTGCAACAGACCTTTAAAAAGCAAGCCAAAATAAGAATAAAAATATTATGATGTCAACTTCAAATCAAGTTTTTAAAATGTTAATGTCCCTCAAGCCTTGTGTCAACTTGTCATAGCTGAAAGTGACATCCGAATATCATAATACAAAAAATAAAGAGCTCTCTACACTGTTCATTTTATAATACAAAAAAAATAATACAAATTAACTATCTCTTATGTGGAATTTTAAAATCCAAAATACTACACAGGTGGCAAGGTTAGCAAAAGTTCTGCTTCCCATAACTTTATCTTAATTTCATGGACAAAATTATTAAAAATTAACAGTCGATGTGTTTGATGTGTATGAAACATAAATGCATATTGTATTTAAACTTTGGTCCCATCTCCACAATATTTCATTATATACATGTGTACAAATATAAGTATTCCAAGATAATTTTAAAAAATTAAAAATAAAAAATCCCAAACACTTCTACTATGAAGCATTTTGGATAAGGAATGATCAACTTTTGGGTCCAAAATTAACAATGTTGAAAATAGCAACCTTCTCAAGCCTCCATTCATTATTTGTTATGTATATGATTGCTTACTGTATTGTACGTATATGTATGTATTGGTTTGCAGTTTTTCTTTAACTCTTATGTTGTGGGATGGGGTGCAGATCACGTGATCAGAACTGGGATTGTTCAGGACTCAGACTCCATTTTAGAAACAGTATGATTAGAGACTTCATTGGACTTTCAGACTAGACACTCTATTAGACTCTGAGAACAGAGATATGTTTTAGATTATGATTCTAAGAAAGATGCCCTGTGTTACCTACACAGAGAAATTTCTTCAAATCCTATCTGTAACTGGATTGATATGCAAAGTAGCAGTATGCTGAGTAGTACATGATGTTTGTAAGTAAACCAACTATGTTATTTTTAAAGAAGTCTACTTATTTTTTGTCTCTTGAGAGCATGATTTACAGGCAAATATATTTTATGGGAGAGTAGATGTTTTGGGGGAATTAAAAAGAAAACTTTTGAGGCTGGGTCCTGTATTCTGGAAACATCAGTGTTAAAAAACACACATATGTTTCCAGGGGCCTGACCATACCCACCCCAGAAAGCACTCACTGTTTGGGGTGGGTGTTCAGATGTTCTCTTGGGACTAGCCCGAGAGAACGTCTGAAGCCCCTCCCCCAAACCCCTTAGAAAAGTTATAGAAACTTACATGATCTCAATTAGAAGTCCCAGCGAGCTTTCCCAGCACATAGAAATGACACGCCAGGACAGCGGGGAGGGGGAGGGGAGCGATTTTCCTCCCCCCTTGCTCTCTTGACGCATCATTTCTACATGCCAGGAGAGCTCACCAGGACTTCTATCAGAGATCATGTAAGTTTCTATTACTTTTCTAAGGGATCTAGGGGCTTGGGGAGTTTATTTAGCCCGGTAAATGTGGGAATATTGTCTGGACCCGGAAGCAGTGCATTTATCCCACGCCTTCCAAGAAGGTGCAGAATAAATGCACTATCAAATTAATTCGCTACAAACCAGGGTTTTCCTGATTCGTAGCGAATTAATGTGGGACTGTCCAAAACATTGTCTGGACAGCCCCTCGTTTCTTGTGGGAGTTCCCGCAATAAAGGCCCTGTCTTGACGGGCCTTGAAACTCTGCGGTATATATGTGTCTCTGTGTTTCATGCATATCTTTATCCCTTACAGATCAAAGACATACCTAGGTACATCAGTTGAATAGCCGAGAAACCTAATTGCCTTGTATTAATACCATTATTACCAAAAGGTTATGGCATTTATGGTAACTTTTTTCAAAAGGTTGTGACTTTTAACAAGGCCATGCCTTTCCAAAGATCATAAAATCTCCAAAAAACAAAACTAATAACTAAAATAAAATAAAACTCTATACTGAAATTTAAAAGAACAATGTTGCAGAATTCCTTGCAGAACCATTGGTCTTCAAAGGATTCTGCTTAGCCACAATACTAAACAGGAATAATTCACTTTTTTTCAGTTCTGCATGTTTCTGCTATTTTACCTCAGTTGAGCACACAGCATTCACACACAAAGGATCTGTAGCTGGGTGTTTGTTTTAACATCCAAATGAGATATCTGATATGCTCAATAGTACATACATACATTCCTCTGCGCCACTGAGTACCATACTTAAAATTCAACCACATGTAATCAACTAGTGCGAGCAATTCCCAGTGGTTCCCTTACAAAATGTGATTTCATTTTCTTAACAAGGAAAGTCTAAAAATGATTTGCTCATGCTTTCAAGCAGCCTCCTGTCTCCTAGGAAGTACAATTGCACATGGAAAAGCATCTAAGTAGCGGATACTTACAATACTGAGGCATCTTTTTTCCTACACATAATCTTCATCAGTATTCTAAATATATCACAGTTATTCTTCCAAAGAATAAAAGCCGTAAACATTTATTTTATAGGACAGTGCTACCCCTAAGGATTAAGTGAAGGATGATAACACTGCTGGGCTACAAATCCCACCACCCCTATTACTGGATGTACAGGCCAGATCTGATGGAAGCTGTAGCCCAGGGGTAGGGAACCCATGGCTTGGGAGCCAGATGTGGCTCTTTTCATGATTGCATCTGGCTCTCCAGAGCACCCCGGGCCTCGGTTTCCCAGCATACTGCAGGGAGGAGTGACACAAATGTGCCCCTTCACCCTTTCCTTCTCCTTCTCTCCTTCCTTTTCCCTCCTTCTCTCCCCTTCCTTCTTTCCTCCATTCTCCCTCTTCCTTCCTTCCTTCCGTCCTTCCTTCCTTCCTTTCTCCCCTTCACCCTTTCCTTCTCTCCTTCCTTTTCCCTCCCTCTCTCCCCTTCCTTCTTTCCTCCATTCTTCCCTCTTCCTTCCTCTTCTATTCTTTTTCCCCACCTCTTCCTTTCCTTCTTCCTTTCTTTTCACTTCCTTCTCTCTCTCCTTCTTTCTTTTCTTCTTTTCCCTTCATTATTTTACTTTTTTCTCATTTCCTTTCCTTTCTTTTTCCCACCCTTTCCTCCTTTCCCATTTCCTTCTTTCTTTTCCCCTCATTGTCTCTCTCCTGCTTTTCTTGTCTTCCTTTTCTATAGTTTGTTCTTCTTTTCTTTCTTCCTCTCCCCCTCCCTCCTTTATTTTCCTCTGTCTTTCTTTCTTTCTTTCCGGTCTGAGTCCCTCTATGGAGGTGAGAAGGTCGGGGCACAAAAGTTTTAAATAAATAAATAAATATTTTCCCCTTCCTTCCATCTTCTTTTCCTTCCCAGAGTCCCGAGCATGCCTTTTGCAGAGCCAGGTCTGAAGTGTCCCGTCATTCTGCCGGGGAATCCTTTTCTCATAGTATGTACGTATATACTCACATTTAGTTGAATTCAGTGTGTGTGTGTGTGTGTGTTGTATATACAGTGTGTGTGTGTGTGTGTGTGTATATATATATATATATATATGTATATATATATATATATAATATGGCTCTCATTGAAATAAATTTCCAAATATTTTGCTTTCATGGTTCTCTGAGTCAAAAAGGTTCCCGACCCCTGGTGCAGCCTAACAATATCAGTAAGGCCATAGGTTCCTCATGCCTGCCTGAAACAATTCACTTGGCTGTCAATATAAAAAATGACATTCTTGTTGGATTAAATCTTCACAAATCGAATGCCAAATTCCAGTGACAAATCTCACAAATATGGTAGTTCAGGAAGGGTCCTACTGGTAAAAGAGCTTCATATTACTTCTTCCTTCCATTGACATGAGTGAAAGTACATAGTATCTGTTGACTCATCCATAAGAAATAACTTTTTGTCTGATGTAGGTCTGAATTGGAATGTGATGAGATAGTATAAAATTTATTTAATCCATGTCCAAATTGGATATGAAGTCAAATTGTATTATGCTTGCTCATAGAATAATTTGTGGCTAGCTGGCATTTGCCAGTTGATTTTGATGATACAAAAATACAAGTTCAAAAAAAAATGTTCTAGAAAACCTATCTATTTCTACATAAATGCATCTTGCTCTTCTCATAAACATTTGAAAGCACTGTTTTAACTTCACATGTTTGCTATGAAGCAACTCAGGAAAAATATTAATATTAATGAACTGCTGCCACATGTTCTACAGAAATACATATAGGGTAGTTTCTACAAAATCAGCACTTTATAAAATAAGACTTTAAAAAACTTAAAAGGAAAGCAACCAACTTGCCAACCAAACATATATTTCTCGCTTCAGACAACCTGGTATATTTGTAGCTAAAAGAGGATTTGAAGTTTGGCTTCTCATATCTAAATGCAATATCGTAATCGGCGCACACAGCTCTCTAACCCAGGCTAGTAAGAATCACTAGTGTGTAATATAAACACATTTCAGGTTTCCTGGGATGACATTTAACAGTGGAATCAAAAGTCTGTTTTAAGTAGGTGTTAAATATTTTATGGCAACACCTAAATGACACTGTAACATTTGTATAAGGATAGGAATTTTAACTATTCAAGCATAAAACATAAACTGGAAAACAGATGTATTATCTGGGACAATATGTTGCTCACGCAAAGGATCTTAAATAATAAATCCAACGGATATTTGTGCAACTTCCAACCCTAACTTCTTCACGTATAAATTTTATTTAGGTCATACTGTTTATACTAACATGTAATTTCTTACTAATACACATGTTAATTAGAATAAACTTATTATTTATTTATTTATTTATTTATTATTTGGACTTGTACGCCGCCCCTCCCCGAGGGCTCGGAGCGGCTTATAATCAGGTAAAACACACAGAGCATACATATTAAACTAGCTTAAAAAAGATTTCTGGCCTAGCAATCAAAGGCTAGCCAGAAAAGTTGAGTCTTGCAGGCCTTGCAGAAGGAGAGAAGGTCCTGCATGACCTGTACATCGCTAGGAGGAGTGTTCCATATTGACGGCGCCACTACAGAAAAGGCTCTGCGCCAGGTCGATGTAAGACGGATTGCTTTGAAGGTCGGTACTTCAAGGAGGTTCATTTGTTTGGAACGAAGTGACCTCTGGGGTTGGTAGGGGAAAAGACAGTCCCTCAGATACAGCGGCCCCAGATCATGCAAGGTCTTGAAAGTAACACCATCACCTTGAAGGTGATCCGGTGCTTGACTGGAAGCCAATGAAGCTGCTGGAGGATGGGTGTTATGTGACACCTCACTGGAGCCCCAGTGAGAAGTCGTGCAGCGGCATTCTGGACGAGCTTAAGTTTCCGGATCACTGACAAAGGCAGGCCAATGTAAAGCACATTACATTGACCGTGGCTAGGTCATCTCTGGATAGGTAGGGGGTCAGACGCCTAGCTTGCCGCAGATGGAAAAAGGCGGTTTTGCTGACGCTGGAGACCTGGGCCTCCATCGACAGCAACGGGTCAAAAACGACCCCAAGGCTCTTAACTGAGGATGTCGGGCATAATGCCTCACCATCCAAGCTAGGCAGTTGGGCCTCCCCACCAACCGGGCGGCCCAGCCACAGTATCTCCGTCTCTGCTGGGTTCACCCTCAATCTACTGGCACACAGCCAACCAGTAACGGCTTCAAGGCACTGGTGGAAACAAGAAGGTACCGAGTCCGGCCAGCCTTTCATTTTCAGAACGAGCTGGGTGTCATCAGCGTACTGATAACATTCCAGCCCAAAGCATCGAACCAGACCAGCAAGTGGTTGCATATAGATGTTAAATAATAAAGGGGAAAGAATGGCACCTTGAGGGACCCCACAGGTAAGCGGAGCCTTCTCAGAAACCAAACCACCCCTTTCCAGTCGCTGTCCCCAATTGTGGAGAAAGGACAATAGCCATAGTCCTTTATTAAAGTCATGGTGATAGGATTCTAATCCAGAACAAGTGAGAAAAGTTTTTTTTAATTGACACTGATGTACCTATTCATAGAGATGTTTTTGTATGAACCAACTAAGGATTTTGTAACTGTACTTAACCTAAAAATGGGAATGAAAAAGGAGGACTCTCCATTAAATCATAAAACAGGTGGTTATAAATTTTATTTTGAAAAGTGTTTGATGTAAGATGATTAGAGCACTGGATCTTAGGTGATTTAAGGCAATCTAAGGCACCATCTACACAGCTCTTTAATGCGGGCTGGGAAATGGATTAGCCTGAGGTATCAAAGCAATGCCTTAGGCCAATCCAGTTCAACCTGGAGTAAACCTGAAAATCTAGGTTTACTCTGGATTAAAAAAAAATAGAAGCTGCAGACCATCCCACCTCTAATAGTGGCTGTTTGTATCCAAGGTGTTCTCTGCATAAGTTTTAATAATGCTGTATTTACTTGGTTTTACGTGGTTTTTAGTTCTGCAAGTGCTAGTCTATGCAGTATTTTATGTAGTATTTTAAGGGTGTATCTTGCCATTGATATATGTAGCATTTTAATTATCTTTATAGAATTTTAATGGCACATTTTATATTGTATTTAATAATCTGGTTTTCATGTATTTATTTTGTTTGCCTTATATGTGAAAGACCTATGGTCTAACCATTGAATAAACTTAACCATCCCACCTCCTCAAACTTCAGTAGCTTAAGGGGGAGGGGGGCACTATCACTATTCATTACCTGTCCCCAATTTTGGCCTAACCTAAAACATTCCTGAAAGGGAGAATGAATTTGCACACACACCAGCATGCCTTCTTTCCCTTTTGTCAAGTCTCACAGCACCAAAAAGCTAGTTGCACCCTTTGTTCATTTGCTCAATGACTCAGAAACCAGCAGACACTACTGAAATGAGCCTGAAGATAAATCCAGGAACCATGCATGCTTGGACTTATATGTTGTATAAACTGAATTTTAGGTTTAATAGAACTTAAGTAAGTAATTGTTTAATTGATATGTTTTTGACTATGTGATCGTAAATTATATGTTGTTTGATCTTTATATGTATTCAAGGCATCGAATTATGCCTTTATAGTAAGTCACTCTGAACTCGCTTCGGGGTGAGAAGGGTGAGATATGAATAAGGTAAATAAATAAATAAACATGATACATGTTTTGAGACCGTTGCACATGTATGTTAGTTAGAGATAAACAAATGTATCTTAATCCATATTGATGGACTACAAATCCCATTAGTTGTAACCACTATATCGAATGATGAGGAAAGCTGAGAGCTGCAATCCAACATCTGGAGAGCCACATATTCCCAATCTCTTCTCCAAGTAACATTAATACCATTCTGAGTCATTCTGTAACCAAAAACACAAATTCAAATTGTTGGCTCTACAAAATTTTAATATAGTGAAAATCTAACATTTTGCATGATAGCTTGATGCAAAGCTATCTATACATGACAAAAATATTTAGAAACTTTATCTGATATTAATTACATTGATTATACTTTGTCCAAAGAGCTCGGGAAGCACCTCTCTCTCTCTCTCTCTCTCTCTCAGTCATCAAAACCCGAGCAATATATTGGGGTAGTCAACATCTCTGCAGCTAAATTACACACTAAGCAGATTAAGCAGAAATTTGAACCTATGTCACCTAGATCACTGTCTGAAATTTTAATCATTGTATCACTGAGATTTTCAATGTTTGTGCCTAACAATTTGGGATTGTTATTAGTTGGGTGTGTCTCCTGTGGCTTTCTAGATGTTTTTGGACTACACTGTCTAATAGCTCTATATAAACTAGCCATTGGTGAAGGATGATGTAGGTCTTGCAATACAACCCCTGGAAAGTCACAAGCTGTCTACACCTTCTTCAAGTTAATATGGGTGAGGAAACTGCCAGTCTTTAATCCAGAAGAAAATTAACCGTCAGAACTCTATCCAGAAACACATTGATATCAATAGAAATAACTGGTTAACATACAAGAGAAACACATATAATACAAAGGATTAGCTACAAATTTACATTTCCAGAAACTAGTGGCAATCTCTTCCTGATAAACTGAGGAGGAGGGGGAAGCAATTATGTCCATGTTGCATTACGTAAGGTAAAAAGGGACAAATGTAGATGTAATTAGCCAATATAAATTAAAGACATTGCACGTTTTCTTTTAAAAGATCATTCATAGTATTATTCACTTTTGATATTGATTACCAGTGCATCAGTTCTTGTAATCTGATTAGTGCATTAGCACTAAGTAAATAGTATTGATCTATCTATACATATAATGCAGTCATACAATCTTTGTATTTTGCCCATTTCCTTTGCATTAGGATGCAGCAGCACATGGATCACTAAAATAAAACATGCCATAGTTACTTTAAAAATAAATATAAAATGATACAGGTGTGCCACTACTGCTTTGCAAAAGTAGGTCTTGGAATGAATAAATGTTTTAATGTTGTTGTTGTTTTATTTTTAAAAAACTACCTTAAAATATTTTATTTGTAGCCAAGGTATTAATTTATAGCTTGGACAATTGTCCTCTGGTTCAAATAGTCCAAACAGCGGTGGTGATATTCCACATGGGCTAAAAATAATGTTGCTGAATGTTGAGTTGATGAACTGTACAACTGCTAACCAGCACTTCATTCTGCACAAGTTTATGGCCTCGGTTTACATTACAGAGATTTGGTTGGATGAGGTGGGAGCATGAATCTCTCAGCTTTGTCTGTCAAGATACCATGGACAGCACTGTAGAGAAGGATTCGCATGCCGCTGACAGCTAGCGTCGATCTTCGTGTGGATTCGCACACCAAACTGGGGAACTGTGGAAAACTGTGGCAGGGCAGGTTATCCCACCGCTGCCACCAATTTGTAGAGATTTCAAACGCCGCCAATGACTAGCGTCGAAACCCCTTGTAGATTTAAACTGACCACTGACCACTTTGTGGAGACGCAGCCTACAGCATGCGTCCCACTTTTAGGATCTCTTTATAATTACTCTGCCACCATATTCACTCTGGCTACCGATGTGAGGGTCTTTATTAATAAACGACTTCCACAGATGTTGTGTTGAAAGTGTTTAACAATTTATTCACAAACGGGCACAATGCTTGGTTGGTTTCAGACTCCGAAGAGGTATACACTTGAAGTTCCAAACAGTTTAACACTGGGGTATAACTTCCCCTGACACTGGGGTATAACTTCCCCTGACACAGTTACACAGGTACCAGCAGTTCTATTACTTAACTGCTACTATAGGTGTATAACTAAATAACCCTTTAGGTTATTTACACCCCTAACTAGGACAAAACTTGTCCCACACTTGGGTTTTCCTAAACCCCACACAGATACTGAACTGCACACTTGCAGCTCTAACCGACAGCTTGCTCTTCATCAACTGCCAAATCCCAACTGTCATTTCAAACTGCGGACATTCTAATTTAGCCTCCAGGCTGGCTCTGCCCACTGTTACTATGGTAACACATTCCCTTAAGAGGGAAATGCCTCTATTATCATAGTTAACCCTTTAGGGTCTGTCTAATACTTAACCCCATATTCAAATACAAATGCAATAATAATAATAATAATAATAATAATAATGGGTATTTAACAGTCATATTTCTGGCCACATTCTGGATCATGTCTTCTATGTTTGATAGGATAATGGTGGTTTTGGTGATTCCATCCAATTTGGACCAATTATTACCTGGCCACATTTAAACTCACTGGGATTCAGAACCTCTACAAGGGTGGGGGTTAATTTGGATATAGTGGTGTTTCAGCCTGGTGCTCATGTGCATGCTAGGGATGATGGGATTGTTCCTAGGGATGATGGGATTGTTCCTGAAAATGCTGATGATGTGATGCTTAGTGAGAATTCTGAGATGCAAAGTGACCTTCCAGATGAGGCTTGCTTTCCTGGGAACAGTTCTCTTCCCAGGGCTTCATTAGATGAGAATTCTTGTGTTCAGGACTCTGAAGGTCTAGATGTTGATAATGGGACACCTGGGAATCTTAACGACCTTACATTCAACCGCCGAGATAGCATTCGGGAATCTAGGCAGGCTGCCAGCCTCAGACGCAGCAGTCGGTTTGCAAACCGAAACTGATTTGTCCTTATATTAGATTGCTAGAGAAGTTGTCTTCAGTTTCCAGGCTTCGTTCAGAATACCATGCCAAGCTATATCTTGTTTCCAAGCTCTTGATTTTGCCTAGGCCTCTGTGCATGTTTTGCTTCTATAGCTGCCTTGTATTATTCATGGGATTTGCATCAAGCTTTCTACCTTTGCCTTTGGATTTTAGGACTATTTGAACTGTGTGATTTTACCTTGGATATATTCTACAATTGATCTTCTTTTAACCCTTTTTTTGGACACTATATTTGTTTCAATAAAAGCCTATTATTCAGACTGTCTGTTGTGTGTGTGAACTAGGGGGGTGCTCCTTGTCTGAAGTGCAACAGATATTTTGCTTCAGGGGCTAATGAAGCCAGGTAGTTTCCTGACAGCTCCTGGGAATTTTCCTGTTGATTTGGCAGATCATTCTGTTGCGAGTCCTGGATCAATATTTGGAATGGGGATTGTTCAGCAAAGAACATAATAGATCCTGAGTATCCTCTTTGGAATGAAGCTAAACTAACCCTGAGTCTCTTGGGAGCTGCTTACAATTAAATCAATTTGATGGCTAAAGCTATGCCAGAGCAAAATGCAGAGGTAGTCCAACTGAACATGGGCTAGAACAGGGGTGGGCAATTACCGGCCCTCCAGGTGTTTTGGACTTCAACTCCCAGAAATCCTAGCCAGTTTACCAGCTGTTAGGATTTCTGGGAGTTGAAGTCCAAAACACCTGGAGGGCCGGTAATTGCCCGCCCCCGGGGCTAGAATCTAATTGAAGGCCTTACCTGTGGCAATACAGGCAACAAAAACCAATTTTTCTCCATTACCATTGTATCTGCAAAGAGCCATTTAGTTAAGTTGTTGGTAAAGGATCTTTTACATTTTGACCCAACAGAACAGGAAGCAGACCACTTAACAGTCTACTGTGAACAAGTTGCTGAGCATTTTGCAGATAAAGTAGCTTGGGTGCACTCTAACTTTGATGCATTAATAAATAGAGAACTGTAGGTGTAACCTTGGCTTCTGCATGGGCAACTCAGATAACTAAGAGGTAGGGTTTAAACCTAATTGTTAGTCCCAATATAGGAAAGACATAGAATCAAAGGAATGGAGGCAAGTGTCGACTTCCCAACTTTCCACTGAATCAATCAACAGGTCTGCTCTAATTGGGAACAGAAACTAAATTTAGGCTCAGGATAACAACTTTTGATATATACCAGTTAGCAATGAAACCCATATCTAAAGAGTGAACTGCAAAGAGCAGACAAATTGTTTCAAACGCCATGAGGGAGTACACCTTTGCTTTGCCTCATTGCTTTCCTCTGTATCGCATTTTAGGACCAAATGAATGAAACTGAAATTGGTATGGGAATCAGGAAACATACTTTGTTCTGCACAGTGAAATGCACATGATGTACACACACAGGTATGTTTGCAAATATGTATAAATATGCATGCATTAAACATAGGGGACTTTATGACACTACCCTGTTGCCTCGCATAAATTGCACTGTTGAAGTAAACAGGAACATAGCCGTTTGAAAATAATCTCTATCATACTTGTCAGCATTATACTGCTTTGACAATCCATAGTATCGCGCTCACTCTTCCGCACCACCCGGCTAACCCCACCTTTCCCTCCACCCGTGTATGCCCTACCGAGCGAATGTCTGGCATTTTATGTTATTTTTGCTGTGCACTGACAGCAAAATAGTCTAAGAAAAATACAGTCAGATTGAGAAGGACAAGGCTTTTTTCCTTTCGTGAGGGAGATTAATGCTGGGAATGGCAGCGTAAATATTACAAATGGGCTTTTATTTTTCCAGAAGGACCATTGAGGCTTCCATGGCCATATAAATTTATTTATTTGCAACATTTCTACCCTGCTCTTCTCAACCCCTGAGGGGGAACTCAGAGCGGCCTAACAAAAGGCACAATTCGATGCCCACACAATAAAATACAATATAAAAACCAAAAACATTCAGCATTAAAATACATTAAAATACAATTAACATTAACACATCACACACATTCTCTTAAGTTAAAAACAGTGTTCCGTCCATAACAGGGGCATTGAGCCATCTCCATCAACTTGCCCTTACAAATCCCGTCTAAAGTGCTGCATTGTGCTAATGCGCAAACGCCTGGTCCCACAGCCAGGATTTCACTCCTTTCCTGAATGCCAGGAGGGATGTGGTTGATCGTATGTCGCTTGGGAGCGAGTTCCACAGACAGGGAGCCACCACCGAGAAGGCCCTCTCTCTCGTCCCCACCAACCGCGTTTGAGAAGTTGGTGGGAGCGAGAGCATGGCCTCCCCGGACGATCTTAAATTACGAGGTGGGACGTAGGGGCTGATGCATTCAGACAAGTAAGCTGGGCCAGAACCGTATAGCGCTTTAAAGGTCAAAACCAGCACTTTGAATTGAGCTCGGAAGTGGACAGGCAGCCAGTGGAGCTGACACAACACGGGGGTGGTATGCTCCCTGTATGTAGCTCCGGTTAGTGATCTGGCTGCTGCCTGTTGGACTAATTGTAATTTCCAAACTGTCTTCAAAGGCAGCCTCATGTAGAGTGCGTTGCAGTAATCTATTCGGGATGTGACCAGAGGGTGGACGACCGTAGCCTGTTCAGCCTGTGATTATGTCTGATGTTCATGATGGGAATGGGGATGATGTTCCTGATGGTGGGCCTGGATCTGTTGGCAATGGGGAAAAGAGGCCCGATGCACACTACAACGTAAAATTCTGTGTGTCATAAGAATGGTCCTCAGATGTTATTGTATACCAGGGGTGCCCACACTTTTTCAGCATGCGAACTACTTATAATAAAACCAAGTCTGAAAGATCTACCTACCTCCTCAAGGCTGGAGAGGAGAGGGCGGGGCTTGGTGGCCTGGCTCGCCCCTCTGGCTTGGTTCTACTAGCAGCTCCAGGCGTGAGGATGGCAGGGCCAAGCCAGCCTTGTGCTAGCTAAGCCACCACTGGCTTGGCACTGCCATCCTCAAGCCTGGAGAAGCTGCTGGTAGAGCTGAAACCAGAGGGGGGCAGAGCGAGGCCGTGCCAAGCCCCCGCCCCTTCCCTCTGGCTTGGAGCTCCCAGCAGCTTCCAGGCTTGAGATGGCAGTGCCAAGCCAGCCTTGTGCCAGCTATGCCACCACTGGCTTGGCACTGCTATCCTCAAGCCTGAGCAGTTGCTGGCAGAGTGGAAGCCAGAGGAGGAGCCAGGCCGCCTCCAAGCCCCGCCCTCACCCTCTGGCTCTGGAGCTCCCAGCAGCTCCAGGCAGTGCCAAGCCAGTGGTGGCATAGCTTGCACAAGGCTGGCTTGGCCCTGCCCTCCTCAAGGCTGAAGCAGCTGCTGGGAGTGCCAAAGCTGGGAGGGGGCGGGGCTTGGTGCGGCCTAGCTCCGCCCCCCTGAGAAGCGCCCCATCCGGCTGCTATCGACCTCCTGGGCAGCCCTGTTGTATACCAGTAATTGCACTCTACCAGCCTCAAGTGATAAATTTCAGGTATTCAATTATAACTTTAGGTTTTTAAACCAGTCATTGTTGAATAAGAGCACATTTATTTTCAGACTCAAAAGCAGAGACAGTCAAATGTTATG